>NW_006763046.1:1635883-1690553 GCF_000298775.1 Drepanopeziza brunnea f. sp. 'multigermtubi' MB_m1
TCCTCCTCCTCCTCCTCCTCCTCCTCCCTCCACCCCTCTGTCCATTAACAGCCCATCCACCCCATCAGCCTACATGATCCACCACGCCGTCCACACCGCTCGCCCAGAGATCAACTGCGTCGCCCACTCCCACTCCATCCACGGCCGCGCCTTCTGCGCCCTCGGCCGGCCCCTCGACATCATCACCCAGGACTCCTGCGCTTTCCACGACGACCTCGCCCTCTACACCTCCTTCCGCGGCATCGTCCTCGCCGAGGACGAGGGCGTTGCCATCGCCGAGGCCCTCGGGACGCGCAAGGCCGCCCTCCTGCAGAACCACGGCCTGCTGACCTGCGCCCGGAGCATCGAGGCTGCCGTCTTCTGGTTCATGAGCTTGGAGAAGTGCTGCTACGCCCAGCTGCTGGCCGATGCAGCGGCCGGGGGTCGCGGAGGCGAGACGGTCAAGATTGACGAGAAGGATGCGGCCTACACGTACCAGACGGTGGGCACCGAGATGGCAGGCTGGTTCAGCGCGAAGCCTACTTTTGACATCATGGAGAGTGAGTCCGGGGTGGATTATAAGCAGTAGAGTACACAGGCATGTATGTATGTATGTATGTAGAGGACAATTTTCATTTCATTTCATTTCATTTCATTGTGCTGCACTCATTCGCGATTCGAGAGAAAATAATTTCACCTCATCGCATCGACTGGCTTTCCTTCGTTACTCGCCAATATCTGTCTGCTACCACGTGACCAGAATACCTCCCTCTCTCTCTCTCTCCCTTCCTACCTGGCGAAGGTAACCACCCCCATCACGAACCCCCATCACGACCTACGTGGACCAGATCTACGCAAAGCATCCAGATATCGCTGCTGCTGCACCTGTTGCCAGAACTGCCCCTCCTGAGGCTGCTGTTGATGAGAGCCTGGTTGCCCACGACTCATCGTCTGAGGCTGCATCCGAGAGACCTGGGGTTGGTGAGCAGCGGCGTATCGAGGCTGCTGTTGATGAGGACCCGTTTCACGAGGCTGCATCTGACCCTGGCGAGCAGGTGTGTATTGCTGATGACCACAGTAAGGCCCACTGCCAGGCGCGGGCTGGATCTGGGTGCTGAAGCCAGCCGGATACTGAGTCTGTGGGAAAGGCCGTTGTGGTGCTAACCCCGGGGACATCTTCCCCGGAGCAGGGTACAATGGAATCTGGCCGGCAGCACGCTGTGTCCCCTGGGCTTGGGGCTGTTGCCAGTATCTCTGAAGCACTTGAACTTGCGCAGCAGGATTGGGCTGCCGAGGTCGCATTTGCTGGGGCGGAGCTTGGTAGGGTCGGTGCATCTGAGGCTGCATTTGGGCCGTCGCCGGTCCCGGGAAGGGCATCTGCCGCGGCTGCGGGTGCGGTTGCAGAGCCGGTGGCTGTCTTTGCTGCAAAGGATTTGGTCCGGGAGACAACATCTGCGTCTGATGGGAAGCTCGACCAGGCTGCTGGACTGCAGGCACCTGGTAAGGTACCTGCAATCTGCGGGCTCCGGCATCCATCTGCGGAACCGGAGGAGAAGCTGGGATATGGTAGCCTCGGCCCATGGCCGGACTTTGGGAACCCACGGGTGGGCAACGCCTCTTCGTCAAAGCGCCTACCTGGTCAGGCGAGATGCCATCCATCGATCTCTTCACACCCTGCGCTATGGCTGGGATTTTCAGAACCGGTTGATGGCGAGGGTGAACCACGCCCGAGTCTGGCAGGCCCATCAGACGCGGAGCTCCCTGCCTAGAGCCCAATGGACTCGGTGAATTCTGCATGGCTCGAGTGCTCGATCTCATGGTAGTGGCATGCATCATGTTCATCTCTCTAGTCCCCCGAGTGGGAGGCAGCGAGTCTGGTGTGATCGGGTCTTGCTTCGTGGTGTCCGCTGTGGTAATGGGAGCAGGGGAATGCTGCTCCGAGATTCTCGTCCTGTCGCTAACGGATCGGACTGGACTTGGGAAAGGATGCTGCCCATGGATCTTGTTCGGCGCAGCCCCCCTGAAATCGACCTTCTCTCTCGCTTGGACTCGGGACTGGTGGCCAGCATCCACCAGTATCCCGGTGACACTCGTGAACGACCAGATGGAAATTATCTCGGGTGGAGCTGGGCTCTTGGGCCTCAGCTCAGGCCTACACTCTTGACAGCCTGGGCATCCGCCCTCTGGGTAGTCCCCGTAGCAGCCGGTAAACTTTTGCCAACGCGGATCCTACAGACAGACAACTGTTAGCGAAGCTTCGTACAGGCACAGATCAGATCGTACATCTTTCTTCACATGGCCGTTGGTGAACTGTTTTGGGTCCTTCGTCTTTGCCACGAACTTATAGAGCGCAGTGTCGTGCATGACGACCGCCCGATCACGCTCATCGAGCTCTTCCGTGGTGGTTGCACGCTTGAGGAGTCGATGGATCACCAGAGCTCGCATCTTGGTTCTTCGGCTGTATGTCCAGCACTCTTCTTGCGGGACAACAGGTCGAGGGGTTTTGGGCTCATTTGAGCTCGATGTGGCAATTCTCACACTGCTGATGTTCATGGCATCGGCGGAGGGAGTGGTAGAGGGGGTGGTGGAGGCAATGATGGTCGACAACTCATCGGTCGCGGGCGTGCTGGTAGGAGTCTTCCCCATGATGCGGGCTGGTTGAAACTTAGGATGGTAGAAGCTGGTTGGGATTTATGCAAAAGGACGAAAGAAGAGTTGAAGATTATGGTTGTGCGATGTGGTGTTCGAGGTTGAGGGGGGATGAAGGAGGAAAAAGGAGGGCTAGAATTTATAGTTGGGACCGTTAGCTAAGCGAGTGACTCCAGAGTCTAGTGACTTGACAATAGGAAGCGATGACAATACCAAAGTGCGACACAATAGGATCGAAATTCGTGCTGCTGGGCTTCGGCCGGTAGATTAATTGAACGCTGAAGACTTGGATTCTGAACTGACGCGAGGCCAAGTTTGGGGCTCGTCTTAGTATGATATCTTGAGTAAACATCACGAGCTATATATGAGCGCCACAAAATAAAGAATTCATCCCGTCTGGCACCATGTATTTCCTAGAAATAATAGAATGAAGAATAGTATGAGGAGATTTAGAGCCCACTTCGCCAAGGATGGATGGAAAATCTCAAATGTTGTATCGTGTATGCCATTATAAGATGGGGCCAGGAGCATATATGTGTGTAAAGCTCCTCACCATAGCCCATCACCATCTCATATCCAGCTTCTATATCTCCCTTCCACTTTCGGGACGCGATCTTCGCATTTGAATTCTTCTATTCATTGCATACATATCATATAAAAAATAGCCGAGGGTAGGTTCTGCCTGTCGGTTCCAGGGCCCAGAGGTCCGTGACGATGGTTTTTCTTTCTATCTAAGCCAGTGGCACACCTAATGCCCCTAGTCTAAACGGATCAAGCTGCACGCTATAACTCATCCTCATCCAATTCTTTTGGTCCCAAATCCCAGTCCCGAACTTCAACTACGGGTAGCTTGCGGCTTGCGCGCGTTTAATAAGCGAGCGACTTTATGACTGCCCTTTTGACTCCTTTCGGGCAAGCCCCACTTCGAATGTTTTCGAGGGAGGACTCATTTAAGTCTTGCACTTATGCTGGATATTGTGATGACGTTTGTAAACGATTGCTATGTCGGCCAGCAATGGCTGGCGTCACGCGCTATCATGGTGTGTTTGCTTAGTCTTCGGAGGAAGTATAGATATGGATTGTTATCCTCCTCCGAACTTTTCTGTGATTCACTTTTCCGTGATTCTTCAGCTTACAGTCACTCTCCGAAGTAATTACGTATTTAAATTTTTATCATTTTTCAACTAGTTCTGTGAATCTTCGGCTATCATCTACTCTCCTCCATATTGCATACGGGCACCATAATCAGTCGATCATCATCATCCTGTACTACCGGTCCATGCACACATTGCAGTATTACAATCCAGCCATGGGCCTCTATCATGTCGATACTCCCCTCACCAACTTTCGCCTCTTCTACAAGCTCCCTCAAGAGATCCGCGACATGATATGGAAAGCAGCAGCCGAAGAGGAAGAGCCCCGGGCAGTCCTTCTCTTCAGCAAGCCGCAGTTGTGCCGCCCAGTCGAGTTCTGTGCCGCATACGCAAATCCAGGGCTCTTACACGCGTGTACCGGCTCAAGAAAGGCAGCAATACGCAAGCATCCCCAGCATCTCGGCGCTCTCCTCTCCAACGCAACACACCCTCTGGCTACTCCGATCTATTTCGATAATAAGAGGGACACGCTTGTACTCGCCAACGAAGCAACCAGGGCCCTTTTGGCTTCGCTGAAATATGATCACCGTCTCTCCCCCGAGGCAAAGTCGAGCCTATCATATACGGATATGTGGAACTGCTTCTGCGACATCCGATCAGTTGTTGTTTTCGGAAACAAATTGCACTCGGCAGAGGCACTGTCTAGTTCCCAAGAGGAGACAACTGGGAGGAACAGGATCATTCTTGCGGCTCGGCACTTACTCGAGGGAAGAAGCGAAGGATCCAAAATCAAATCTTGGCCCAGGGACATCCATATCAGCCATGGTGCAAATTTCTGGTCCCAAATGAAACTTGCATCGATTTTAAGATTATCGAATAAGTGGGAGCTGGTGGCAAAGCTGCAATCCAACCCTTACATCCATTATGAGAGGATTGGAGGTGGTGGCAGGCTTCTTGTTGTTGGGCAGTTGGTAGGTATAGAGCGGCGGCGGTTGGACCGCAGGGAAGAGATGACCGACCACCATATTCAGTAACTTGGCGTCTCTTTGGATAGAAATCAATCAACTGAATAGCATCGGATATTGTGATGTTAAAACTTCAATCCGAATCAAGTAACGTGAGGCCAGCTACAAATAACTCGGGTAAATAATATTTCTGGAAGAGATCTCGACCATAGAAGTGACCAGCACAGGAGAGCGAGTCTGCCATCAAATATCCGCCCTACCGAAAAACTCGATCTGTTCGCAGATGCCACCAAACAGCATTCCAGATTTCCATACATTTATCTCATCCCAGCTGGCCACCTACTACCCGCCGCTTACCTTACCTCGCCGCGGATATCGCACCCTCCCCTCGCGTAACCTCCCCAGCCTCCTCCCCTCGGGGATCTACACCTTCAAACTCGCCCGCATCACTCCCTACTACCGCATCAGCTTTTCCTCTTATCACTCACCACATTCAGCATCACGACAACTTACAATAGACCTCCCAAAACGCCTTCTCGGTTCCGTACTGCACCACCTCCATCCCCCAGTCCGCGTCCTCCCTGATCGCAGCTTCCAGACACCTCATCCACACCCTCTGGACCTCCTCGTTCGCGGTCCCCCCCTCCAAGGCCTTGAAGAGCAGGTCCACGAGCCGGGACTCGTAGTTCCCCCGGCGGGGATCGACACCGGGAAAGTCTTGTTGCGGCCCTGTTACGCTCGCAGATGGCCCATCGGTCAGCTTGATGCTCATGCGCAAGAGAATACAAAACGCATGAACTTGCAGGCTAGCGTGCATCGATTAAAGTCGTTTTCTGTTCCAAGTCGACGCAGCAGTCCATGGAGAAGAAGAAGAAGAAGAAGAAGCCTGACTTACACAGCTGGGCCCAGGTATCTTTCTCTGCGAGGTAGTACAGCACATCGAACGTGACCGCCGCGCCGTTGGCCGGCGGCTGGTGTCGGTGGCGGAACGCGTTCACCATATTCGTCATGAAAAGCCTGTTGAAGGTCTCCTCGTCTATGCCGGAATCCTGGATCATGCGCTTCATGACCGGCACCTGGGAACGGTAAAATCGTGACATCGCCTTTTTTTTTAGAGTGGTAGTAGGGTTTTTTTCAGAGTTGTTGTTATGCACACGTATGGCTCAACATCGCAGTAGCCTACTTCGTACGCGTACTTATAATGCGATAGCGGGCCATGGAGCGAATGCGCGCTGTGAATCATCACCTTCATCGAAACGTATCAAACTGTTTGTCTTGAAAGAAGTATCATTCATAAATCATGAGCTAGAACACACCATAGGCAGTGAGTAAGTGAGTGGCAATCAAGGGGTTGGGAAGTGTTGACATTGGCAACATCTCGCTAAAGGGGGCTTGGCGGCGCAGAAACGAATCACGGCATCCCAGACGCAGCAGACTCAGACCTTGCGGGAAACACAAAGAGATATTACATGTACTTGTATTATTTCTTCCACGATTTTCTAGGTAAGTCGACGGAGAGGATCGCAGGTCCTTTTTATACAAAGACGGAGGAGGAAAGGACTGGAAGATTCAACCGCACTTGAAACGCGCGCGAATCATGATACGGATTCATTCATCCATTCATTCGCGAGACAAAATATTTCCATATTAAACATCGACAGATAAAAGAATGTTATACTTGATTGACATTAACCCAGTAAAAACGAAAGTATGTAAATACATGCAAGAATCACAACCACCAAAGGGAACCTGAATTCGTCCTCCGAAAAAGCTCACCTAAGCCCGTAGTCCTTCACCACTTCATCACTTCTCTCCAAGTTCTAAATTTCATATCCGCGCTATCAAAAAGCTAACAGGCTTAAAAAAAAACATGTAGAATAAGAATACGAACAACCCCTATCGCCAAAATCCTCTGTATCAATAACTTCACGACTTCGCGCATAACATGCACGAAGTACGAAGCAGACCCGTAACGCGGAAGCGATGCAGCCACGACCACGGCCACAGCCACTCGCGGTAGGGAGATATGTAGGTAGATAGATAAATAGATGGAGAGGGAGAGAGAGAGAGAAGAGGAAACAGCGATGTAAAAATAGGATGAATAAGGATAGCAAGAAATAAATGCATTGCGATTTTCTCATTGGGCTTACTCGGCTATTATCCCCTCCATCCACGTTCGGGACCTATAACCCAAAACTTGTGGACAATCATGCATCCATCCATCCTTCCGTGTATCTATCTACGTAGCAATCCTAACCAGGTAGCCGGTATATGGATAAGTAGCAAGCATCGAGTCGTCAAGACATCTCTCCCGCCTCCGCCTCACCAACCAGCAGATCATGCAGCCCGAGTCTTTCACCCCCAATCCCGAACACCGTAAAAATGCTGACTTTCCCTCACTCCCCATTTTGTCCACCCCTAACCCAATAGTCGTACAGTATGTCTATTACCAATGTATCGATTTCATCCTTTCATTCAAATCGTATCCCGGCCCCGGCAACGGAGCCAAGAGGGAAAGCAAGCCAACTGAAAGAAACCAAGGGTATCAATCAAAACGAAGAATCGAAAAAGATCCGGGCAGTACCGTAGTTGCTCGCTCGCTCATTCATGCCATTCCATAACAAAAAAAAGGGGAGGTATCAAGCATCAAATGTCGTCTGACTCTCCTACCCTCGTCGAAGTGCCGCCGTGATGCGTCGCTCGTTCATCCACCGCCCCCCCCACCCAAAAAATCATCACTCTAACTGGTTGCTCTCTCCGTCGCAGTTGAGATGGCAGAGATACGTATCTCCAATCGATCGACCCCCCCAAGCACAAACCTAATGCGTCTTCTTCCTCGGTCGCACTCGCTGCTCCGTCTTTTGCGCAGCCGAGTTCGGACCCTCGTGCTCGTCTCGGTTCTTCATACGCTCGCGAACAACGATGAAAGCCTTGATAACCGTCTCATGGCCCTGTTGAAACTCAGTCCAGCGCTTCAGCACTGCCTGATCTTCCTTGAGTCCAATGCGGTAAATCTCCGTACCGGCCTCGTCGGTCCATCTCCTCTCCTTCAAATTGTCGATCTGATTCTTACGAGCCACCATATGGAGCAGGAACTTCGAATTGAAGAGATCCCATTCGGTCATGTACTTTGCGAAGCGCTTGACGTATTCGTCATACGCTATACGGCTTGGAAGTTCAAACTGGCTTGAGACTTCCGGGAGATCAGGAGGCTGGGGCGCAGCTGGCATGGCCATGCTCGACATCAGGTCTCGGATATGTAAGTCGTCAAACTCGACATTGAGGTCTTCAGTGCCGCTTCGCGATTGGGATGCCGATGTCGAGGCTGATCGCTTGCTGGATTCGTTGTTGACCTTCAAGTGACCGTGGCCAGTAGTAGTCGTATACTGAGGGACCGGGTTGTTTGCTGGTGGCGTATCAACGTCCATGGGTTCCGGGCTGCCAACTCCGGAGGCCATGTTCTTGCGGCCAGCGAAGAGAGGCTTGTCATCAGAGCTGTCTCCATCGCTCACAACCGCTGCATTCCCGCCCATGGTGGGTCGGAGAGCCGGCCCAGTTCGCTTTCTGCTAGGTGTTGAAGCCATCCGAGGAGGAGGAGGCATGAACGTCTGCGGCTTGAACGTCTCCTTCCACTCATCCGCCGAGAACTTGGCCCCACTGGGGGATTCGGTTGAGTTGTCCGAATCACCAGGCTGAGGGAACTTGGGATCGATTGGTCGAGCCTTGACGGGTGATCTGCCCCGTGGCCGAGAAGCAGATTGCGTACGAGTCTTTTGTTGTTCGGGTTTCGGCTTGAAGTAGTCAGCTCCGGCCTCGAACTTCCCATCCCAGTCCTCCGGAGTGAACTTGGTGCTGATGTTATCCGCGCTGTTGCTGAAGCCATTCGATTGCTGTCTGGCTTGGCTGAACATATCATCGTTTACGTTGAAAGAAAAACTAGAGGTGCGGTTAGGGTAATTAGCCTGACTCTTCTTCAACTTATCAAGTTCGTCCCAAAACTCTCGCGACTTTGCAAAATCATAGGGGTGCACAGAATGGAGGTGCTTGGCAGGTTTCAACTTCTTCGAGGGGCTTCCCGGAGAAGAAGGGTCTCTGTACTCTTGCCAGGCTGTCTGATTTTGGTAATGACGGTCCTTCGTCCAGTCCCGACCGCTGGTACCGCGAACTGGTGTCTCAGCAAAGCCAGGACTGGGACGGGACTTTTCATTCAAGCTGCTAGTACGCTTGTTATGTAGCAGCTGGTCGACGAGGCTGCGTTGGAGGCCCTCGAAAGCATTCAGAGTTTGTGCATCAGGGGTGACTGCAGGCTGATCATCCATGAAGTACTTGGTGGGTTTCTTGTATGACAGAGGGCCTCGCGCGGCAGGCTCTTCGAGACATTCCGAAACTGTCGGAAGCTTGATAGAGAAATTTGGAACTTTGGAGGACTGGCGATCGGGATTGAGAGAATCTGAGTTTGCATACATTGTATCTCCATTATTCTGGGGTTGCTGTTGGGTTTGAGGCCTAGAGGACCGAGGAACAGGTCCATCTGGAAGCCCGTCAGGGGGGGGTTCTTGTCCAGGGTTGTTCAACATCCACTGCCTAAGACGTGCGCGCTCGCTTTGTTTGCTGTTAGTATTCGGTTGCGTCGAAGCATCGAATGGGCCTTGCGATGAGGGAGCTCTGTGGGTGGTGCCGCTGGCAGGAGCATTCATCTTGACAAAGCCATCCGAGCTAGACTCCGAACTGGAACCATCGTGATTCGGAGGCTCTGCCGGCTTCGGAGCTTTGGGAGAATGACGCTGAGCATACGCCCGAGCCTTTTCGACTGAACTCATATTAGAATCAGAACCAGCCCTAGGCATAAAGTCGCCGTCAAATTGCTGTGGACGCTCTCGAGTGCTCTTGGATCTGTTGACATTAGTGCTCTCGAAGGGATCGAACTTCTCTCCGCCATGAGTAGAGTATGGGGTACTGATGCGAGGTTCACCAGCCATTGCCTTGTCCTTGAACTGTGCTAAGGGATCAGGGACCGGTCTGGTTTGTCGTTGGGGGCGCGGTTCTCGAGGTGGCAGCTCAGGAGCAACCGAAGGTTTGTTGCGGTCCGTAAAGTAAGCCCCCATGGGCGCTGGTGGCTCATCTCCTCCGCCAGGTGTATTGGGCATAAACCCATTCTTCTTATTGCCTGCACTCGTGCTCTGACTTCTCCTCGGAGTGTTGGCCTCTCTATCTCGAAATTCTCGGAATTCTTGGTACGAGGGTCCAGCTTTGGGCGGGGGACCATGTCTCTTAGCATTGCTCTCCTCTCGACCCGACTGCGGCGTGCCTCGTGGCGGTGGTTCAGGAGCCTTCCACGTCTTACCCGGTCCCGGCTTGGGGTCCGACGCGCCATGTTGGTGTCTCAGATGCTCCCACGCCGTGTAGGTATCCTTCCTTGCTTGGGGGCCTTCTTGAGAGGCGGCATATGCAGACTGTTGCGGAGTCGTGAAATTCCCGTATCGTCGCGCACCCGTCGAAGGCGGAGGATCTCGCTGCCGCTCTTTGGCAGTTGGGGCTCTGGGCGGAGGAGGATAGGCGGAGGCAGCGTTTGCCCACGGGTTTCCCCTTACTCCTGAGGACTGCCCTCCGTATCTCGATGGCCGAATCTTGTTCGCATCGTACCTGGCTCGCTCTTGGGGGTCAATGAGGACTTCGTGGGCGGACTGGATCTTCTGGAACTTGGCCGTGACTTCACTTTCCCTACCCGGGTTGCGGTCAGGGTGGTATGTGAGAGCTGTTCGGCGGGAGGCACAGTTAGCTATGCTGTGCTGTGCTGTGCTGTGCTGTGCTATACAGTGCGGGTTTTCTTCTGGGACGATGCCCCTTCTGGCGCCTGTCTGTCTACTTGCCTGCTCACTTACCTAGCTTCTTGAATTGCTTCTTGATCTCATGAACCTCAGCGGTCGGGGGCAGATCGAGATCACCATAGTAATCTCGAGTGAGATCCGCCTTCACCATGCTAGCGGGGGTGCGTTGGCGGCCCTGGACGTATAGATCCTTTAGGGAAGGGAAGTAGAGGTGCGATGGAGGATGTGGAGGTGGACTCCGAGGCGCCCAGCGGCAGACGGGGATGGACGCCGCAGAGAGGAGGGATAGAGGACGTTGTGTTTGTATTGTCTTCTATTTGGTGGAGGCGGTGGTTGGAGGTGTTGTAGGTGCAAGGGGATCAGGTCGATATCGGCGTATCGCGATGACATTATATCTTGTTACCATGGCAGCCGAGCTCTGTCTTGGCACTGCAGGGATGTGAGGTGATGCGAATGGGTATACAGTGTAAGTACCGGTAAAGTACCAGCAAGGCAAACACGAGGTCAAAGTAAAGATTAAGAAATATTAAGAAAGATGAAGAAAGACAAAGAGAGACAAAGGCAATGTTCCAAAGGGAATTAACCAAGAGAAGTCCAGTCAATTTTTCGAAAAATATAATTCTCGGCGTCATGTCCCTCCAACGCTTCTGGTAGCGGCGGCAAAGATGTCACTTCGGCGTCCATATGACATCACCCGCCCGCCCACCAGAATGGGTTGGCGCGCTCGCGTCTGTGAAAAGTGTGAATAGCTTCAAGAATACTACTTTGAGCCTGGAGAGACGTTGTACGGAGCCCAAATTTACCCGAAATAAGTAAACATCACCTCCTCAGGTGTTTACGGAGAGCACGTGGGCATAGAAAGAGATTTTTCATATTCATACCTACTCACTACCCCAACCCCTGAAGAATACCACCCATATTTATGCACAGCCTGTAATACTCTAATTACTCCATACACCACACGACCCACCCGGCCCCCGAAAGAATTTACGTGCCCACAAGCTGATACACTCGGAAAGCCCTCCACCTCCGTTTGTCTCATCACCAAGTCATATACCCTCTTCGCTCCCTAGACCATTGAATCATAAGTCCATCCACCCTGTCTCCTCAGCTTGTCTCGCCCTTCGAGATCCTTTCGAATCTCATCCTCCGTCAACCGGTCTTGCCCAGTCCAGTTGGCACTCGACGTCCTGGCACGGAACTTGTGGAACCGGTCTTTACTCTTGCTGAATACCTCCTCCATATTCAAAGCACCCGGAAGGCCAAAAATGTCAGCCGGATTGATACCCTCTTGGGTGATGAGCCTCTCCCGCAAAGCAGGCGAGTTGGTCCACTCCACAGCAGGGAAGTCATTCGCTTTCGCATCCGCGTCCGCATCCTCGTCCTCGTCCTCCGAATCAGTAAGGATTTCAGGGAGCTCGATGCCCTCGCCATCCTGAAATCGGGGAGACGACTTGGCCGCCGACTTAGCACCAGACTTCCCACTGCCATTCGGTGCACCTGGACGAGCAGGGGTCTTGTATGGCTGGCCAGAGCTAGATGCAAACGCAATCGGTGCCTTGGAAACCTGAGCCATATCCATCGGATGCATAGGCTTGGATTGGTTCATCTGGTGTTGCTGTGAAATCACGGTAGAGCGCTGGAGGCTAGAGTTGTGTGGTACACTAGCATAGCCACTCGGGAAGAGTGACTTCGTGGGCGCCTCCTTTGTAAAGTCAGCACTAAATTCAGAAACGTGTTTGTTGACTCGTACCTTTTGCCGAACACTAGATTGTCGGATCGGCGGCGCTGTCATCTTTGGATGGTCATCAGTCATATTATCATCATCGTCAAACTCCTCGGTGGTCCTCGCTCTCTTGGACTGTTGCTCGTGATGGGATGGCGCATTTCGTTGCAAACCAGGGCGAGAAGTATGGTAGTCGTCGGCGTCGTGTTGAAGAGGTCGCTTCGGTGGAGCCTTGGTACTATGATGCATGGAACTGACTGGTCGGCCCATCTCCTCTTGCGATCGCTGGGCGGGGATCACCCGCTTGGACTGCAGTCCCTGCTGTGGCACGGGTGGGAGCGCCTTATCCAGGTCACCACCGGGTGGAGCGCGAGCTGCGGGTGGAGGAGCTCTAGTCTCCTTCGCCTTTTCCATTTCTAGTCTTCGCTTCTCAATAAGCTGTCGAGAAGCCGTTTTCTTGGCATCGGCAATGGCAGCAGCGCGCTCGTTTTCTCTCCGAACCTCACGTTGACGTTCGACTTCCTGCCGGCGTAGCTGCTCTTCCTTCCTTCGCTCCCCCTCCTTGATGGCTGCACGTTGTCTTTCAACTTCCAGCTTCGCCTCGCGCTTTCGTTGTGCCGCAAGCTCATCCTACGGCAGTTAGCAATTTTCATTTGAAATGGTGAAAAACACATACCTGCTCCTTCTTTCTCGCCGCCGACTCAAGTGCCCGAGAAGCAGCCGACCTGAAGCCGTTGGTAGAAGCTTTACTTTGAATAGAGCTGGTGCTGGCCTTGTGCCTAAGTCCATGGGAAGGTGCAGACTGAAGCGATGTGGAAGAATTTAGAGAGTCCTGGAGAGATGCGGAAAGTGTCGAGTTGGAAGGATGGTGGTGATGACCTCTTTGCGAACCTGTATCAACCCTGATAACAGTAGGTTTACCCTTCAGGGCTGGCTGGCTAGTGGCAGCCTTCAACGGTCGCTTTGCTGCTGGTCGTCCAATCTGCGATTTGGGTCGAGCAGGAGGAGGCATCGCTTGTGAAGAGGATGATTCCGACATCTCCGCATCTTTACCTGCAAGTTCATCAGTGCCCGCAGCAGCAGCCGCGATTCCCTCAGCTTCGAGCTGTGCTTTAGTCTTCCGAGGGCTATTACGAGTCGCTCGTGATAGGTCGGCTCGACTTGCTTTCGCTTGCTTTTCTTGCTCCTTCCTAGCCATCACCTCCTTCTGCATAGTTGCGACGCGCTCCTGCTCCTGATGGTACACACGAGCATCTTCTCGGACCTTCAATCGAACCTTGTCGAGCTCATCGTCCATCTTCTGTGCATCCTTTATTTCTTTGGCTTCCCTGGCCTCTGCCTCTTTCCTCTTTTCCTCTCTCTCCGTCGATGCTCGAGTCCTCCGCGCACTAGCTTTTGGTGGGCTAGCTGGACGATGGAGGGATTGCTGACTGTCTATGTGATGAGAGTCGAGTTTGGGGTACGAAGGACTCTTAGTCTTGGTTTGGGATAGGACATCTTCAAGTGAAGGGTTGTCATTCATGCCGATGCGGGTGGGTGAAAGTGCTGATGACTTGGCTTCCGCACTTACAGCAGCGCTACTCGCAAACAATCCTCTCGAGGTCTTCAGAATCGACGAGAACTTATCCTTTGCAGCCTTGAGAGGACTACCTTTGAAATTTCGCGAGGGGGATTTGAGCGGACTCATATCCTCCTCTTCGTCGACTGTATGAACAGGTGGGGTGGGATTGGAAACCGAGATTGGCTTCTTTTGCCCTGGAGACTCGCCTACTTTCTTGGGAGATTTTAGCACCGAGGTAGACACAGACTTCGATTGAGCGAGACTACTCGTAGTCTGATCCGAAATGTTTGGCTCACGCACGGGTGATGCATTTCGCTGTTTTTCGCCTCTTTTTGGAATATTGAACTCCGATCTACCGACGCTGTCCTTCGCATGGATCTGTTCCATTACATCCGCTGTATGGCTTTTGGAGAGTGCAGGTCGAGGACTGAAGATTGATGGCTCCACGACAGGCTGAGGGGGAGGTGGTCCAATCCAGCTGTCCTCCTCATCATCGGGGAATGCACCAGGCAAACGAGATTTCCGCTCAGGTGACTTCTGTCGCTCTGGAGATTTTGGTGGTACTTCTTGTGCGGTAGCAGCCTGGATAGGTTGGATAGGTTGTGACTGAGCCAAGCTGCTAGCAAACGATTTCGAGGGCCGTACACCTGTTTGAGACTGTCCGAGCTTGCTAATCTGATCCTGAAGTCTCTGTGTGGATGTCTTATTGTGAAGACGTGACATATTCGTCCCGGCATCGTCATGGGCAAGCTCATCAACATCCATCTCGTCATCACTGTCACCATCTTCAGGTCTGGAGGTGCCCAAGCTCCTTCCACCGGTAGTGCGTCCGTAGTAGCTAGTGCGGGATTGCTCCAGCTGGCTAGTCCGTGAGACCCGATTCCCAATGCTCTTCTTGGTTGTGAGAGGCTCTCGCGCCGGCAAAGACGCGAAGTTGAGACTGCTCTTTCGGACGATGGGGCGAATTGGGCTGGACCCTTCTGATGGAGATGGTGCATCGTCCATGTGGACATCATCTTCCTCCGGCACCTCTTCCTCTACGACATCTTCTTCTGCCTCGTCGGAATCAAGTTGGATATTCTTGGTAGGTGACAATTTGACTGGTGATTGTCTGACGGGAGATTGTCTAACCGGAGAAGACTTTTGTGGCGATCGTTTCTGTGGGGAAGCTGGCGCATTTCGATCTTGCAAAGGCGACTCAAGAACGGGGTACAGTGGCTCCTCTGGCTCCTGGTTATTCATTTCGTCCTCGCTCTCTTCCTCGACCTCTGATTCAACATCAACCCGTCCAGTGACATTTCGGGTTCCTTCTTCCTTCGCGGTCTCGAAAGACTCCTCTGGAGCTCTGCGCTCCTCGTCTTCCTCAGGCTCTTCGGTATCTCGACTCAAAATCACCACATTCTCGTCTTCTTCGTCTTCTTCGTCTTCTCCGTCTTGAGATTCTGGTGAGGGCGAAGATTCGACTGCTGCAGGTTTGTCAGGTGAGACCCTAGCAGTCTGGTGTCGAGCATGTAGTTCATTTGGCTGGGTCGCCTCATCGGCCTGACTTCCGTGATATCCGGAATCGAAGGCGTTGTGTGCCGCCCTGGTTGGAGACTTGTGTTGTGCCTTGGATGTAGTCGGAAGAAGCTGTTCGTCCTTATCCACCGGGTCTTCCGCCACCCGAAAAGTCGATACCGGTCGTTCGAAGCGTATTTGCTTGAAGGGACTCGCTCGGGCTTGGGGTGTTGCGGAGAAGACATCGGACAATGGCTGTATACTGTTAGTTGATGCTTTCAACTAGCCTTCATGCCACCTACTGCGCGCCCTTCCAATGGATTGATCTTCTTGGCCGTTCGTGGTGTCTTCCCTCGTAGTTTTCCAGGCGTTTTGAATATCTCGGCGACATTTCTGCAGGCTGGTCTTTAGAAGCAGCTCGTGTATGGAAGCGTGTTTACTTACACTTGGTTCTCGCTGAAGATCTCGGCCATGTGCTCATTCAGCCAGTCCACCTCGTTCCGCGCTGAGAACGTAAACTCCTCGGTTTCCGCCTGTGCAATCTGCAGCGAAGAAGTCCTCTCCTCCGTCACCCATGATGTGGATCCAACCTGTAGTCGCGCATTTCCTCGCAGCGGCGCCATGGTCTCGGATCAAAACAACGCGCTTGGAAGTGCAGTAGCCAAGATAATCTCGATGTAGAATTGGAGGCGTTGATCATTAAATCATTTCGTATTATATCGGGAGAGCTACCGCATTAGTCGCGAAGTCGTGGATTGTTGAAGTCGTCGAGTGGTGGATCTAGAAATTTGGTGTGGTGAGGTTATGTATGGGTGGGATACAAGGGCCCGCCGTCTCGATTGTTTTGGTCGAGCTCTGCGGCGCGTCGTGTTTAGTCACGTGCCGGGACTCGCATCAGACCTTATCAGTGTTGACCGAGTGTATCTCGATGAAGGGTATACAAATATAATTTGCTTTGATTACTGTAAATAAGTATCTCTCTGTGCCTGAGCCTATACCCATCGAGTTTCAGTTCCTTTTCTTCCTCCCCAAATGCCACGCACTTTCATTAGATGTCTGGCAAGAGCCAAGCGTACCCGGGTATCCTCTCCGAGAACCTTTTCTATATCTGTACCCCATCGAGGAAATACTTTGATGGAGACGAGTGGCTTTTCAGATACGCAGCTATAGGTTCGAGAAGCAGTAGCGAAGATCTGCTCAAATTATCCGGATGTAAACAATCTTCTCGCTTCCGTCGACTGTGTTTTGTTTACAGGTAATTTTTCTTTGGCTTGATATTTGATAGTCGATACTTATCAGTATAGCTTACTGCCCGTACATAATCTTACCTGGCCATTTGAACCTCACGTGGGAAAGTTGCAATTTCCAGGCTTGAGTATTGAGACTGTTATCATGTTTCCCATCTGTGCAGAAGAAAGGACTTGTCCTTAGTGATATCTTCTGTCGGGCGTTTTGATATTCATCTGCATGAATGTTTACTTTGCACACATATCTAATCTCTCGTGTGCCAGGAATACTGGACAGCGTACGATGAATCCGGAGAGTATCCCCATGAATTTCATAGAGATTTTTTCGAGAGTTGGCTGGATTGGGATTGCTTTGCCCGAGGACCTTGGTGGTTCAGGGCTTGGTATATCAGAAGCAACCATGATGCTGCAGATAATCTCAGAGTAAGACAGCTTCTAGTCTATCGTTCTTCATCATAGGTCATCATCATCATAGGTTAATACAAAAAATATCTTCAAGCTCAACCACTAGACATCTACGCAACGCAACCGGTAGCTAACTTCGCCACAGCTGAGTAACGACAACGTATGCTGCCCGACCTGATCAGTGGTAAATCTGGCGCCTGAGACGCTCAAACTCCGCACCCAAGCCACCCGAGACGGCGACCGCTATACGATTTCCGGGCAAAAGATGTAGGTCTCCGCGCAAAGATGGTTCTTCTCGCCCGCACCACCCCGCTCGAAGAAGTAACAAACCCTCCGAAGGCCTCTCGCCGTTCTTCATCGACTTCGACAAGTCAAAACAAGGCCTGGAACCAAAGCACACCTCCAAGATGGAGGGTAGGGCTGTGGACGCCAACGAGGTCTTCTTCGACAACTACTCCATCCCCGGCGACTCTCTCATCGGCAACGAAGACCAGGGCTTCAAGATCGTGCTCCACGGCATGACCGCCGCGCGCTGTCTCCTCGCAGGCGAAACCCTCGGCCTCAGCTACGCAGCTCTCTACCGCACATCCACCCACGCCAAAGACCGCGTCGTCTTCGGCCATCCAATCGACATGAATCAGGGGATCTAGCACCCGCTTGCAGACGGATACATGCTCCTCGAAGCTGCGAAGCTGGCGACGTACCACGCTGCTAGGCTGTACGACCAGCCGACGACGAACGTCAGTGTCACTCAGGCAGCGGCATTCTCGGCGCGTGAGAGGAGCATGCTGAGTCTTGGGGGAAATGGGACATGCGAAGGTGTATCATCTGGAGAGTGTTTTGTGCCGAGGATCGCGCCAGTGTCGAGACAGATGGTTAAGAATTATTTTGCGGATAAGGTGCTGAAGCTACCTATGATTTAATGAATATCGAGAGGGTGTAGATATATTCGAAGCCCTAAGTTGGCCTTTTTCTTTTCCCTTTGGATTTAGCATTCATAGTAGGAAACCGGGCCAAAATCAATGTCCAATCCATGCTGGAACATGATCCGAGGTAGTTTGGCTGGAGCTCCATCTTGCTCCGTACCGAGTAGGGGCCACTATATCCGCTCAGCATATGAGACTTTAGAAGGTATGGTCTTGTGCGGTATCCCTTTCTCCTATCTCACCAGAATCTCCAATCAAATTATATCAGCACTCATCCCACTCAATATCGAATACTGCCTCGCACATTGTACTACGTACAACAAGCCTGGCTCCCTTTCCTATGGATCCACTGCCTACCGCCACAAACTCCAAACTCCAATGCCTACGCCCAGATGCCGTCTCTACTTCTTCAAGGCCGCAAATCTCTGGGCCAACTCATCGACATCGGGTATGGTTCCACCAATAGGCTCCTTAATCTGTGTCCCCTTTCCCGTCCCGACATCCTGCATCTTCTTCGTGGGCTTCAAATCCAAAGTCCCCTTGACCCTAGGATGTAGATTATCCGTACTTGGACTGGGCGGATTAACCCTCAGCGGGCTCTGCGGTCCAAAACTCCTCGGCGGCGTAGCTTTGCTCAACTCCTCTCGCTCTTCGACCCCCTTCGCGCCCTCAACTCCGATTGGCGCCTCCATGTTCTTGTGCGCCTGTCCTCCACTCGGACTCTCATCATCATCATCATCATCATCATCATCATCATCATCCGCATAGCCAGGCGGCTCTCCCAACTCCGCCTTGGGCCTCTTGGGCCAATCCACCCCATACGTCCGCGCGATCTCCTCTAGGTAGCCGGTGACCAGCTCCGGCGGCGGCGGCGTGACGGCAAGCTTCTTCAGCACCTTCTCGCTAACCTTGGCATCGCTGTTCTCGAGGGCCTCCAGCGCAAATTCCTTCCCGTACTTCTCCACCAGCAGGTTCCGCACCTGCTGCAGCTCCTTCACATCGGTGCGCGGGGCGGCGTATATCAGGCTCTTGACGGCCTCCTCTAGTCCTGGGTCGCAGGTCCTCTCTTCCATGAGACCCGTCCGCGCAAGCAGCAGTTCGCAGTAGAGCTCGAGGATCTCGTGGAGCTCGGTGGTGATGTCGGAGCGGATGATATTCTCGACGCGGATCTTGGCCGACTCGATCTTGCCGGCCTCGAGAAGCTGAGCCATGGCGCGGCGCTGTTGCTTGGATACGGCTTCGTCTTTCTGTTGGACCATGCGTAGACGGGCGATGGAGAGCTTCAGCTGCACCTTGAGCTTGGCCTGGGTGGAGGGGAGGGATCTATTAGCAGGGGATTGTACACACGGTTTTGAAGGCATCCTTACGATGATTGTAGAAGCGGGCGCCATTTCCGAAGAGGTAGGGGAGGGTTAGTTGGTGAGGTTGACAGGAGGACTCGAGGGCGTTGAAGGGAGGATGATATCGAGGCCGAGGGGGTAGAGGGGTAGGTACCTAGGTAAGTACAGAGGTACCGGTACTCAAATGCACCGAGCTAAAACAGGTGCACACATTGAAAGTAATTATAGACGTAAATGCAAATATAAATATATACAACACCACATAAATTTTCCCTCACGCCATCTCCTCCAGCTCTTCTGTTTGTCACCCGGTACTGTTACTATCACTGTTACTGTCACTGTCCGCCACTCCGTACTTCAATTGATCCGACCCGCCACCGACCTCCACCCGCTCCACTCCACTCCTAACCTCATATCCTTCGATCCCTATCTCCATTCTCTCCCTGATTTATCCAGACCCGATACCATGGCGACGTACCGTTCAGCCCTCAATCAGCGGCCCTGGGAACTCTCGAAACCCTCAAATCTACCCGGATCCGGATCCGGATCCGGATCCAGATCCCCATTCCCCTCGACCTCCATCTCCACCCCATGATGGCGGCTTCAAAGACAAAATCCGGCCCCAGAAAGGCTGCGGACAAGATACAACGATGGCTGGAAAAGAGGGCGCAGGCCATCTGGACCAACCTTCTCACGAACCATCTCTGGCAACGGATATTCAAGAATACGTTGGCCACCACAATCACAGTCATCATAGCCCTGATCCCGGCCGTGGTCCAGGTCTACGGCCCTGCTGCATATCTGGCTCCCATCACGACTGTCTTCGGACATCCAGGCAGAAGATTCGGCATGATGGCAGAGGCTCTTGTCCTCACCCTCGCCGGGACGCTGCTGGGAGTAGGCTGGTCAGTCCTGGGGATATACCTCTCGAGTCTCGTATACGAGGACAATGCACCGGCGGCATATACAATCAAGGCTGTATTCCTGACCGTGTCATTACTGTTTCACGGATTCTTGAGGTCGCATACTCCGCGGCTGTTCATCTTTGTCCTCTTGCTGGTCATTGTCACGGTGGTTAGCTTGTCGGGAACGTATACAGCCGTCTCTGCCGCAAGTGTCACGACGATTCTGTACCCGGTTCTGACCGCATTGGCCATCCTCTTGCTCGTCAACGCCCTCGTATTCCCGGAGTTCTCGAGCAGTTTCTTAGGTACCACGACCATTGAGACCTTGGGAGCCACTGTGGGTGCTGTGAGAGATGCAGGGAAGTACTTTATCTCTATCGCTGTAGAGCCTGATGCAACGGACGTGAAAACAAGTGGAGGGGGAGGAGGGGAACAAAATATTGCGAAAAATCCTGCCGAAGCAAGAAACGACACGTCCACGACAATAGAAGCTTTTAAGCTCACTAAACTCAAATCTCTAATCGATGCGAAGCCAAAGCTTCGAGCCAAGCTCGCAGGCTGCAAGGCAGCTCAGCAGGAGTGCAATTTTGAGCTGGCTTGGGCCGTCCTACCTCCGAGAGACCTCAAGTTCATCAGTGCCACGAGCATGAACAACCTGGTGGCAAACGCCATCGCCTTGATTGCTGCCTGCGAGAGTAAGTTTGCTCTCATGGGTGATGCACATGAACAAAGCGATGGTGAGAACGATACCGGGCATGGAGTCGCGACTTTGGTCGAATTAGCCGGAACTGAAAGCGATGCTGTTTCATCCCGGCCCGGTACTGCAGTAGAGAGCTCCCACGACGAGTCTGCTGACGAGAAGCGTGCTGCGCAGCGACGGGGAGATCGAGAGAAGAGGCAGAAACCACAGAGAAGCAGGAACCGGTTTCAGAGGGAAATTGCAGACTTGGAGATGATCAAGCCCCACAAAGAGATTGAGTCGGGCGACGTGGAGCTGTTGAAGTACCTCGTGAGCAGAATATCCAAACCTCTCTCAGAACTTCAGACTGCCCTTGATCAGACTGTTGACGTAGTCACGTCCTGTCTAGCCTACTGCTACGATGTACCCAAGCTTCCGTCAGGTGCTCGAGCTCCCTCTGGTATTAGGGTGGAGGAGATTGACATCCGTGTGGACATATTGACAGAAGCTATGGCGGCCTTTGACAGAAATTCTGCGTTGGCTTTAGAAGCTGCCGCTTCTCTTCATGATCTGGAACACCCACAAATAGATGTCATGCCTCGGATGGAGACTTTCCTGGTGTCATCTTTCCTTCTCAATTTTCGTCAAGCTGCTTCACATATTCTGGAGATCCTTCGCCATTCGAGGCAATTAGTTGAGAAGCGACAAGCTAGGCATGGTCGATCGCGAATCTACGCTCCTAGAATCAACTGGCGCAAATGGCTCGTGTCTGGCGGAGAGGATGAGCCCTTGGCGTTGCCAGAAATTGCAAGAAAAGATGCGCGAACCGGGAGAAGCGACGGTGATGTGCAAGATGTTGATGACGGCTTTGTTGCAAGCATGGAAACTCATGTGGGCAACCAGGATATCGAGTCCGCGCCTCCGATTGACAGTGGCTTACAGTCACCACATACACCTGTACAGTCCCCTCCCAAGGCCCATCGGCAGGCCAGGAAATCAACTACAATAGATCGGGTCCGGAGTGGCCTTGCGGACATTCTTGAGTATTTGGCAGCAAGCGAGGATTTCATGTATGCCATCAAGCTGACGGTCGCCGTTTTCTTGGTGACTTGGCCCGCCTTCGTCCACAAGTGGAACGCATGGTACTCTCTCAACCGTGGGCTTTGGGCTGCTCTGCAGCTTGTGTTGATTACAGAGGTTGCGATCGGAACATCGGTCCAGACTTTCATGCTTCGCGCTGTGGGAACCACGGTCGGATGTGTATGGGGTTATGTGGCTTTTCAGGCTCGCAACGGTAACAAAATCGTATGCGTGATCCTTCTTGTGATTGGCATCATTCCCTCAACGTACATACAGCTTGGCAGTAAATACGTGAAAGCCGGCATGGTGTCGATCATCTCAATGTGTGTTGTGGCTCTGGCAACCGAAGATCACACCGTTCCCGGAACTGCAACAGAGAATTTCTTGAAACGTTTGATTGCTTTCTTGATCGGTGGCGTCGTGGCATTGATGGTAGAAGTCCTACTCTTCCCTGTCAGAGCCCGAGACCGACTCGTGGAGTCTCTAGCCGCATCCATCTACCAGATCAGCGAGATGGAAGCTTGCCTTGCTCACGGTGTTGAAACAGGAACTAACATCGACGTGCACTCTTCCCAAGTCAGAATCCGGTTCAACAGGGCCAAAGCCAAAGCCCAGGGAGCGCTGATGGCAGCTGGTACTTTCCTACCCTTCTGTGCCCAGGAGCCACGCCTCAAAGGCTCCTTCAAGGGCCTCGCTCTCATCTACGCCGAGATCCTCTTCTGCCTGCACACCATTGTTGATAGGATGGATAACACGATCCATCTCCGCCAAGAATACGGCTCGGGTGTGTTGGAGGATCTGAATGAGAAGGTATATCCTTACCGGCGCAACGTCGCTGGCTCAATCACCATCGTCCTGTTCGCGGTCCACGAAGCGCTCACTACTAAGCTTCCATTGCCGCAATTCTTGCCTTCAGCTCGCCTCGCCCACCTCCGCATGGTGAACCGGGTCCGCGAAGTCGTCCTTGCAGGCGACGTCCACCCACTGCACTCGGACCGCTCTGAGCTCGAGATGACGATGGTCAAGCGCATCGTACAGCAGAAATTCCTGAGCTGGAACGCAGCTAGTGCGGGGCAAATCGAAGTCATCGAGTACCTTGAAGAACTCGTTGACCTGGTCAAGCTTTTGGTTGGAGCCAACGAGTTCCGTAGTGGGCTGTTGACAAGACATAATTACAAAGGATTTGTGGATCGAATGCACGCCAGCTCGATGCGCGGAGCTGGCGAGGAGGCCGAAAGAGAGGAAATGGAAATGAGGGATGTGATGCTGGAGCCGTCTGAGGCGAGGATCTCGGGGCTGGTCAAGAGACGGACTACGTTCTCCAAGAGCCGTGTGGATAGAAGTCTTGGCCATGCTGAGAAAGAGGCTGAGATGGAGAGGGTCAGGAATGAGGAAGAGTTACCGAGATCGTTGCAGAGGGTCAGGAGCCGACGAATCGAAGAGCTGAATCTGTTGCGGACGAAGAGTCCAGATGGGATGGGGATATGAGGAGACCTGGAGGGAGGGAGAGTGCGGCCGGACCAGATAGTTGCTGATGAAGATGAATCTCTCTATAGAAAGAAAAAAAAAAGTAAAGTAAATACACAAGAGTCGACTGTAGGCTAGTCTTAGCGGGGTCACGCTCACCCCACTGACTCTTTGTGAGTGATGATCAGCCCGGCTTGAACTTCAAATTCGCGCGCACAACTTGAGATTATAGCAACATCAAGACTGCCCGCCGTCCAGCCTCCACCTTCCACCCTCCACCGCGGCGCAACTACATCCTCCATGTAAGGCATCAACTGCCCTACGATGGATTCCCCTTGGAAATTCGAGCAGTACACGCCCTCTTCGGCCTGTGAAATCTCCCCGCCTCGACCTCTGGACGCCGATGTTTGTCACTCCTGAGCCATCTCCCTCTTCCCCCTTCCCCCTTCCCCCTTCCCCCTTCCCCCTTCCCCCCTTCTCCCCTTCCTCCCCTCCTCCCTCCCCCACTGACTGCAAATACAGCAATTTGCCAGTGAAAGCGCCGAGGTTGTCAGACTCACTAAGCTCCTCGCCGCTCTCCCCTATGATCCCGAGACCTGGCTGAATCGGGGCAACTGCCTCCGTCTCCTCGGCTATCCCGAGCTCGGCCTCGGCGATACATACAAAGCCCGCCTCTTGGTTGAAGCTGGCCTCCTTGACACTGACACCGACACCGACACCGACACCGACACCCCGTCGACTCTTGGAGATCAAGTCCGCCAGGCCTACCGCAAGAAGACTCATGCCCTGCACACCACAGATCCGGCCTGGATCAAATGCGCTTCCGCCGTATCGACGCCTGAGCTACTCGCCCAAAGAGCCAACGAGATGCTGAAGAGGCTCGAGTTGCAAATTTGGACGGAGCTCATGGAGGGATTGATGGCAGCAAATTGCTGCGTCGACTATGGACGGATGAGTCGCGAAGCGGTAGATAAATTCCCAGAAGATGAGGTTTTCCCCAGTGAAGTCGCCAACGCCGATGCATGGTATGCTCAGCGGAAGGACATCTTACAGCCTCAAGTGGACAGTGGAGAGATGGCCGAGTCACAGATGGCGTCGACTATCTTGAACGGAGGAGTATATCCAGTCGCGTACCCGTTCATGACCGAGGACCTCCTGATTCGGAACGAAGAGGTGTTCCAGGGTATCGTGGAGGACTTCGAGAGGGCTTCGACGAACGGTACGGTGGTCCGAAGTACGATTCGCAACACTACAGGAGCCGACGGAGAGGAATTCACCGAGGACGATTGCATCGGCGTGGTCGCGACACGAGAGATCGCCACAGGCGAGACAATCCTAATTGACAGAATGTCTGCCGGCACCGTGGCTGTTGATGCGGATCCCAGCGGTTGCCCGACATGCTGCGCCAGCCCCGTTGAGAGTTTCCGGAACGCCTGTTGCAACGTCCTGTACTGCTCTCAGGTCTGCGCCGATGTGGCGTTGGAGACTTTCCACGTTCCGATCTGTGGCAAAGACTTCGAGTACCTCTACACCGCTGCGAGGACAGCAACTGCCACGACCGATTTCTCCCTCGACGCTCTCTTGCTGATGAGGGCCATCGCCCTCAGTCTCGCGGAGGACTTGGGCCATCCACTCCAAAGCCAAGCCATGGTCAGACTCACGCCCGCCTACGGGTTCCGAGAACCCAACCTCATCATCTTCAACTTCGCGGACCACATCCAAACGCCCATCTCGATCCTCCAGACCCTCGGCATCAACATCTTCACGAACCCGCTCTACGACACCTGGGTCCTGCACACCATGAGGTGCCGCCTGCAGAATAACAAGCACGGCCAGACCCTCGGCGACTGGCCGGGCACCGGCATCAGCGGCCTCTACAGCATGCTGAACCACAGCTGCAGCCCGAACGTCGACTGGCGGCACGACTCGGCCAGCAGCGAGGTGACGCTGTTCGCGACGCGGGACTGTACGATAGGAGAGGACCTCTGCATCAGCTACATTGGACCCGCGGGTAATGCTCTGCCGGTGGCGGAGCGCAGGAAGAAGCTGATGGGCTGGTTCGGTATGCCTTGTCGGTGTGCGAAATGCACCCGGGAAGCTTTAGCTGCTCACGACGAGGTCCTGGATCTCGCTGCTGCTGCTACTGCAGAGCTAACATTGGAGGAACCTGAAGAGTGAGAAAATTATAGTATCTACTGTACGATAGGGGGTAGGTTGTAAGAAAGGCGAATGGAAGATGTTTTTCGTGATTCATACAACTTACTATGATGGTTTTTTCTTTTCTTTCTCTTTTCAAAGCTCAAATTTTACCATCTATTGGGTCTCACATGCTGAAGGCCGACGAGACAGCATTCCTGTATCGGACGGTGTTCTTGCGCTTGCTGACGTCTTACTCCAAGCCTTCCCTTCCTCCCTCCCTTCTCTTTCGATCTTACTTATTTTATTACTCCAGCTTGCGCCGTATACAGGCCCTTCCTATCTTTCTTAAAGTGCTCGATGGCCTGAATAAACGCTTGATGATTAAAACGCAAAAAAGGCCTCGCTTTCCGTAGATTAAAACGAGCGCGAAACAGCGCCTTTTTTCTGATCTAACGATTAGCCGAGAGCTTTTCGTAATGCAATAAATAAAAAATATCGAATCTAACACATAAGTAGGTGCATAGACATCCCAAAAGGGGGTCTTGCTGCGCCGACGTAGCCACTTCGGACATCGATCGTGATGTTGTCAGGATCCCGAAGCCGAAGCGGCTACGAAAATTCGGGCGTTGAGTTTTTCCATACCGAATGAAGCTGGAAGGTGGGAATGATGAATCGAAAAGTTTGAAAAGCGAATTCGGAATTGCTCGATGATAATCCCCGGTGAGATACGTGAAATTCGGGGGCGTTAACGATCAAATTGTCCGCTAGACGGTAAATCAATACCACTACTACTAGTAACGGTCAAGTTCTTCGGGCTTCCAATATTACGAATAGAAGTCGCGGTTAAATCGGTGTGTTGAAGAACGATATGTCGAAAGTATAATTTTACAAGGGATCTTACTAAGTCTTACACCGATTAGCTTATAAAGATTCAATTAGCCTTTGAAAGTAGCTTTGGGCTAGTATTCAGTCTGTGTAATAGAGTTGACCGGGCTTTAAGCTACCACGGTACAGGCCTAAGTATTACCCCTCGAGGGTGCCTTAAAAGTTTAGTTTCCACTTTAAAACCCCTGTTTTCCCTACCCTCGAGGGGTAATACTTACGCCTGCGACGTAGTATTTACGTAGTACCACGGTACAGACCTAAGTATTACCCCCCGAGGGTGCTTCAAAAGTTTAGTTTCCACTTTAAACCCCCTGGTTTCCCTACCCTCGAGAGGGAATACTTACGCCTGGGACGTAGTACGTACGTAGTAGTAGAAACCAGCGCTCTACGATCTAGAAGTATAAAGCTAAACTGGGTCCGACATTTATTCATGAGATACCGGCAGTAGCCGATGCGCTGAATTAAAGATCATCAGATAACTCTAACCAAACGGGGGGATCCCCACCCTTCAAGATCTGCCTTTATACCGGGGGGAAGCGAACTTGGCTACGTCTATACTACCGGTACAGTACTTAATACCACGGTACAGGCCTAAATGTTCCTGCCTGCAGGTGCTTTAAAAGTCTAAATCTCCACTTTAAATCCAAGTCTACACCCGCTAGTAAAGCAAGTCTACACCTACTGGCCCCATTGGGATATACTACGTAGTACTAAGCGTAGACCGTACAAGCGGCCACCTCGGCGAGACATGAATGATCACCTTTGCTTGATGAACGAGACTTAAGAACCGTTGTTTCCTCGACAAGAGAGGTACTTAGCTATACATCAAATTTTGGCTGTAATGTACCAAATTTGGTATGTAACCTGAATACCTCACCGAGGCGAGGCGACTTCTAATACGGTCTACGCCCACTTTACCTAATAGGGTGAATGGGTATAGACTTTACCACTGTAATGGGTGTGGACTTATCAGTATAGTCGTAGCAAAGCTCGGGGAAGGGACTGAGAAAAGGCGGCCGAGGCGTTCCTGGGTCGTATGGATGAAGTCAAGTTTGAGTCGAGTTTTTGAGTGAAGTTGAGCCGAATCTTAATCGAATCAACTTGAACTGAGCTTTCCTTGGCTGGGCGCAGTCGATAATATTTGTCTTCCCAGATAATGAATCGGTTTAACGATTTGGAAAATGACATGATATGGCATGGCTGCAGTTACGGAGGGACCCGTGCTTTACTTCTCTGGTACCTAGGTACTTATGCTACATAGTAGTTCCAGAGCTGGAATGGAGCATTAATAGTATCACGGACTGATCAGCTCTAATTGTCCTAGAAGACTCTGGAATTGGAGGTTAAGAATACGCATTTGCAAGGCGGGGGAGGGTGGGCAGCGGAAAGTGCGGTGTAGTGTACCTACAGCGTACTCACTACTACAACTGAAAATGCATCCGTCTAGACCCCGATTTTTACTTTATTGACCTTCTTTTCTATAACCTAGATTTAAACGATCACACCGCTCTGGGATGAATTCAATTTTCACGCGCAACAGGCCAGGACGGGATTTTATAGCCAAGATTCTGTGAGCGCATAAGCCTCGGGAGAAACGTGGCCGAGTAATTTACTTACTCTCTACAAGTCACCAGCCCCTTCTTAAATAATTCTAATTTTTGGCCGTGGGATAAGTTGACGAATTCATATTCATAGTACTTCAAGGGACGGGATAGTATGTATGTTGTTGTGCGCAAAAGCAGACCTCCAGTGCGCACTGCAATTCCCAGTATCATCGCCCTACTTACCGCTCGATATATCTTATTATGCTCTGAAATAGGTCTTCTGCTTTATAATTTACATTGCTCTACTTTACAGCCTTTACAGACCCATCTCGGCACCTTCGTACGCCTACTCCGTACAATTGGCTCGCCAGGTATGCATGTCGGGTTTGTAGCTGTAGCTTTGCATATACAACTTAGCAGACGATAACATCAGACTTCAGTCGTTGGTGATCCAAGAGTCTATGCGCGGAATAAAAAACTCTCATACGTGATCTTTAATTCTTGACTTTCCTCGGATATGACAAACGACAGTTGAGGCGCAGAAGCATCTGCAGACTCTTGTCCAGTCGACGAAGGGGATGCCAAAAGTCTTTACGGACGAATCTTTCACTATAACTATTACGAATCGTGAAAACGCCTCGGGCCATTTCTGTGATGTGATAGGCATGCGAGGAGAGATATTTAAAATCCGTTATGGGTAGAGGAAAGGAAAGAGAAGAGAAAAGGAGCGCCGAGAGGTTCGGGGACTGGTGGATAGATAATAAGAGAACGACACAATATGACTTCATCTTCACTTCTTGCCTCGTCTAGGCTATGCTAAGTCCAAATTTCCCTTTCTCGTGATAACGACCTTTCCAGCCTGAGAGTTACTTTTCCGAGCATGAGTTAGAAAAGTAAAGGTTGAGTTAGATGAAGTCAATCTCACGTAGCAGTCCAGATTTCTTTCGTGATCTGCCCAGAGATAAGGAAACTTCTTAGTTTTCCTTCGAGCCGTTGGCCGATCTTAATACCAGCAGCCACTGGAAGAAATGGCCGAAAGTTTGAACAAGGCAGCTAGTATCTCTTAGGTACTAATAATGCTAATAATATAAATACTTTGGCTGAAGCTTCCCAACTCCTAAGAGAACTACCGAATCAGTATAGCGCTTGATAGTGACTGTCCGCCTGACCCGAGCGATGCGATACACTTTGCCAATCTTGCTTCGCCCTTTCGTATTGGCACGGCCAGCCAAATATACGCCTGGCCAACCATTTATCGGATCGCAATCTTTGTTCTTAGTTTTGAAAAATATCAATACATGGAATTGAATATGCTGGCCGCACGAGTAAGCTCTTGGCGCCTTGCTTTCCGGAAAGCGGCCATTACTAACATCTTGGTGCTGGCTCTGCACGCAAGTTCGAACATGTTCAAATGATATGCCGAATTGGTATTTCATTGAATGAGTTAAAAAACGACATTTAGTAGTCCAAAATCAGCCCACGGGAAAACGCTCGTATTCTCGAACGTTGGCAATGCCGAGATACCTCGTATACTCAAATGGGAAACTTGGCCCTTCGAAGGGAATGTGGAGATATAAGGAAAGAGAATCAGACTGAAGTATATCTTTTTATAGGAAACTGTCACTTCCATCCTTCTATTCGCATTTCTCACAAGCTGCGCTTTCAATTCTTCGTAATTGGTTATCTTTTTTTATCGCCTTCTTGAGTTTCGGTAGTATTATACTTTTCTACCTTATCATCTTAATACGAATTAAAGATTCTTGGCAGCATGACTAAAAAGGCTATTGCTGTTGGTAAACCTTATACTAACTGTAAGTCTGGCGTTGAGATCACCTGCGAAGTTGACTTAGAAACGATACGATGGAATAGACCCTCGGAGCTAGCTGCGGCTCATAGTCCTTCCTGCTCTCAAGAAGACAGTTGAACAGAGCACGAGGCCCTGACCTCCAAATACCAAGAAGGTCATTGCCCGGTGTAGAACCACATCACCCCGCAAATAACGCATTAAAAGGAATTGACGAGCGTAACGGAACAATGATCTTTGGTAATAGAACTTTGGTCGGTATGCTAGCGCGGAATAGCTGAGTTGGTGATGACATCGATGAATAACTTCTGAAGATTACGAAAAACATCTCCGCTTCTCCATCCTTTACAAATATGCTCAGTTCCGCAGGAAAAAGGTGTTTTCTTTTAGCACGGGCAGAGCGCACCTACATATCTGGATGTCTAGACTTTTCCGAGTGGTCCGGCAAAGGCTCTGCTCGTTGCAGCTTATCGCAATACATTCATACCACAGAGCATGCGAGTACGAATGACCATACATGTCTTCCCTTATATACTGTTTCAGAGACTCGAAGATATTAACTATCTACATTTCGAATCCATTACGCACATGGATCTTTCTTCAAAGTTCTACGAGCTCAGCTTTATTTCATGATTAGAAAAGTATCTTGGGAATAAGCGCTCATAATATGATCTTGCGTAACGATTAGTGATCCAAAGTCAGAGATTGCGCTGCCAATTGTCACGATATATCTTATATTGTGTTGACTTTTAAATCGTACACAATCAAAGAAAGATCAGCGAAGTCGAAACATGCAATTTAATCTCTAGTACGCGTACCGCCTTAAAGTGGTAAGAATCCACACTGCATAAAACCATCTCCTATGTTCCAAAAAGCACAGGCGTCCCCAACTAACCCTACGCTCCAAAACTCAGGTCCAGGGTATGCCGAGGCTCTGCTACGTAGACCAGAGTATCCAGACTCGAGCCCTTCAACCTGGAAAATAATCAGCTCGGAATCTAACGTATCGCACTTAAAGAGCACATACCTGACTGCTTAGCAATCGGAAGTAGCGGCGAGCGAGCGCCTAGCACTTCCAGACGTAGGTGCAGGAAGAGCCAGCCGGGCTGCACGCAATTCTTGGACCATACTCCCCAGCTCTGCCCTGGCATTGAACCTCTGGATTGAAGACTGAAAGCTCGTACACACAAACCCCACTATCACCACACACTCCTTCCATGTTGTAAGTCTTCGGCACGTATTGTGCAGCGATGAGTGAAGGCGCGAGAGCGGCGATGATGATGTTGAAGAACTGCATATTCGCGGGATAAGGATTTCGAAGTCTGGAGAAGATTCAAATAGAAGTCGAGATAGAAGCTGATGTGCTATAAAGATGCGTGCTGATGAAGATGTCTGCTGATGATGGTAACGAAAGTGATGTGTGTTGATGATTCCTTTTATCGAGGAAATCTATTTTATATATATTCATAATCCAGCTTGCGAGATGGGTAAGCTGCGGAAGACCCTCACGGTTTGAATTCGTATACACTCTTGGCAGCTAATCTAAACAAGCAATGGAGATGCGAGACAAACGTCTCAAATACCTAGGCAATACCGGTAGACCGCTTTGTTTCTACGAGTCAGTCTATCATGATGAAGGGATATTCTTGGCACGCTTGAGCCATTTCTTCAAGTAAATTCTAGTTGCAATCCAGTTTCAACTAACCTTTATCCCGTATGAACTGCTATTTAATCACTCCTTAGTGCTGGTTTGAATGTCTGAATCGCTAGTTTGTAACTGGATACAAGGTGATTCATGTTGTTGTTATAATTATTACCGTCAGGCGGGTAGCAGGCGAAGCCTGCTGCCCTAGGACCTCTTATAAAGTATAACGGCGTGCTAAGCTAAAGAATTATATAAAAGAAAGCTTTAAAAATCTGTTTAAGATAGTGCAGAAAGAGCTATTATCATCTACGTCCTTTTCTTATAGATAAATGAATCATAATAAGGAAAGACTCTCTTATTAAAAGAAAAAAAAAAATGAAAAAGAAAGTAAAGCAAGTGCAGATTACCGTAGCTATCATAGAAGCATAGCTGAATTAGAGTCGCAAGACAACTAATATCAAGGCCGGACCGGGGTTAACCGTAGGTGGATATGAAACTGCTTAGAAGAGAAAAGAAAAAGAAAAAGAAAGTGTTTGCAATTATAATTAAAAACAAAACCAAACTCTAAGAACAATCTATTTATATTATATGATGATATCAAAACAAGTTTCCTTGGAAAGACATTATGCTGCCTTAAAAGGTCCTTAGTCTATCGCGTTTGCTAGCTTCTATAGCTTTTCTAAGGCGAGGCGTGCCTCGTCCTCCTTATAAAGGCAATATCAGTAAGCAGCTAAAGCGGCACTGTCAGCAAGTACAATACTTGAAGTAGAACCCCTGAATGGTTGAGAAGGCTTGAAAGTTAGCCGGTTTGCTAAAGAAAGCTTCAAAGAATTCGTAGACCTCCAGGATAATGCTTGATAGGATCCTCAATCGAATTCCCGTTAGCTAAGAGAAAAACCGCCGCCGTGTAAAACGATAAAAGGCGAGAGGCATAAGGGCCCTACGTTTGCCGCATACATATGTCAGGTTAGTTTCGTAAATAACCTAGTATAGCATCAAGTGAACTCTCCGTGCTTAATTCGTATTGCAAGGAGCTTGTATAGAATATATCGCGGGAGCTCGAGCTCCGGGAGGGGGATACGAGGCAATAATCTGCTATAGCTACGTACTACGTACTAGTAAGTCAAATTTAAGTTCGTCCTATACCCCTAGAAGACCGGAAATTCGGGGACTTGCTAGGGAAATACAGTTTTGAGGTTAATACCGCGCCTCTAAAGCTGCGACATCAAGTCCCATTATTAACGAAAAATGAGTCTGGCGAGTCATTATACATCTACTTATAGGATCAGGCCTACGTTAGGCGTGCAATTAGAATTACCAAGGGCCTGACTTAGCCGTGTGCCGATAAGGCAAGCTGTCGGCTATTCTTACTCATACGTTCCGTTTACGCTTATAGAGAATACCATCAGCGAACTCTTATTCCAGAATCCTTAAGGTGTAAGTTTTCAAAGAAGATGTTATTACTGACTTAGCGTTAATAATGAAAGTCTTTTTTATATGCTGGAATCTATACATAATCTTTTTCTCTTTAACCTAGCATCTGACTTTTTAGCACTCAAATATTGTATCGTCCTTCTGAACATGACGCATTGCCCGACGGGTACATAGACACTCCATTCACCTGCTACGATAGCTCCATTCGTATTTAGCATTTCAAGCAGTTTTCCTCGTCTTATATCAGAGTACTCAGCCCGAATACGGGATGGATCTGCGGGCTTGACGCAGCACACGCTTGTACTACGTCGCAGGCGTAAGTATTACCCCTCGAGGGTAGGGAAAACAGGGGGTTTAAAGTGGAAACTAAACTTTTAAGGCACCCTCGAGGGGTAATACTTAGGCCTGTACCGTGGTAGGTTGAGATACCGGTAAGTAGGTTCTCGATCTGAAAAGTTAAAACATTTCATACCCTAGCCAAGAGCTGAACTCAATACAAGGTTAACCTAATCTAAAGATGAACAGCCGAAAGGTTTTTGCCCTGCGGATCCTGCGTTTCACGGGTGCTGAGACTGCAGAAAGTCTTTTTTTCTTACTGTACTGTATTACCGGTAGCTGTGTATCGATAAATATATATCAGGATTTAAAGTTATTTTCTCTTGGAATGAGCCCGGCAGCATTGGCAGGGTACGTAGGTGCCACGTAACGTTAGGCGAATACAACACGATACTCTGTGAGCATCTCTGCTAACGGCAATTGTTTTGAGGGTACTGAAGAACCATTTCCGCTACTAAAGCATTGTCAGCTCTGCAGGCTTGACTCGGTCACGTATCCCAGATAGGCTACATTTCTTTACGAATCCCCTGGAGTTCAGGAGTTAGGAGGCTAGAGATCAGTCTGAATACCAACGGAGCATTATCGAAACCTCGAATACGGTAGTGTTTCCCTGTCATTGTAAACGTAACAAGCATCACGCGCGCGCTATGGTCTCCCGGGCTGAGTCGATGATTGCCTCTTGAACAAGATGTTTCCGACGGGTATTCGGCATCAAGCAGGGTTTCTCTTTCGAAATGATTAGTAGTACCGATCAACATCAATCCTTGCTGGCACTCCTACAAAGGTACAGCGGTTAATCATCGTAACCTTCGTCGATCCACGGCTATTGTTTCTAATCCACCTAGGCAATACGTGATCGCTAGGCACGGAATTTTAAAGAACCTCATTTTAATAGTATTACGGCTAGTAAGAGCAGTATTACAGTAGCTATCAGACGTACGCTACGTAGTATGAAAGAAAGACGCGGAGAGGAAAGAACTATAATACAAGGCCGAAGGTATATGCATCCTTTCAGGCAGGATGTCATGTGACCTCGGCTGAGTAATCCAACCCTTTCAGCAGAGCCCTTTGCTCGGACTGTAATACTAGGTATCTTTTCCTTCGAAGAATTGCGTCTGCGCAATTGCAGTTGTAAGTCGGCCGTCTTTTAGCTCGCTGTTACGTTACTGGCAGACCTCAGGCTCTATGGATAGGTAATCTTAAAGAAAGCTAGACTTTCCTCGAATTGCTATCGCTGCAATTCGACTTTTATTTCCGCTTAGACTGCTTTTACTGCAATGGATAACCTTTTCTTTTCGAAAAACCCTTATATATATACCAAGCGATATGTTAAAGGAATTGTATAAGATTAAAAGACTACAATGGCAAAGAACACTGTTACGATAGTAGCGGCGCTACTTCGTAAGGCAGATCACGAGGCCTGGGACACGGGTATGGGTTACACGTTACCTCGTGACCTTTGGGTTTTGGCATGCTTGCTTATAAGACTTATTTTCTTGTACCTAATTCTCCTTTTCTCTTCTTCGTCTTTCTTTCTTACTCTAAAGCGTACTCTTAAGTAGCAATATAATAATGCCTGTCGGTTCCTTACTCATTGAACTACGAGTCATTGACCTACGGATCATTAGACTACGAGTTAAGAGAGTAGAATAGCAGTGGAGATCGATTGATTACTTACCCTGGTGATTACCCCTTTAATATCTACCGAGCTACGCGAGGTAAATACCCTGGACTACTTTCATCTCGGAGCCTCAACTTCCGAGATGCACAGCTTCTTCGGAGCCTTAACTTTCGAGATCTACAGCCCCCTCTTAACTTATTTGATAAATCTTATACATTCTTTCAATGAAGCATATTCTTGGTTAGAAAAATCAATTAAGATTCATAATCCATTTTTCAGTACTCTCCCCCCTTATGAATAAATGTCGGACCCAGTTTAGGCCTATAACTCATAGAGCGGTGGTTTCTTAATGGCTCAAAGCCCTGTCAACTCCACTGTATAGGCTAAATACTGGCTCAAAGATACTTTTTAAAGCTGAATCTTTATAAGTTGATTGGTTTAAGCCCTGGTAAGATTCCTTGCGAAATTATACTTTCGACATTTATTTATGGGGGGGGAGAGTACTAAAAGAAACCTTAATTTTCTTATTGCAATTACCACGGTATATGTCGGACTACTGGCACGGTGGATACGTGAAGAGTATAACACGTAAGGAGGCACGTGCTGCCGTGGCTCCTGCCCTCTTAAAGGGCAACCCACTTTGTACAGAGTAAAAGAATCATTAATAAATACAATAACAACACGACTGATTAATCACTTACTCTTCCTTGTGACTTACTAACACTAATCAATAGTTAGTAATAACTACAGATTCGCAAGGTTCCAAAAGAATCAAATTAAGTCTAAAGCATCTGCCGCTAACCTTGAATTTAAGCTAAAAGTTACTGACAATTAATAACAACTAAGTAGCTTAAGAATTAAACAATTTTAAAAGAAGAACTAGTTTTGCGTTAATCACGCACGAGAAGAAAGAGCAGCAGATAACTTCGAAAGAAGACTTAACGCTACTTCTTATTATCAAAACTGTTCTTTAAGCAACTAAAGCCAGCAGTTCCCCGCTTACCCTTTCTACTCACTTTCGAATCAGCTCCTTTACACAGATTCGATAAACCTTACTTCACATCTAAACTCGACCTTTCCCTTTTCTTTCGAAGTATACTACTTACACTTACTGCACTACTCCTTTACTTACCGCAATCATATCATAACACTTTCGTTATCTTTCGTTGCAATCGCAACGCTTATATAACATTATGTTGGTTACACAATAAGGTGCACACGTGAGACTTGATACGAATGTGGTTGCATTCGTGGTGTTGTTAAGTCTGAGGGAGGGAGGAAGCTATTCTAGCTGCGAGGTGCAGTTACATGTGGGTGGTTGCTATGCCAAGGGTGCACGGGCCATTATGTAGTTGCTATAGCAAAGGTGCACGGGCCACCCTTATCCTCGATAGAGTCTTTAACTCCGATCCCTTCATTCCTACACTCGCAATTTTCTCTTTGCAATTGCAATAGTTGCAATTGCAATTGTAATACAAGTAAAAATAGCTCCCTTATTCCTAACGTTGTCGGTTAAAAAAAATCTTATATCATTGTTCCTTTTGTTTTCGGCCTGACTTTTTTATGCTTTCTCCACCTACCCTTCGACACGTACGTTGGCCTTGTTCGTATTAATAAAGGTCGCTAACGACTTATTTAAGTTGATTTTCGTTATAGAGTCGGCTAAATTATCTTTTCTTTTAATCTATCTGACTTCTGCAAGCTTTCGGCGCTCGTATGATTGTTTAAAGGCTATAATGTCGATTATTAAGCGCTTCTCTTTAGTAGTTCCGAGCTTGATAAAGCATTCGTAAAAGGAATATAAGTCGATACAGACGATTATAAGAACCTCGAGGATTTCTAGCTTGTTAGTAATCATTTTAAAGGTGGTAGTTACGCAAATAGCAATATCTATACCGGAGACTATGCTATAGATTTCCGATGCAAGTACGGAGCGTATCACTCGCTTGCATTTTATCGAATTAGCAGCGATAAGGTTCTTTTAGATAAAGAAGGAGCTGTTAAACTTCTTTTCGGTTGCTAAGATAATTAAGAAACCAATTTATAAGCTGCAGTCTTTGTTGTTAGCAAAGCTTTCGTTTACGAATACGAATAGCTTCGTTAAACGTAAGTCGATATTAAAGTATAGTAAACTTCGTTGCTGGTTTTCTATTATTTATGCAATTCTTTTGTTTAAGAAGGTAATGTCGTTTAAAGTAAAGTCTTTTTGCTAAATCTGCGCGGCGGTAGATAAGTCGAAAATAGCTTCGAGCTAATACAAGCTTGCAATGTAAGCTGCACGTGTTCGCTGCTTTAAGTAGTTGTCTTTATTTTCGGTAACTAGCTTTAGCTTCTTCTTTTAATCTTTTTGCTTAAGTAGAATCGAGCTATTAGCGAACTTTTTTAATGTTTTTTTATTAAATGTCACTTCGTTTTCTATTATAAGCGTTTCTTTTAGCTTAACGTTGAAATCAGTTTTCTTAAGCTCTTGCTTTTCTAAGTTATTAAACTCTTTATCAGCTATTATTAGCGTATTGTAGAAGCACCCAAAAAGATGTGCTGTATAGAAGCCTGGCTTTGAGACTGGACCTTATGGTCTTACAAAAGAGATGTCAGAAAAGGTGGGTGGAAAGCTCGTTGATTGTTCTAGCTAAGAGATGTGTGCCCTCTTATAGAAGATGGGTCCGTTTAGTGTAGCTTTAGTGGCTATAGCAGGTACCTTATTAAGCAGAGTGTTTATATCCGTCCTTTTATAGAATAAGTAGGCGCTTTCGCTTATTATCAAGCAAGAAGAAAAAAAGGGGGTATAATAAAAAGAAAAAATCTAGTATACAAAAGGAAGGAGGGGTATTTTGTCTTTAAACTTTAAACATTTAAACTACGTTTCGGCAGCTTCTTTATAGTCTCTTTCCGTGCTTACGTCTTTAATTCTTTCGTTTTCTTTAAGCTAAGAAAGTCTTTTTCTTTTAGCAAAGCTAACATTAGACGATAACGTACTAATAGTAGCATCTTTAAAGATAAGAGAGCGCGTGTTGTTTTTGCGCTTGTTAGTAGCGTCGTTAATAAGTATAAACTTGGCCGACGAAAAGTTAGCGAAGCTAGAATAAAGTCTAAAGCTATTAGTTAAGTCGTCTTCGTTTTTAAGCAAGTCAGTTAAAGCTTTTATAGCTTTATCGAATGCGCAGTTTAAAGATTCCAGCTAAGAAGATGATGCTTTAAGATCGTCGATTTAGCTCGTGAATTATAGTTCACGAGTGGATTTCGCACTTTTTAGATTGATCTTTACACTTAAATCGAAGTCGTTAAAAGACAACTTAATCGGTCGCAAGCTCTTTTTAAAATCTTTTAACTTGTCGGCGTTTATAAGGTCGTTAGCTCAGCGGCTTTTGCCTTTAAAAAAGGACTTAGCTTCGTAAGTCTTAGCTTCCGCATTTATTATAATAACAAATCTTTTTTTAAATATTAAAAACAACTTTTTTTTATGCTTGATAAAGTGTTTTTAAAATTAAATCCGGGATATAATAAAAATAGCAATTAATTCTTTTATTACTCGAGATTCGTTTTAATCTATTCTTCTGATCAAAGCTTTTAATACGAAACTGACGTAATCTAGTTAGATTATAGCGGCGAAAGGCTAGCTTGATTTATTAATAACTTTTTATCGAAAGGTTAGCGGCATGCGTTTTAAAACGATAATACAAGCGTGTTTTATAAAGCTGATTTTATTTTTTAAAGTGTTATCGTTTAGCAAAGCAGTGTAGTTGTTAGAAAAGATAGCTTATTCGTAAAAAGAATTTTAAAAAGCGTTTATATTTAAAAAAACACTTTGTTTCGTGATGACGGATATAAAAGTAGCGAGATTATTGATTATAGCGAAAGGTTAGCGTAGCGCAATGTTTTTAAAAGCATCTAAAGTCTTCGACTTAAGTTTAAAAGCTTTTTATCTAACGGTCTTTTTAAAAGTAGTATCGTAAGTATAGCTATTAAGCTAAATACTTAAGCTTTCGATTTAATTCTTTACGCTGTAAAGCATTAAGTGATAGTTTAAAACTCTGTCTTTTATTCGTGAACTACGGTTTACGAGTCGTTTAATATTAGCGTCGTGTTTAATCGCAATCACTCGAGCATTATTATTGCATCTAAAGAGCTGAAAAGGTTCCGGGTAAGCGATAAGCTTATAGTTTCCGTTTCGGCGATTAAGCAAAGCGGCAAAGTACAGCTTATAATAGCTTCGGAGGACTTGCTAAGTTAAAAAGTACATTATATTAGAAAGTGCATTAGTCGGAGCTCTTTTTAAGTTACTAGTCCGAAAGTAGTAAAAGTACATTTAGATCTCTTTGTTTATAATAATAAAAAAAGTCTAGTTGCTGTGTTTATTATTTAAAAAAGAAGCTTTTAATATAAGTTAAACTTTCGTATAGTTATTTGCATTTATAATATTGAAAAAGCTATTCTTTTAAGCGGTGCTTATCAAGCTAATGTTTTAGTTTAGCTTGTTAAGAGATATCGGCTTAGCTTTAAACTTAAAAAAGCTTAAGCTAGATATTCTTTTAATTAGCGTATTGCTTTTAGTTTTAATAACGAACATCGATTAATTGCTCGGGTAAAGTATAAAGTTGTTAAAAGCGTTAGTTTAAAAAGCTTCGATAAATCGATACAAGTTAAAACGGATCACCGTTGTTATAAAGCCTTTCGTAGCTAGCTTAAAGTATTTAGCGTATTCGAAGGTATAGACTTCGCAAAAGACTCTTTTTAATAAGTCGGTAGCGGACAATAAGACTTTGCGGTTAAAGCGAAGCTTCGTTTAAACGTTTAAGTTAAAAAGTTTTTTGAATTTATTTTTAAATTCTAATACGTTCTTTATCTTTTAAAAGACTTTTATATAATCGCAATCGTCGTCGTTAAAGCTTAAATTAAAGATCTTAGATAGCAAGAAGTAATTCATTACTTTACTTTTTTCTTTACTTACTTTTACTTAGCTACGACGGTCGAAAAGTCGTAAGATTGCGTTATTAGAAAATTCGTTTTTTAAAAGCTTGCGGATCTAGTTAATAGCTTTTTTAATAGATTCCGTAGCAACTTAAAAAGCATTATCGATATTTTCGTTTAAATTTAAGCGGTCGAAAGCTAATTAATAAAAGTCTTAGCAAAAGTTGATAAAAGTTACGTTTATACTTATAAAGTCTTTAATCTCGACGAATCTTAAGTAGCGGTTCGATATAGTTTTAGCTATTTCGTATTCGAAGCTGTTTCTTTTTTTAACAAATAATATTAATAACAGCTAGTTCTCGAAAGAGTCGCGTTGCACTTTTAGTTTAAAAGCTGCAAAAGAGCTCGCGTCGATAGACTTGCGTAAAATAGACATGATTAAAGCAATTAGTTTAGCGTTCAAGGCTTTATTAGCAAAAGATAACGTCGATCTTTAAAACAAAGCTAATAATAGCGAAAAGCGCGTAACGAATGATTTAAGCAAAAGAGTTTTAAGCGCAAAAAGTTGACTTAATCTCGCTTCGGTTGCTAAGTCATTTTTTACTCGTAAACTATAGTTTACGAGTAAAGTTTTAAATCCGAGCTTTTTTTGCAAAACGAAATTTTAAGTCTGATTCTCGTCGGCGAATTCTATACGTTCTTTAAGCTCGTCGTATTTGCTTTTAATATTATCGAGAATTAAAATCAATAAGCTATATAATAAGACTTCTAGTCTTAGCTTTTTTAAAAGTCCTTTATTAAGAATAGCGATCTTATCTTTCTACTTAGTATTATTCTTGTCTTCTACGATTTAATAAATAAAATTGATTATTATAACATTAAGCTTAATAAACTTGCGTCTTCGAGCTATATTAGCTATAATCTTTTAAAAAGCGACGTAAGTAATAATATAGTAATTAATAACTTGGATAGCGTAAGCGTTAAGAATGCAATTCTTTAAGATAACGCTTAATTAACGAGCGCTACGGACTAAGGTATATATAGCTTTAAAGTAGTCGTCGTATAGCAATTAGCTTTTAGCGCCGTCGAAAGCTCTCTTGATTCGTTTGTATCTTTCGGCATTCTTGTTGCGTAAAGAATAAATAGCGGTAACTCTAGTAATAAACTAGTCGTAAGCTAAAAAGAGGTCTTCGGCGTCTATATTCTTTCTTACGCATTCGGCTCGCAAGAATTAATCGTATTACAAGATCAAGTCGTTTTCTTTACTTAATCTATTATTAAGATCGGAAGTTGCTACTTTAAGCATAACTAATTGATTAAAATTACTTATTTAACGGTAAGTTTAAAAGAACTTATCGAAAGTCTTAATAACTCGTCTTTTAAACTTTAGCTCGAAACTTGATTGTCGAGCTAAAACAACTTGCTTTTCGCTTATTAATAAGTTAAAAAGTGCATTACGAATAAAAGCTTTTCTTTTAGCGGCGGCTAACTTAAAAAGCATATTTGACTTGTGAACTACGGTTCACGAGCTAAACATAAGATAGCGGAATAAAGCTGATAGTAATAATAATTAATTAAGTAATAATTAAAGTCGTTAGTATTAATATAGTATTATGTAGTTGTAAAGAAAGAGTAGTAGTAGTATTGTTATAGTTATTGTTGTATAAAAAGAGAAAATATTAAGAAGAAAGAAAAAAGAGCTTTCTTATATAAGTATATTTATAAAAAGAACTTATTCTTTTTAACAGCAGTTCACCTTCGAATATACGTAGTTGAACACGTTTAAAACAAAAAGAACAATCTTAAATAAGAAATAAGAAATAGCTATGTAAGCTTAAACAAGTGAAAAACAATTAAATAATAAAAACAATTTGTATAAAATAAGTGAATAGCTAGTAAAGTGAAAAGAATAAAAAAAAACAAAGAATATAATAAAAAGCAGGTTTAAAAGTAAAAGAATAAACGTAAGAAATACTTTTCTTCGTTAAAACAAAAAGAATGATCATTAAAAGCACGTCTTTTTATAAAATAAGTGTAAAACAAAAAGAAGATACGAAAATAAAAAAAACAAAGTAAAAGAAAACAAATTAAGAAACAATTTTATAAGCTAGTTTTTATTTTTTCGAAAATATTAAAAAAATAATTTAAAAGTTGATAGACTTGAGTTTAAAAGTCACTTTTAAGTTAAGTGATTCACTTTTGCCGTCGTCGGAAGGCTCGTATTCGCTAAGGTTTAAGTTGTTCGAAGAATCCGAATCTTCTTTTTTTTTTTTTCGTCGTCTTTATTAAAAGGAAAAAAAGTTTGATCGCGGCGGTAAAATCGTTTAAAGCGGTTAGCTGCAAAAGTGCTTTTAAGCTTAATCTTATCGGTTTTTTAGAGTTTGTAATATCTTTTATCGTAAGCTTTAAAAACGATATAAAATCTTAGCTATTTATAATCTAGCTTAATGTCCGCAGATATATCGATGCTACGTTTAACGTCGTAAAATAATACTAAGTCTTTTTCTTTAATAAGTTCCGACTTTAAGACTTTAACTCGTTCTTAAGTAGCTTTAATAATAAGTCGATAGCGTTTCTTTTTTAAGATAATCTCGTCGATATTTTCGTTTTAAAGTTTTAATTATTTAAACTTTATAGCAAATAAGTTAGCGCGAAATCGAACTTTTTGTTATAGCAATAACCTTTAGACTAGCTATCGTGATTTTAAAAGTAGCTTAGCTTTTCGTTCGTAGTTTAAAAAAAAAAAGTAACTTTAATAAATGCGTATATCGAAGTCCGAATTGCAAAGAGCATTTTATTAAATTTGCGAACTTAATCTTTGAATCTTTCGTTTATGACTTTCGATAAGCTATTTAAGATGTCTTTATATCTTTTCTCGATCATTCCATTTGCTTTTAAATTATAGCTCGAGATTTAGACTTTTTTAATCTCGTACTTAATAGCGAAAGCTTTAATAATTGCTTTGTTTTCGAGTCTTTTATCGATAATAAGTCTTTCGAATAGTCCGTAATAGCAAACGATATCTTTTTAAAAGAATTTAGCAATAGATTTAGCGTTAGCTAATCGAAGTAGTCGCTTTTCTAGCTATTTAAACAGATCTTCTTTAGCTAGTACGAAGCAGGTTATCCTTTTGTTAGTAGTAGGTACTCGTGATACGTTTAAGCTGACTTTTAATTATATTTAAGTAAGTTAAGTCGGGTATAAAAGGTTTTCTGTTCGTTTAGCTTTACGCTTTTAATAAAGCTTATAGCTTTGAACGAAGGCTTTGCAATCTTCGTAACATTTATTTTAAAAGAAGAGTTTTAACGTGCGGTAATAAGTTGATTTAGCTCTTTTATGTTTAGATTCTCGATAAGCGTTAGAAATAGTAATATAACGTTTTTAAATTCCGTCGATAACTAGCTTAATCGGGTAAGAATTATCTGCTCGCTTATAAAAGTAACTATTTTTAATTAAGTAATTAAGTGCTTTGTTCTTGAATTTTTGAAAGTCGTAAGTCTTAATCGAAAGAAAGCGTTTAAAAGTAGTAAAGAATTAAGCAATAAGCTCGAAGTCGAGCGAGTAATCGTGCTTTAAAATTCTTTTTTTAGCTCGTGAATTATAGTTCACGAGTCGTTTAATTAAGAATATTAAAACAATGCTTAGCTCGTTAATAACTTAATCGTTAATATTTTTTTCCTTTCTTTTCTTAATGTTTGAAAAATGCTCTTTTCTTTTTTTAAAAAGACCGTCCGCTATTGTGTTTTTAATCTTAAAGATATACTTGACTTTAAAATCTATTAATTTTATTTACGCAATCTAATTCGTAACGAGAGCTTTAAACAAATCGCTCGCTGATCCGTTAAGTTGATTAACTAATACTTTAGCGTCGATTTTTAAAATGAAGTGAACTTCGTATAGTTCGCTTTTTATCTTTTTTATAGCTTTTAAAGCATTACGGCATTCTCGCTTAATCGCGTCGTACTTGCTTTTCGCAAAGTTTTAAAAACTACTTTCGAACTTAATAAGATATCGCTTTTTGTTAGCGTCTTTTTGTTATAATACTGCTCTTTATCTTTTAAGATTAGCGTTTACCGTTAAGTAAATTTTCTTTTCGTTTTTATTATAATCGATTTTAATAAAAGCGAAAGCAAAGAGCAAAGCTTTCTTAAGCAGCTTTATCGCTTCTTGCTAAAGCTTTAACTATTTGAATTCGACTTCTTTTTTTATCGTCGCGTAAATTAAAGCAGCAATTGTAAAAAAGTTTTTGATTTAGATTTTATAATAAATTACGATCTTAATAAAAGCTCGAGCTTCCGATACATTTTCGCACTTAATTTATTTTAATATCTTTTTAATTTTAACGATTTAAAAATAGCGTCTTTCGTTATTTGTAACGAATCTAACGATATTAAAGCTAAGCATGTAGTATTAAAACTTAATTCCGACGATCGTCTTAGCTCTTTTAAACTTTACGAGCACTTTATTAATGTTTTAAATATGTTTTAAGACAAATCGTCGAATTCCGAGCAAAACTTTTTCGTAATTATAAAAAGATCGCGATCTTTTAACTTTTATATTATTTATATAAAGCAAGCAAACGTTAAAAATGCAGTTTATAAAGATCTTATAAATGACTTTAACGAATTAAACGATCGAATTAATAGCTTTTATAAGTATCCGAGTCATCCGAAGCAGTCCGATAAGCGTTTAAATAGCTGTTATATCTTTAAATTCAACGTCGAAAAAGAATTAATTGTATTTAAAAAAAAAGTTTAAAAGTATAGCTATCGTAAAACTAGCAAATTCGTTCGAAAACTAGTCTACGTTCGAAGCAATATTAGCGTTTTTAATCGTTATACGATTCATTTTAATTACAGTAGTGATTAGCTTATATTTCTTTTTTTCTTTTTTTATTATAATAAATTACTTATTCCGATAAAGACTTTAGCATAGTTCGAAGACCTTTTGCTTTAATCGTTCTTTTAATATAAAGATAACTATTTCTTATAAAGCTTTCGGTATCGTAAACGTCTTTTTTTGTTAAGCTTCGTAAAGCACTATTTTGATCTTTTAAAGTAGCATGACTTTTTTTCAGACTTGGCTAAGATAAGTAAAATCTTAAGCTATCGCTTCCTTTCGATTTAAAAAGCATTAGTAAAGCAGCTTTCTTTTTTTCGAAATGATTTAAGAACTAATCGTAAATGCTTTAAATCGTTTTTTCGTTAATCTTGATTTAACTTTTAAGTTTAAAAACCTGTTAGTAAAGTATTTTAAAAAAAGTCTTTTAAGCTTAAAAGGTCTCGCTTTTTTATCTTGCTTAAACTAATCGTCGATTCTTTTAAGTATCTTTTTATCTGATACTCTTAAATCTACCGGTCTAACTTTTTCCGCTTTTCTCTTATATATCGTATTAACTTTTATTATATTCTTTCTTAAAAAGTCCTTGTCGTTATCGATAATAAATATGAAATTTTCTGATTTATCGAGTTTGATTGCAAATATTTTTAATGTTTTTAATTTTAATAAGCTTTGCTTAATGTTAATTTAAATTGTTTTTTTATAATTTTATTGTTTTTATGCCGATCTACTCGTGAACTATAGTTTACGGGCGGAATTTCTTTTTAAGCTTTTTTTTAACTTAGCATTTATCTTAGCTTGTATATTAACGATTAGTTTCTCGAGTCTTCGATTAAATCCGACTTGTCTTTTATAATAATAATCTAGCCTTAAGTAGATCGATCGTAGTTTTAAAAAGAAGCTTTTATCGTGCTATTATCGAGGTAAGAAAAAGAGAATTAAGATTTTAAGAAGAAAAGCATGCTTAAGATGATTTCGTAATTGCTATTATTAATAATAAAGAAATCGGCGTAGTTAATGATTTCGCTGATAGTAACTTCGACGTCGTTTATCTACTTATCGAAGTTATAAAGATCTTTAGATACGGTAATATAGATTAAAGCTCGATCCGTTATAATAAGTAGTTTAGTTATCTTAGCTACTTCTTTGTTTATAATATTAACTTTAAATCTATTATCGAGAAAGGATCTGCTCTTAACTATACCGTCGATATTAATAAAAACTTTTAAAGTCTTTATCGCTACTTCGAGGTAGTTGCGAGCGATAAGTTGTTTGCGGATTTACGTCGCTAAAAGGTTTAGCTTGCTTTTTTTATTCCGACTTAAACGTTTAATAGTTAAAGCGTTTACAAGAATAAGCTTACTTTAAAAGACTTTTACGTTTTCTTTAGCATCGAGGATTATTAGAATATGATAGCTTAATAGCTTATTAAAGCGAAAGCTAAATCCGAACAAGTCTTTAATTTAAACTTCGATTCTCGATTTTATAATCGCCGCTATTGCTTTTTCTTAAGCTTTAGTAATAACGTAAAAGTTAATGAATTTCTTTCGTTTGTAAGTCCTTTTCTTCTTTTCTCTTAGCACTCGCTAAGTAATCTTAACTTCTTTTTTTATATCTTTTATAGCTTCGTCGGCTTTAATTGGTTTAAAAAGTTTAAAAGACTCTTTTTTAATTACATTATCGAATAGCTTATCTTTCGAGTTTATTTTTATAATAGTATTCGATTCTTAAAAAGCACGAGCTTTAAAAGTGCCGTAGTTCTTTTCTTTTTATTATCGGATATTCTTTTTAATCTTAATAAGCTTAGATCTTTTTAAAAGCGGGAAAAGCTTCTTAGCTTTATCTTTTGCAGCGGCGTTGATTTCGACCGAAGCAACTTTTATGTTAAATAAATAGCTAAGCGTGTTAATCTATTTTATAGCATTAATATTTTTAATATCGATTAGTCTTTTAAAAATAATAGTAAGCTCTTTTAGCTAGTTAGTTAATTATTAAGTATTTTAATCGGGCTAATACTAAGTTAATTATTAAATTGGTTGTTGATAAAAGAGTAAGTGTTTATAAGTCTTAGGTCCGCTAGTAAGCCGATTTTTTAAAATGTTGTCGTATTCCGTTTTACGAACGTTTAGCACGATAGATTTGAACTAAGTCTTTCTTTGCTTCTTTTAAATAATAAGAGCACCGATCCTTTTAAGTCTTAAGTAAAAGCGTCTATAATCATTAATATAAATACATCTTTTATTAATTATATCTTTAAAAGCTTTATATTTATCCCGGTATTAATAAAGAGCTTAAGTTGTGTCTTCGAAGTTCTTATAAAAGCTATAATCTTGCATCTAGCTTTCGTATCTTTTACTTTTTCTTCTTTTTCGTCTTTGTAATTCGTAACTGATAATAGCAATTTAAACTTTACTTTCGAAGCTGACTTTACTTCGAGCATCTTAAACGGTATACTTAATAAAAGCTTCGTCGCGATTTTCGAATCGAACTTAAAGTTAAGATTAAATAAAGCGTCGAGAAGTTAAGTTAGCGACTTAATCTTCGAAGTAATCAATTCGATTATAAATCGCATTAATCTGCAAGTTAAAAAACTTCTTAATTATAAAACTTATTTTATCAATTTCTTTTTTTTTACTCGTGAACCGTGGTTTACGAGTAAACGGCATTACTATTAAGGCTTTTTTAATAGACTTAAGAACGCTAGCTAACTCGATGTATTCTTTAACTAAAGTCCGAATATTTTTAATAAAGTTAACTGAAAGAGACTTTTCTCGATTTATAGCTTCGATAGTCTTAGCACTTTAATCGATCTTAAGAGCGAATGCAGCGAAGTTATCGAAAGTAGCATAAGAGTTTAAATCGAGTTCGTCGATTTTATAATGCTTAATCGTTTTGTTTCGGATTCCGACGAGCAATTCGAAAAAGAATAAACGGCTTTATTCGGTCTTGCTTAAAAGGTGCATTGAAGTAAGCCTTTCGAAGACTCGAGAGAAAGTACGATAGTAGTTTTTTAAGTTATTAACATTTCGTTCTTGTATAGCAAATTCTCGCAAGAAAGCGATTAAGTCTTTAATCTGCTAAATATCGTTTTTATAAAACTCGGCTTTTAAAGCTTTAACGAAAGCAGCTTAATCTTTCTTAGCTTTCTATTCGAGCAAGCTTTTAATAACTTTTTTGCGAAAGTTATTGCAATAACGAAGGAATTTAATAAACCGATCATTTTTAAAAATATTAAAGTCATTATAAATTTCTTCGTACTTCTCGATGAAGTCGATGATATTAACACTATTAAAGCAAAGAGCTCTTAAAGCGCTTAATAATAGCATACGAATAGTTATAAAAGCGTAAAAGATAGCAAGGTCGATTATAACTAGCGCAAGGCTTAGTAAAAAAGCAAAAAAAGCAAAAAGAAAAAGAATAGTATAGATCTTAAGACCGGTGTTTATTTTAAAAAGCATTTCCGAAGCAAGTGTTTTCGATAAAAGTAGCGGTAAAAGTTCAAGTTAAAAATCGAAGTAAGATAAAGATAGTCTAAAGCTTATAAGAATACGACTAAAAGATTTAATAAATTCAAAGGATTCTAACGAAAAAGAAAGTGATTTTGCGCCGACTTCGATATTAAAAATCTTAAAAAGGTTTTTAGTATTTTAAAGATCAAATATATATATGTGTTAAGAATAATCGGGTTGATAAAAGGTTTTTGAATTGTTTGATTTTGATTCGTGAACCGAGTTCACGAGTAAAATAAGCGATTTTCGTAAAGTATTTTCGATTCGAGATTAAAAAGAGTAGACCTTTTGCAAAGGTAAACTAATAGACAAGATTAAAACTATAAAAAACTTAAGAATCAATTGATTAGCTTCGCTAACAATTCCGGACTATATTAATTACTTTAATTCAAGATAAGAGCTGAGGTATAGAAAGATATTTTTACTAATAAGTGAAAATTCTTTCTTATTGATAATAAAAGAGAGTTTTTGCCGGAAAGCCGAAATATTGTACTTCGGCCATTTCGGCGTTTCGGTGTCCGAACTTATCGGGAATAAAGTTTTGATTGTTTTAAAGTTGTAGTTATAAAGTAAAGTATTGAATGATGAACGAAGATCAACTTGACTGCGAATTAAGCGATTATAATAAGCTGTATAAAGACAAAGACCAAAGGTTTGAATCCTTGCGTAGGTCACTAATATAAAAGCACTTAAAAAGATATGCTGTATAAAAGCCTAGCTTTAAGACTAGACTTTATAGTTTTATAAAAGAGATGTTAAAAAAGGTGGGTGGAAAGCTCGTTGATTGTTCTAGTTAAAAGATGTGTGCCCTCTTATAAAAAATGGGTCCGTTTAGTGTAGCCTTAGTAGCTATAACAAGTACTTTATCAAGCAAAGTGTTTATATCCGTCTTCTTATAAAATAAATAAGCGCTCCCGCTTACTATTAAGCAAAAAGAAAAAAAGAAAGTGTAATAGAAAAAAAAAATCTAATATATAAAAGAAAGAAAGAGTATCTTGTCTTTAAACTCTAAACATCTAAACTACGCTTTAGCAGCTTCTTTATAGTCTCTTTCCGTGCTTACGTCCTCAACTCTTTCGTTCTCTTTAAGCTAAGAAGGTTTTCTTTTCTTAATAAAGCTAGTATTAAACGATAACGTACTAGCAATAGCATCTTTAAGAGTGAAAGAGCGCGTATCGTTCTTACGCTTATTAATAGCGTCGTTGATAAGTGTAAACTTAGCCGACGGAAAGTCAGCGAAGCTAAAATAAAGTCTAAAGCTATTAGTTAAGTCGTCTTCGTCTTCAAGCAAGTCAGCTAAAGCTTTTATAGCTTTATCGAATGCGCGGTTTAAGGATTCTAGCTAAGAAGATGATGCTTTAAGATCGTCGATTTAGCTCGTAAACCGTAGTTTACGAGTAGATTTCGCACTTTTTAAATTAATCTTTACACTTAAATCGAAATCGTTAAAAAATAACTCAATCGATCGCAAGCTTTCTTTAAAATCCTTTAACTTATCGGCGTTTATAAAGTCGTTAGCTCGGCGGCTCTTGCTTTTAAAAAAAGACTTAGCTTCGTAAGTCTTAGCTTCCGCATCTATTATAATAGCAAATCCTTTTCTAAATGCCGAAAACAACTTCTTCTTATATTTAATAAAGTGTTTTTAAAATTAAGTCCGAGATATAATAAAGATAGCGATCAATTCTTTTACTATTCGAGGTTCGTTTTAATTTATTCTTTCGATTAAAGCTTTTAATACGAAACTAACGTAGTTTAGTTAGATTGTGGCAGCGAAAGGCTAGCTTGATTCATTAATAACTCTTTATCGAAAAGTTAGCGGCATACGTTTTAAGACGATAATACAAGCGTGCTTTGCAAAGCTAACTTTATTTTTTAAAGTGCTATCGTTTAATAAAGCGGTATAGTTATTAAAAAAGATAGCTTATCCGCAAAAAGAATTCTAAAAAGCGTTTATGTTTAAGAAAACACTTTGTTTTATAATAACGGATATAAAAGTGGCGAGATCATTAACTATAACGAAAGGTTAGCGTAGCGCAATGTTTTTAAAAGTATTTAAGGTCTTCGACTTAAGTTTAAAAGCTTTCTATTTAACGGTCTTTTTAAGGGTAGTGTCGTAAGTATAGCTATTAAACTAAATACTTAAGCTTCCGATTTAATTTTTTACGCTGTAAAGCATTAAGTAGTAATTTAAAACTCTGTCTTCTACTCGTGAATTACGGTTCACGAGTCGTTTAGTATTAGCGTCGTGTTTAATCGCAATTACTCGAGCATTATTATTACATTTAAAAAGCTAAAAAGGTTTCGAGTAAGCGATGAGCTTGTAGTTTCCGTTTCGGCGATTAAGCAAAGCGGTAAAGTACAGCTTATAATAGTATAAACACCCTGCCTGATGGGGTACCTGCCATGGCCACTAAGGCCATACTAAACGGACCTATCTTCTATAAGAAGGCACACATCTCTTAACTAGAACAATCAACGAGCTTTCCACTTACCTTTTCTAACACTTCTTTTTATAAGATTATAAAGTCTAGCTTTAAAGCTAAGCTTCTACTTAGCATATCTTTTTAAATGCTTTTATATTAGTTAGGCTGCTCTATGGGGTGGGGGCCCCATGGGGTTTTCCTCTCCATTCCCCCCATAAGGTCTTGGCCGATAGGGGACTTTTTTTTTAAACCTTATAAGGAGGATTTTTTTAAGTCAAATTCCTTACGGGGGATAGGGAAACCTTATAGGTTTAAAGTAGGACAGCTAAAAATAATATATGTAAAGCCGTTAAAAATAAAACAAATTTACGAATATTTATTAATTTTACTTAATTATTATATTTATTTATTATATTTATTAATTACATATGTTATACTTTATAATTACATTGTATTACATTATAATAAACTAAAATTACTAAACAAAACTTCCAGTCATGATTTCCCGCAATTTCTTAACTAACGCTATATCTTTGTTTTGAATCGTTACTCGTTTAACGTGAATAGCATATAAGTTCGTTATTAAAAGTGATTAGTAAATCGATTAGTAAATCGATTAGTAAATCGATTAGTAAATAAATATATAAGTACTTACTTTCAAACTCTCTTACGAAAAATGCCTTTGAAGCTTTTTGTAAACATTCTAAAGCACCGCTTTGAAATTTAAAGTCTTGTTTAAAATCGTAAGTGATCTCTCGAACAAGACGCTAGAAGAGAGTCTTTTTGATAAAAAGCTCGGTGCCTTTTTAGTATCGTCGGATCTCTTTTAACGCAGTAGTTATATAAATCAGTAATTGTACTTAAGAATCAATTTATTAATTGATTGAACTTACTTCTTGGCTTGTAGCGACGGCGCTTTCGTTAGCTTAGACCTTCTTTTTTCGCAACAACTGCAGACTTCTTAAGATACTTGCCTTTTTTAGATTTTTAACGAGAAGAAGTTTTAGCTGCCGAAAGTGATTTGCTAGCTGATGGAACGGAGCGAGCAGCTTTAGCCGTCGAGAATGATTTTTTAGCTCTTTTGTATTGAGAGAGAGGAATATCATTTTCACTTGAGTTTTCTTTATTATCGCCTTGCTCTTTTTTATCTGTATCATTATAAAGCATCGTCTTCGTCGCGGTTTTTGTAGCTATAATTAGGCCCGGGACAGTGAGAGATCTTTTAAGAGCTTTTTGCGCGAAAGCTTTTTTAGTACGATTGCTAATAAAAGCAAAAGAAAGTTTAGCAGCTGCAAAAGAATTGTTTTTAGCACTTAAGTCGTAAGACGGATCTTCGTTTTAAAGCTGAGCTGATGCACTCGCTTAGCTCGTCGATTATTGTGTTGCTTTTAAAGCAGTTTTAAAACAATTAGCGAACGAAAGAAAAAGGTTTAAAAAGATTAAACTTATTGAAAGCTATTAGTACTTATGCTAGTATTATCAAGAACGATGCTTTTGTTTATTTCGGATTGAATAGCCGGAGTAAATCTGATTGCGTTTATTAAAGAAAAATTTGATTAATAAATATTTACTAATTATAAGTTAAAAATATTACCGGATCGAGGTCTAAGAGATGATAAGTGCTAGTCTGTATTTGCGCGAGAGTTTGTTAGTGTTTAAAGAGCGTCACTTAAAATAATAGAAATTAGCAATTATTAATTAATAAAGTAATTAATACTTACTAGCTTGACCTTGAGAAATTCGGCGAGAAAAGGACGAGGATAAATCGGTTCTTTGTTATGGACTTGCAATACCGCGCAGGGTTTTAAGAATTTCTGTAAATGCTTGTTAGCTATTTGCAATTGATTTATTAATCAATTTACTAATCAAATACTAACCGAATGGCTGTCGAGTTGTAATAGCGCGGCGCTTAGCAAAAGTAAGGTTAAGAATTTTTGTAAATGCTTATTAGCTATTTGCAATTGATTTATTAATCAATTTACTAATTAAATACTAACCGGATAGCTGTCGAGTTGTAGTAGCGCGGCGCTTAGTAAAAGTAAGGTCTAGCGCATCCGTAGCCAATTAAGCTTTGCTAGACTGAAGATAAGGATTTGCGCTAAGCAAAGTAATTGAAAAAGTATTAGTAGTACTCCGATTAATTAAATATAAACTTACTTTGTTCACCTTGCAAATTTAAGTTTTCTTCTTCTACGCTTTCGCCGCGTATTGTATCTGCTTCACCTTTTTGTGCTTCGTCCTTATTTGCTTGACCTTCAGCCGCTTGACCTTCAGCCGCCTGACCCTTAGCCGCTTGACCTTTAGCCGCTTGACCCTCAATCGCTTGATTCTCAATTGCTTTATCAATTAACTTATTTTGGCTTGCGTTATTTCTTTTAGCCGTAGTGCTTGGTATATCGGTAGAAGGAGGTCGGTCCGAAAGCAAAGGTTCGTTTGGTAGAAAGGCTATTTGAAAGTATTAGTAAAGGGACTTGATCGCGATAATCTAATTTACGATTAATAAGTTGATAATTTTAAACAAGAAAGGGACGACCTTACAAAGCAATAAATAGCGTTGTATTTAAAGGCGTAGCAAATAGGAAAGCGATAGTTATAATTGATTATTAAGTAATAGTAGAAAGGAATCAGACTTTACTTTATAAAGTAAAAATTGCGCGAGGCGGCCGCCTTATCTTAGCTGCGGCTGCCTTATCACTTCGTGAATTCACTAGCGGCCGCGCTAAGATGTTTTAAAAATATAATATACGAGTTCACTTTTAATCTTAACACCTTTATTTTATTACTTTTGATTTTACCTTAAACAATTACTTTTAACGTTTGGCTTTTTTATAATACTATTTAATATGGCCGCTTATCAGCTTGATTCGATAGAAGGTATCATTACAAATACAGATCAGCTTAATTTGATAGAAGGGATTGAAAAATCTATAGTAAGAATCATTTTCTTATTTACTAATCTATTTACTAATCAAAAACGTCTTTTTTAGAATGCGGCCGATACGACGGCAATCGTGGCGGCAAGCAATCCGGTGCTAAGAAACTTTAGCAAGCGCAAAGTAAGTATCTTTTTTACGTAGTATTCTAACTTTTATTAATTTATTAATTTTTCTTAAAGAGAAAGGCCAAAGAGAGGCTAATTATCAACCAATCCTTATACGATAAGGGCTAATGCTCGTATAGCAAAGCTGAAACAAGATCCTTAAGCAGATGAGCTTCGAAAAGCTAAAAGACGAGATCAAGCGGCCGCTAATCAGCTTTCTGCAATTTAGAAACAAACCTTAGAATATTCTTAAGCATTAGAAGCTGAAAGGAAAACTCGATAGGCCGAAATGCGAAAGAATCTTATAGATGAACGGTACTTTTTCTTTTTTTTGATTTATTAAGCAATTTACTAATCGATTTTAAAAAGAATCGAAGCATTTACGCGGATAATCTTGCTATACAAGCCGCTTCTTTTACAATTAGATTCAATAATGGAAAATACTTGAATAGCGATTGGGTTGATAAAGCATTTAATTCAGACGAAGAGGTTTATAAAGAATTTAATTTGCGAAAAGACGAAAAAGAAAATAGTAATATACCTCGCGATAGATACGTTTCGATTACCGATGAAGAGATAGAGAAGGTCACTCGGCAATTAGCACGTCAGCACGCATAGGTAAGCATTTATTTTATTTAAATATTTATATTTTGCTAATAATATAAAGTCACGCTATATGATGACCGTTTAGCAATTTCGTCGCTATTAGCAAAGTGTAGCGCGGTCTTTGACAAAGAAGTGCCGAGCTGCTAATTTAAAAAGTGGGAAAGCTTTCTTTAAATTGATAGCTTAAGACTTAGCAAGCACGGTTTCAAAACGAATTAAGTAAGAATTCATTTTATTATGCTTTTAATCAATTGAACTAATATTATAACTTTTAGTCTTTATCTAATCAAGCTTTTTTACGTCTACTTTTCCTTTGATAAAAAGAAGTATTAGCGAGTTAAAATTAGAATAAATACCGATGAGATTGAATACGAATTGCCGGGTTTAGCCGCTTGGTAGAATATGAAAGGATTCGAAAAGAATATTGAATTTGAAGAAGCTGATTGCGATCTTATTTTATTTTAACGCGTTATGCAATTGATTTGGAAAAAGGACGAGCCAGTTCCGGAGTTGTTTTACGGCGTTAAAGATAGCGATACGGAATTGAGATCATTCCTAAACTCAATGCTTAAGTTTATGTAGAATAGAA
>NW_006763046.1:1690653-1700722 GCF_000298775.1 Drepanopeziza brunnea f. sp. 'multigermtubi' MB_m1
TTCTACAAAAATACTTTTATTTATCTTATTTATTAATTATATTTATTAATAATACTTATTAATTATATTTACTTATTATATTTACTAATTATATTTATTAATTATATTTATTAATCATATTTACTAATTATATTTATTAATTATATTTACTAATCACATTTATTAATCGTCGGTTTCTTGTGTAACGATACGCTAAGTCTTGTGACGATACGCTAAGTCTCTTGGACGCACTTCATATGCGCCAAGCTACTTCCTTTTTTTTTCTTTCGCATTTTTCGTATTCTCTTATTCCCCGCTTTTGATTTATGAACTATGGTTCACGAGTCCTTGGCGCTTTTACTTTCGTGTATATAGACCTCAGCTACTTTCGACCTTTATACTTAATAGTTGTTGATTCTAAGTCATTATTTTAAGATTCTTTTGAGCTCTTATATGAACTTCGCGCTTTCGTGAGTTCCTTTAAGTAATCGCTTAAAGTCGTTATAAGTCTCTTAGACGCACTTTACATGCGCTAAGCTACTTCTTTTATTTTTTCTTTTGTATTCTTCGTATTCTTTTATTCTTCGCTTTTGACTTATGAACCATGGTTCACGAGTCCTTAGCGCTTTTACCTTTGTATATATAGACTTCAGCTACCTTCGACTTTTACACTCGGTAATTGTTGATTTTAAATCATTACTTTAAGATTCTCTTGAGCTTTTATATGAACCCTCGCGCTCTCGTAAGTTCTTTTAAGTAATCGCTTAAAGTCGTCACATCTTGAAGTTTTGAATAAAAAGAATTGACCGACTTGCTGTATTTAAAATCGATATAAATATATTAATAAATTATTTTAATATTTAGATTTATGAATTATATTTAAAGTTAATCATATATATATTTTATTTAATATAATAACGATTTTAAAACTATCTACATAAACTCATCTATTAATTTATAATAATGAAATTCAAGAAGCTTTCGCAAGCTATCGAATTTATTACCTTCCTTTCTTGCGATACCTCCCTTTTGTATATAAAAAGTCTTTTGCCCGCTAACAATACCAATTCCATGATATCCGTCGTTATGTTCGTTTTTACTGATCCATTCAACAGATAGCTTAATTTTATAGCCGTTATTTAAAAACCGCCTAACTCGATATTCGTCCATTCTAACTAACCAGCCACGATTACGCGGTGTGCTTGCGGCAAACGCAAGTCCCCTTTGCATATAGCCTTCTGCCGATTCACGCAACGACGCTTCTTTTCTTGGCCTCACAAGACCCGACCGCGGACCCCTCCGAGCACGATCCCGGAAGCCTACGACTTCTTCAAGGGTCTCCTCAACAATCCGGCCGATTTTCAGGCCTTCTTGACCACCACGGAGTTCTACTCCAAGCACTGCACTCGATAGGGGTGCTACTTTGGCCAACTGATACTGCTTCGGTAAGGAGAACGGGGTACGCTCCGCCTTACTCAAGCTGTAAAGGCTCGTCAGATCAACCGCGTCACGGGACTAAGACTTTGAGATAGCGTGGTGCGCTCCCGAGGGAATTCTTTCTGGCACTGGTGTATTATATTGGGTTTTCTTTTGGAGTTTGGGCTTTCGTATTCACCTTTTCTTTTGTACTCGGCTGACCCCGGTCCGGCCTTGATTCCTGTCGCTACGCGACGTGAACAGCTCGCCTTTGGCTAGCTACAGCAGTTTGTACATGCTTGACTCTCTCTTTTGTGGTTTTCCTTTAATGAAAGGTTTCTTTCTATGTGATCCATCTTATTTGTAGGGGAAGGGCGCATGCGACAGTAGCCTTCGCTACAACACTTTGAATTGCTTTTTGGGGCCTTCTTGTATGTAACTCCTTAGCTTAGCACGTCGCCGTACCCCATGGGAGGTCCCAGGGCGGCAGGCTTCGCCTGCTACCCGCCCGACGTAAATAAATACAACAACAACAACAACAACAATAACAGCCACGATTACGCCCTTCTTCGTCTAGCATTTCTACTGCATACCGAGCGTTTCGACCGTTCGTTCGTCCAATAGAAAAGGAATAATAAGTTTCATTATCTACTTCGGTAAAGATCGAGTTTAGTTGGTTTGCAATCCTTAATAAATTAATAACTTGATTAATATATAGATAATAAAACGGCACTTATAAATAAATCGGCAAGCGTCCGTTAAAATATGAATTTCTTTTATCTATTCTTTAGCTATAATAGATATTCGAGCTTGTAGATATAATTATAAGCTAATACGATTATAAAGTGTTTTATCGTTTTATATAATAAATTTTTAATTAAATGCTTTTATTTTTAATATTTATCAGATTATATTAATTTTATTTACCGCATAGCAGCAGCCGAAAAGAAAGCTGCAAAGATTATATTTAAATTAAGATTTCTATAAGCACCTTATCCTTATATACTAATTAAACCTTAATAAATTTAAGTAAGTACTTGTTATAACGACCTTGAGCGATTATTTAAAGAATTTATAAAAAAGCGAAAGGATCATATAAAGCTTAAAAAGATTATAAAATCATTATTTGAATTTGAAATTAATAATTATCGAAAGTAAAAGTTGAAAAAAACTGAGTGTTAGATTCCTTTTAAGCGATTAAAGAATATATTCGTAACTTCGTAACGGTCGTCAAAGTACTTGCAATTGCAAAACACTCGGTTGTAAAAATATCTGAATTCTAATTGCTCTTTAAAATTCAAAGGAGCTGATTCCTTCTATATGATTAAAAGGAATCACGCGCACTAGCTAACTAATAAGTTTACTAGTTAAGTTAAAGGTCCCTTGACTGGTGTGATATGCTGAGCGAGGCATATTAAATGGCCCGTAAACTCCCTTAAATACTACTAGCTAGCTAAGGTCGATATAAATATACCGACATTAAGGTCTATATATAAGAAGGTTGTTCGTAATAGTCAACCTAAGTAAAAAGAGCTTAAAAGTGTTAAAAGATATAATTATAATTAAGCTTTAATAAAAAGGAAATAAAAAGAAATGAAAAGATAAAAAAAAAACCGCTAGTTAAAACTTAACGCTCGCAAGAATGCTGCTTAAAAAGAATTAAGCGTAAGCAAAACCCTTTTTAAAAATAAACTAACTTAATAAAATATATTTAAATCATAAAATGATATTATACAATATTCAAATATATAAGACGTTGATATATAAGTTTAAATCAATAGTTTAATAGCAAATTCGCTAGAATCTAAACATGTCTTTTCAAGCTACTGATTCGTTTTCATCTCAAATTACTTCAACTACTTACGAAGATACCGATCCATTTTAAAGTCAAGAGTTCGAAAGCTCTACAACTAATTTCTCTGGCCTAGTACTATTAGCAACTATTAAATGTTCTAATCAATATTATATTTGGAACGTTAAAGAGATTGAGACTTTTAATACTTGGTAGTCATAGACTTTATAATATTCTTAACAATAAGAAGCTAATCAAAATCTTTTACGAATCGATTAAAATAGAAAGAAAACTTCTTTTGTATGGATTGGATTCGTTTAAACAGCTAAGAAATCAACAAAAGAGCTTATAGTATGCTATAAAAAGTGCGACCGAGCTTTAAAGCATCCGAAGCTAAAGGCTTCTAGAACGAAAGCATTAGCCGATCATTAGAAAACGGATGTTTGCAAACGCGTCGTAAGTAAGCTAAAACAAAAGCTTCGGCAAACTCAATTAAGATCTAAATCTCTTTAACGCAATTTGGTACGTTTGTTTTTATTTATAAATTCGGTTAATAAATCTAATAAATCTGATTAGTAAATCTGATTAGTAAATCGGATTAGTAAATCTAATTAGTAAATCTAATTAATAAATCTGATTAGTAAATCGGATTAATAAATCTGATCAATAAATAATAAAACTAATATCTAATAAACACATCTATCACAAGGAACGCTTTCGCATCAAGACTTAAAATCAGCATTTCGAAAAGGTGTTTTAAATATTATATTATCTACGCGAAGCTCGTTTCGAATAATTAATAACCCGGATTGGAAATCTCTTTGCGAATTACAAAACCCACATCTTAAGCTCTTTAGTGCTTCAACTATTAAGCGAGACCTCGACGATAAGATTCTAGAAATTGATCGCTATCTATTAAACAATTTACTAGCTAATCAAAAACTTAGCATTTCATTAAACTATTGGTCTAGCACTAAGCGCTATTCTTTCATATGCATAATCGGAACTGCAATTACAAAAGATTAGCATATGATTCAGCTTATGCTTAAATTTATACACGTTGAGTTCAATCATACAAGAGAAGAATTAGCAAGAATTATTTACGAACGCCTTATTAAATTAAGCTTAATAAAAAGGATAATCGCGATTACAACGGATAACGCATCTTCGAATAACACAATAATAAAAGAATTGCTTAAATGCGTCGAAGATACGTTTAAGAAAAAGCTTTTTATAAGCTAAGAGATTCCATACGTTCCGTATATAGCTTACGTCTTGCAATTATCTCTTAAAGCGTTGCTTAAACCGCGATTATCGCTAACGAACGAAAGCTTAGAAAAGCATTAGAAAAAAGATTCTAATATAAACGAGCTAGAAGGAGCAAGAAGACGCGATAAACGAAGAATTACATATACACTTGCGATTATAAGTTTTTTTTTTTTTCAAAAATATTTATTAATTATATTTACTAATTATTAATCAACGTACTTAAGTTCGGAAGTTTGTTAAGTGTATTACGGCTAGCTAACTTCGAAAATCGCGATTTAATAAAACGATGAAAGCTTTTATTAACGATTTAAAGTATCTTTTAACGAAAAGCTTAAAGCTTATTTTAAATATTATTACAAGATAAGATTCTACATTTTATATGCTTAATCGATTTATAACTCTTAAAGATGTTATTCAAAGACATTGTATAAAGATCGATAAGATAAGTATTTTTAAATTATCTAATACTTAATAAAAGCAAATCTTATAGCTAATCGATATCTTTCGACCGTTTCACCTTTTAATTATGCACTTAAGTAAAGAGCTTAATCTTACTATTTAATACGGATTTTTAATGTTCGATAAAATATTCGAACGTTTAAATAAAGCATAAGCACAATTAAAGTCTAAATATATAAAGATTTCGGAAAAAGATCGCAATGATTTTAAATAGATCTTGCAATTAAAAGAAGGCGTCATCAATGCTATCGAGAAATTAAATAAGTATTATAAGAAAACGCAAAGGCCGCTAAAGGATATTTTTGCTTTCGCGACAATCTTATATCCTGCTATTAAGCTAAGGACTTTCGACTTAAATTTTTCTTGGCTTTACGAAAGTAAAGATTGGTCTGCAATATATCGAGCGAGATTCGAAAGGCTTTTTAACGAATATTATAAGTCTTCGATATCTATAGCTCAACGTATTAATAATATCAAAGCAATCGATCGTCAATCGATAGCCGCTTTATTACTCCGCGGCAAATTAATACTAAGTTCTTCTTTACAAGCTTCTTTCGAAGATACAGATCACGAGTCGTCGGAAGTGCATGATTATCTTTCAGCTCGTAAATTTGAAATTTTAATTCAAAACTTTAATTTTATTGATTTTTATTAATTGAGTTTAGCGGTCGACGGACGAGAGATTTTAACTTCCTGGCGAAACCTTGAGCCTCGGTACCTTAATCTAGCTCGAATAGCTAGAGATTTTCTATGCATCTTTTTAACTAGTGTTTGCGTAAAAAGGGTATTTAATATTGCAAAAGATATTTGCGATTATCGTCGCGGTAATTTATCGCTATCAACAATCGCAAAAGAAATAACTGCTTTATATTTCAAGATGTGTAATACTCGCTTAAATAAAGCTCGGCACTTATTCGAATCGATTTTAGTAAATTACAATGATTTAGATGAGGATCAGCTTGAAAAGGAATTCGAATAAGAAGTACAAAAATTTCAAAAATAGCAAAATCGTTAATTTCAAAGCTTATTTTATTTTAAATATATCTTTGCTTGCGATAATCTTGCGATCGATCAAGACCTTCGAACAATAAGTTTTAAGCAACGAAAGGCTAAGTTAATAATGTTGAAAGCTAAAGTGCGAGAATCACGTAAGTTTAAATAATGTTGATTTTATAAATATTTATTAATTATATTGAATAAGAAAGAACTTAAATGGGTTTTAAGATATTAATAAAGATGTTTCGTTTAAAATGCGACAGCTACGGTACGGAAAGTCTTTAAATTACGAAGGGCATTCAAAAAGTAAGTTAATTTACTTGCGATATTTTTACTTTTTATCGATTTACTAATCGATTTACTAATCGATTTACTAATCGATTTACTAACTATCATATAGGATTATATAAAGCGCATTCTTCCGCTTCTTAAAGCAAAGTCGTAGCAAATCGATTATATTCTTTATAAAGAAAACCAAGCAAAGTAAATCAATCGAAAGTAGCTACGGATTTACCTCTCGATAAGCAAACTCAAGATAATACAGATTAGAACGTTCTTAATGATATAGAAAACGAAAACGATTCAGAAAATTCAGATTCGAACGGTACGAACGAATCGACTAGCTTTGAACGCTATATAAACCATAAAAATAAAGTGCAACAAGGTACGATATTATATAATATACGCTTTTATTTAGATATAAATTCTAACTTAAATATTAGCGATAGCAAATTTATGCGATCAAAACGATTCGAATGATATTTCTCAACAAAATTATTTTGACGCGAAAGAAATATTAAGCTTTGAGCAAGGTGATAAAAGGATAATAAGTAAAAAGGAAGCTGATAGAATACCGGACTCGGCTTCGCTATCTTATAAAACCTTAAATGCCGCTCAAACTCCGAAACTTAGTATTTCGAAACTTAAAACTATTCTTTCAATCGTTATTCAAAGTTAAAGTAAGTCAATTATTATATATAAGTTTAACGACTTTAAATCTAATACTTTTATAAGCGAACGAATTATAAATCTATTATCAACTTTAAAGCGCAAACGAATAAAAGAAAAAGAAGATGATGAAGCGGGATTGGTACGAGATAAAAGGAAAGAAGCTTCTTCTGGAATCAAGCGTTTAATTGCAAAGAGTATCGCTCTTGCTAGGTTTTATAATTAGCGACTTTGATTTTATTTACTGAATTGCTTTTTTTGTATTATTAAGTTTTTGTATTTATTTGTTTACAATTGATTGCAATGATTAATTAAATTCTTTTTTATCGATATCTTTAGTTTTTTTATTATTATTAATATATTTATATCGACCTTAGCTAGCTAGCTAAGAATACCGGTAGTAGTAGTTAAAAGAAGAGTTTACCCGTGAACCATGGTTCACGGGTCAGTTAGCATGCTTCGCTCAAAATGTTACATTAATCAAAGGACCTTTAACTTGATTATAAAACCTTTTAGTTAGCTAGTGCACGTAATTCCTTTAATTATAAGTATTACTTTTATTAAACTTTAAAAGAGCTGATTCTTTTTATAACTATTAAGTCTTTTAGTAAAGTTAAGTTATTCGTAAAGCCATATAGCCCGTGAACTATAGTTTACGAGTAAGTTACGTGTAGCAGCTTTACGTACGCTACGTATAGCAGCCTTACGTGGGTTACGTGTAGCAGCCTTAAGTACGTTAGGTGTGGCAGCCTTACGTAAGTTACGTGTGGCAGCCTTAAGTACGTTAAGTGTAGCAGCCTTACGTAGGTTACGTATGGCAGCCTTACGTAGGGTACGTATAGCAGCCTTACGTAAGTTACGTATAGCAGCCTTACGTAAGTTACGTATAGCAGCCTTAAGTACGTAAATTCTTTTTGTGCAGCATTTATTAATTAGATTTATTAATTAGATTTACTAATTAAATTACGTACGGTAAAGCACGTGCTATAGCCGAGCTAAGCACGTATAGCAAAAGGACGTGCAGCATGCAAGGTTTCTTTTCGTGCAGCATTTATTAATTAGATTTATTAATTAGATTTACTAATTAGATTTATTAATTAGATTTACTAATTAGATTTACTAATCAGATTTATTAAGCGAAGCGTTCCTTTTTTATTCCGCGTCGAATTCGTGTTTTAAATATTATAATTCACTTTTATTAAATCGAAGCATTGCATCGATTATCATTAAGCGACGCGTTATTTTCTTTGTTTCGCGTCGATTTATTATTTTAAATATTATAATTTACTTTTATTAAATCGAAGCATTATATTGATTATTATTAAGCGACGCGTTATTTTTTTTATTCCGCGTCGATTTATTATTTTAAAACGCGTTATTTTTTTTATTTTACGTCGATTTATTATTTTAAATATTATAATTCACCTTTAATAAATCGAAGCAATGCTTCGATTACGATTAAGCTATACTTTTATTTTTATATAAGTACTCGCTCCTCTTCCTTTTCCTTTTCTTTTTTTTATTATTACTTTAATACCTAATTTCTCAACTTTAACCTTAATACTCAACTTTAACTTCTCAACTTTAACATTTAACTTTAACTTTTTAACCAACCTTAATACTTAATTATAACTATATTTAACTTAAGTAATTATTTTCCTTTTGATTTTTTGCTTTTTGATTTCTTGCTTTAAGCTAATTATTTTCTTTATTTAATAATGTCGATTCCTTTTCCTTATAACGCTATAATCGAGGTCAACCTTTTTAGCACTAATAGCAATAAGCTAATCAACGAGATACTTGGTCGTTATAAGGATTTCGTAGTCGTTTATATTAATAGTAGCGTTGTTAATTCAATGTTTACTTGCTATAATAAAAAGAATACCGCTTTATTTTTAAAACTAATCGGCTTCGATTACGAATAGAAAGGTCGCAAAGGTTTTATCGACGAGTTCGGCATTAAGCATTACGGTGCTAATAAAGTTAATAATAATATTTATATTTTATAATCATTAATTGATTTTTTATTTAAAAGGAAAGCGCTTAAGTCTTTTGTCTTCTCGACCACTTTGTCTCTTTCTTTAACGCAATTGGAAAGCAATTCACTTATAAGGATATTAAAGTTCGATTGATCTTAAGTGATTTTACTTTTAAGCTTTTCGATAGCGATTATGCCGAAGCTAAAAGCATTTTAAAGAAGCTATTAATACTATACTTTTTTATTATCGATAGCACTTTGATATATAAACGCTTTACTTTTAAATTCTCGAATGAAAATGAGTTTAAGTGAAGTAACAAATGCTAAAAGCTAAAAGAACTACTTAAGTCAAACGAGATTTATTTGAACTATGCTTATAAATAAGAGCTTAGGTTAAAAGCGGAAACCGAATTGAACGTATTTTACGTAATTGCAAAAGGACGAGTCTTTATTAATTTTTTATAATTAATAGACTTAAGCTAAAAAACGGGTCTTTACTAACCCTTAAGCCTTTATAACTAGTAAATTTAACTAATACTTTAAGTCTTTAATTAGTAAATGTAATTAATAAATGTGACTAATAAATGTGATTAATAAACCTGATTAGTAATTATGCATATGCATATTTTTATATATATAAACCTTATAAAGTAACCTTACGCCTTATAGGGTTTCCTTATAAGGAGGGGCAGAATTTTGTACCCCTCGTGGGTTCTCCCGTGGGAAGGACTCAAAACTCCGTAGGGCCCCATGGGGCCCCATGGAGCAGCCTAAACAAAACCAAAAAAATCGAGCTTATACGTATCGCGGCGCGTCGACGCGTTATATAAATACGCGTATATAAACTTTTTTTTTGATAAAGACGCGTCATTTGTATAGAAGTGCACGGGCTACTTTTTCTTTTAATTAAGCTATTATTAAAGCTAATAAAAGCGTATATCAAAAATTATAATATATAATAAAACTAAAAAAAAATCGAGCTTATCGAAAAATTTAAGCTTAATATATATATATTAATATTGTTTGCAAGTTATCTAATAATAGAATAAACAAAACCTTAATAGTCTAATAGTAATAGTTGAATAAGTATAAAAGATACTTTTTTAAAAATATACGTATACTTTTTTTTCTTAAAACAAATTTTTTTTTTTTTATAACGATACGCTAGGTCTTTTAAGCTTATTTTTACGTACGCCAAGCTACTTCTTTCTTTTCCTTTTTATATTCTTTTA
>NW_006763046.1:1710177-1742295 GCF_000298775.1 Drepanopeziza brunnea f. sp. 'multigermtubi' MB_m1
CGTACTTAAGGCTGCTATACGTAACCTACGTAAAGCTGTTATACGTAACCTACGTAAAGCTGCTATACTTAACGTACCTAAAGCTGTTATACGTAACTTACGTAAAGCTGCTATACCTAACGTACTTAAAGCTGCTATACGTAACTTACGTAAGGCTGCTATACGTAGCGTACGTAAAGCTGCTATACGTAACTTACTCGTAAACTATAGTTCACGGGTTATATAGCTTTACGAATAACTTAACTTTATTAAAAAACTTAATAGTTATAAAAAGAATCAGCTCTTTTAAAGTTTAATAAAAGTAATACTTATGATTAAAAGAATTACGTGCACTAGCTAACTAAAAGGTTTTATAATCAAGTTAAAAGTCCTTTGATTAATATAACATTTTAAGCGAAGCATGTTAATTGACTCGTAAACTATAGTTTACGAGTGAACTCTTCTTTTAACTACTACTACCGGTATTCTTAACTAGCTAGCTAAGGTCGATATAGATATATTAATAATAATAAAAAAACTAAAGATATTAATAAAAAAGAATTCAATTAATTATTGCAATCAATTATAAACAAATAAATACAAAAACTTAATAATATAAAAAAAGCAATTTAATAAATAAAATCAAAGTCGCTAATTATAAAACTTAACAAGAGCGATACTCTTTGCAATTAAACGCTTGATTTTAAAAGAAGCTTCTTTCTTTTTATCTTATATCAATTCCGCTTTATCATCTTTTTTTTCTTCTATTCGTTTGCGCTTTAAAATTGATAATAGATTTGTAATTCGTTTGCTTATAAAAGTATTAGATTTAAAGTCGTTAAACTTATATATAATAATTAATTTACTTTGATTTTGAATAACGATTAAAAAAGTTTTAAGTTTCGAAATACTAAGTTTCGAAGTTTAAGCGGCATTTAAAGTTCTATAAAATAGCGAAGCCGAGTCCGGTATTCTATCAGCTTCTTTTCTACTTATTATCTTTTTATTACTTTGCTTAAAGCTTGATATTTCTTTCGCGTTAAAATAATTTTGTTAAAAAATATCATTCGAATCGTTTTGATCGCATAAATTTGCTATCGCTAATATTTAAGTTAGAATTTATATTTAAATAAAAGCGTATATTATATAATATCGTACTTCGTTGCACTTTATTTTTGTAGTTTATATAGCGTTTAAAGTTAATCGATTCGTTCGTACCGTTCGAATCTAAATTTTCTAAATCGTTTTCGTTTTTTATATTATTAAAAACGTTTTAATTTATATTATCTTAAGTTTGCTTATCAAGAAGTAAATCCGTAGCTACTTTCGATTGATTTACTTTGCTTGGTTTTCTTTATAAAAAATATAATCGATTTGCTATGACTTTGCTTTAAAAAGCGGAAAAATGAGCTTTATATAATCTTATATAATAGTTAGTAAATCGATTAATAAATCGATTAGTAAATCGATTAGTAAATCGATAAAAAGTAAAAATATCGCAAGTAAATTAACTTACTTTTTAAATGCCTTTCGTAATTTAAAGACTTTCCGTACCATAGCTATCGCATTTTAAACGAAACATCTTTATTAATATCTTAAAATCTATTTAAGTTCTCTTTTATTTAATATAATTAATAAATATTTATAAAATCAATATTATTTAAACTTACGTGATTTTCGCACTTTAGCTTTTAATATTATCAACTTAACTTCTCGTTGCTTAAAACTCATTGTTCGAAAGTCTTAATCGATCGCAAGATTATCGCAAGCAAAGATATATTTAAAACAAAATAAGCTTTAAAATTAACGATTTTGCTATTTTTAAAATTTTTGTACTTTTTATTCGAATTCCTTTTTAAGCTGATCTTTATTTAAATCATTGTAATTTATTAAAATCGATTCGAATAAGTGCCGAGCTTTATTTAAACGAGTATTATACATCTTGAAATATAAAGCAATTATTTCTTTTGCGATTATTAATAGCGATAAATTACCGCGACGATAATCGCAAATATCTCTTGCAATATTAAATACCTTTTCTACGCAAACACTAGTTAAAGAGATGTATAAAAAATCTTTAATTATTCGAGCTAGATTAAAGTATCGAAGCTTAAGGTTTCGCTAAGAAGTCAAAATCTTTTGTCCGTCGACCGTTAAACTCAATTAATAAAAATCAATAAAATTAAAGTTTTGAATTAAAATTTTAAATTTACGAGCTAAAAAATAATTATACACTTCCGACGACTCGTAATCTATATCTTCGAAAGAAGCTTGTAAAGAAAAACTTAATATTAATCTGCCGCGGAATAATAAAGCGGCTATCGGTTAACGATCGATTGCTTTAATATTATTAATACGTTAAGTTATAAATATCGAAGACTTATAATATTTATTAAAAAGCTTTTCGAATCTCACTTGATATATTGCAAACTAATCTTTACTTTTATAAAGTTAAGAAAAATTTAAGTCGAAAGTCTTTAGCTTAATAGCAAGATATAAGATTATCGCGAAAGCAAAAATATCTTTTAGCGGCTTTTGCGTTTTTTTATAATACTTATTTAATTTCTCGATAGCATTAATAACGCTTTTTTTTAATTGCAAAATCTATTTAAAATCATTGCGATCTTCTTTTGAAATCTTTATATATTTAGACTTTAATCGTGCTTATGCTTTATTTAAACGTTCGAATATTTTATCGAATATTAAAAATCCGTATTAAATAATAAGACTAAGCTTTTCACTTAAGTGTATAATTAAAAAGTGAAACGGTCGAAAGATATCGATTAGCTATAAGATTTGCTTTTATTAAGTATTAAATAATTTAAAAATACTTATTTTATCGATCTTTATATAATGTTTTTAAATAACATTTTTAAGAGTTATAAATCGATTAAGCATATAGAATATAGAATCTTATCTTATAATAATATCTAAAACAAGCTTTAAGCTTTTCGTTAAAAGATACTTTAAATCGTTGATAAAAGCTTTTATCGTTTTATTAAATCGCGATTTTCGAAGTTAACTAGCCGTAATACACTTAATAAACTTTCGAATTTAAATACGTTGATTAATAATTAATAAATATAATTAATAAATATTTTTAAAAAAAAAAAACTTATAATCGCAAGTGTATATGTAATCTTTCGTTTATCGCGTCTTCTTGCTCTTTTTAGCTCGTTTATATTAGAATCTTCTTCTTAATGCTTTTTTAAGCTTTCGTTCGTTAGCGATAATCGCGATTCGAATAACGCTTTAAAAGATAATTGCAAGACGTAAGCTATATACGAAACGTATAAAATCTCTTAGCTTATAAAAAGCTTTTTCTTAAACGCATTTTCAACGCATTTAAGCAATTCTTTTATTATTATATTATTCGAAAATGCGTTATCCGTTATAATCGCGATTATCTTTTCTATTAAGCTTAATTTAATAAAGCGTTTGTAAATAATTTTTGCTAATTCTTCTTTTATATAATTGAACTTAACGTATATAAATTTAAGCATAAGTTGAATCATATATTAATCCTTTATAATTGCAATTCCGATTATATATATAAAAGAATAGCGCTTAGTACTAAACTAATAGTCTAATGAAATGCTAAGTTTTTAATTAGCTAGTAAATTGTTTAATAAATAACGATTAATTTTTAAAATCTTATCGTCGAAGTCTCGCTTAATAATTAAAGTATTAAAAAGCTTAAGATATAAGTTTTGTAATTCGCAAAGAGATTTCTAATCCGAGTTATTAATTATTCGAAACGAGCTTCGCGTAAATAATATAATATTTAAAACACTTTTTCGAAATGCTAATTTTAAGTCTTGATGCGAAAGCGTTCTTCGTAATAAATGTGTTTATTAGATATTAGTTTTATTATTTATTAATTAAATTTATTAATCCGATTTACTAATTAGATTTACTAATTAGATTTACTAATTAGATTTATTAATTAAATTTATTAATCCGATTTACTAATCAGATTTATTAATCAGATTTACTAGATTTATTAATCGAATTTATAAATAAAAACAAACGTATTAAGTTGCGTTAAAGAGATTTAAATCTTAATTGAGTTTACCGAAGCTTTTGTTTTAGCTTACTTACAACGCGTTTGCAAACATCCGTTTTTTAATGATCGGCTAATGCTTTCGTTTTAAAAGCTTTTAGTTTCGGATGCTTTAAAACTCGGTCGCACTTTTTATAGCATATTACAAGCTCTTTTATTGATTTCTTAACTACTTAAACGAATCTAATTTATACAAAAGAAGTTTTCTTTTTATTCTAATCGATTCGCAAAGGATTTTAATTAGCTTCTTGTTATTAAGAATACTATAAAATCTATAACTACTAAGTATTAAAAGTCTCAATCTTTTTAACGTTTCAAATATAATATTAATTAAAACATTTAATAGTTGTTAATAATACTAAGTTAAAGAAACTAGTTATAAAGCTTTCGAACTTTTGACTTTAAAATGGATCGGTATCTTCGTAGATAATTAAAGTAATTTAAAATAAAAACGAATCAATAGCTTAAGAAGATATATTTAGATTTTAGCGAATTTGCTATTAAACTATTGATTTGAACTTATATATTAACGTTTTATATACTTGAATATTATATAATATCATTTTATGATTTAAATATATTTTATTAAGTTAGTTTATTTTTAAAAAAGGTTTTGCTTACGTTTAATTCTTTTTAAGCAGCATTCTTACGAGCGTTAAGTTTTAATTAGCGGTTTTTTTTTTATCTTTTCATTTCTTTTTATTTCTTTTTTATTAAAGCTTAATTATAATTATATCTTTTAACACTTTTAAGCTCTTTTTACTTAAGTTGATTATTACGAATAACTTTTTTATATATAAACCTTAATATCGGTATATTTATATCGACTTTAGTTAGCTAGTAGTATTTAAAGGAGTTCACGGGCTACTTAACATGCTTCGCTTAGCATATCATACTAGTCAAAGGACTTTTAACTTAATTAATAAACTTATTAGTTAGCTAGTGCGCGTGATTCCTTTTAATCATATAAAAAGAATTAGCTCTTTTAAATTTTAAAGAGCAATTAGAATTCAAATACTTTTATAACCGAGTGTTTTGCAATTGCAAGTACTTTAACGACCGTTACGAAGTTACGAATATATTCTTTAATCGCTTAAAAAGAATCTAACACTTAGTTTTTTTCAACTTTTACTTTCGATAATTATTAATTTCAAATTCAAATAATAATTTTATAATCTTCTTAAGCTTTATATAATTCTTTCGCTTTTTTATAAATTCTTTAAATAATCGCTGAAAGTCGTTATAACAAGTACTTACTTAAATTTATTAAGGTTTAATTAATATACAAAGATAAAGTGCTTATAGAAATCTTAATTTAAATATAATCTTTGCAGCTTTCTTTTCGGCTGTTGCTATACGGTAAATAAAATTAATATAATCTAATAAATATTAAAAATAAAAGCATTTAATTAAAAATTTATTATATAAAACGATAGAACACTTCATAATCGTATTAACTTATAATTATATCTATAAGCTCGAATATCTATTATAGTTAAAGAATAAATAAAAGAAATTCATATTTTAACGGACGCTTGCCGATTTATTTGTAAGTGCTGTTTTATTATTTATATATTAATTAAGTTATTAATTTATTAAAGATTGCAAACCAATTAAACTCGATCTTTATCGAAGTAGATAATAAAACTTATTATTCTTTTTTTATTAAACGAACGAACGGTCGAAACGCTCGGTATGCAATAAAAATGCTAGACGAAGAAGGGCGTAATCGTAGCTAGTTAGTTAAAATAAACGAATATCGAGTTAAGCGGTTTTTAAATAACGGCTATAAAATTAAGCTATCTATTGAATAGATTAATAAAAACGAATATAACGACGGATATTATAAAATTAATATTATTAACGAGCAAAAGACTTTTTATATACAAAAAAGAAGTATCGCAAAAAAGGAAGGTAATAAATTCGATAGCTTGCGAAAGCCTCTTAAATTTCATTATTATAAATTAATAGATAAGTTTATATAGATAGTTTTAAAATCGTTATTATATTAAATAAAATATATATATAATTAACTTTAAATATAATTCATAAATCTAAATATTAAAATAATTTATTAATATATTTATATCGATTTTAAATACAGCAAGTCGATCAATTCTTTTGATTCAAAACTTCAAAATATAACGACTTTAAGCGATTACTTAAAAAAACTCACGAAAGCGCGAGAGTTTATATAAAAGCTTAAAAGAATTTTAAAGTAATGATTTAAAATCAATAATTATCGAATGTAAAAGTCGAAAGTAGCTAAGGTTTATATATACGAAAGTAAAAGCGCTAAAGACTCGTAAACTATAATTTATAAGTCAAAAGCAAAGAATAAAAGAATACGAAAAATATAAAAGAAAAAATAAAAGAAGTAGCTTAACGCATATAAAGTGCGTTTAAAAGACTTAGCGTATCGTTATACAAGAAACCGACGATTAATAAATGTGATTAATAAATGTGATTAATAAATATAATTAGTAAATATAATTAATAAATATAATTAGTAAATATAATTAATAAATATAATTAGTAAATATAATTAATAAATATAATTAGTAAATATAATAAGTAAATATAATTAATAAGTATTATTAATAAATATAATTAATAAATAAAATAAATAAAAGTATTTTTATAAAATATAAAATTTGTAATTAATCGTAAATTTTATTTTATATAAATTTAAGCATTAAGTTTAAGAATGATCTCAATTCCGTATCGCTATCTTTAACGCCGTAAAACAACTCCGGAGCTAGCTCGTCTTTTTTCTAAATCAATTGCATAACGCGTTAAAATAAAATAAGATCGCAATCAACTTCTTTAAATTTAATATTCTTTTCGAATCTTTTTATATTTTATCAAGCGGCTAAACCCGGTAATTCGTATTCAATCTCATCGGTATTTGCTTTAATTTTAACTCGCTAATACTTCTTTTTATTAAAAGAAAAGTAAACGTAAAAAAGCTTAATTAAATAAAAACTAAAAGTTATAATATTAATTCAATTGATTAAAAGCATAATAAAATAAATTCTTACTTAATTCGTTTTAAAACCGTGCTTGCTAAGTCTTAAGCTATCAATTTAAAAAAAGCTTTTTTACTTTTTAAATTAGCAGCTCGGCACTTCTTTATCGAAGACCGCGCTATACTTTATTAATAACGACGAAATTGCTAAACGGTTATTATATAGCGTGACTTTATATTATTAATAAAATATAAATATTTAAATGAAATAAATGCTTACTTATGCGTGCTAACGTACTAATTACCGAGTAACTTTCTTTATCTTTTTATCGGTAATCGAGACGTATCTATCGCAAGGTATATTATTATTTTCTTTTTCGTTTTTTCGCAAATTAAATTCTTTATAAACCTTTTCGTTTAAATTAAATGCTTTATTAATTTAATCGCTATTTAAGTATTTTTTATTATTAAATTTAATTGTAAAAAAAGCGGCTTGTATAGCAAGATTATTCGCGTAAATATTTCGATTCTTTTTAAAATCGATTAATAAATTGCTTAATAAATCAAAGAAAAGAAAAAGTACCGTTCATCTATAAGATTTTTTCGCATTTCGGCTTATCGAGTTTTCCTTTTAGCTTTTAATACTTAAGAATATTTTAGAATTTGTTTTTAAATTGCAAAAAGCTGATTAGCGGCCGCTTGATCTTGTCCTTTAGCTTTTCGAAGCTTATCTGCTTAAAGATCTTATTTCAGCTTTGCTATACGAGCATTAGCCTTTATCGTATAAAGATTAGTTGATAATTAACTTTTCTTTAGCCTTTTTTTTTAAAAAAAATTAATAAATTAATAAAAGTTAAAATACTATATAAAAAAGATACTTACTTTGCGCTTACCAAGGTTTTTTAATACCGGATTGCTTGCCGCTACGATTGCCGTCGTATCGGCCGCATTTTAAAAAAGACGTTTTTAATTAGTAAATAGATTAATAAATAAGAAAATGATTCTTATTATAGATTTTTCAATCTTTTCTATTAAATCAAGCTAATTTGTATTTGTAATAATACTTTTTATCGAATCAAGCTGATAAGCGGCTATATTAAATAGTATTATAAAGAAGCTAAACGTTAAAAGTAATTGTTTAAAGTAAAATCAAATGTAATAAAATAAAAGTGTTAAGATTAAAAGTGAACTCGTATATTTTATTTTTAAAACATTTTAGCGCGGCCGCTAGTAAATTTACGAAGTGATAAAGTAGCTGCAGCTAAGATAAAGCGGCCGCAGCTAAAATAAAGCGGCCGCCTCGCGCAATTTTTATTTTACAAAGTAAAGTCTAATTTTTTTTTATTATTATTTAATAATTAATTATAACTATCGCTTTCTTATTTGCTACGCCTTTAAATACAACGCTATTCATTGCTTTATAAAGTCGTCCTTTTTTTATTTAAAATTATCAACTTACTAATCGTAAATTAGATTATCGCGATCAAGTCTTTTTATTAATACTTTTAAATAGCTTTTTTACTAAACGAACCTTTGCTTTCGGACCGACCTCCTTCTATCGATATACTAAGCATTACGGCTAAAAGAGATAACGCAAGCTAAGATAAGTTAATTAATAAAGCAATTAAGAATTAAGCGATTGAAAGTCAAGCGGCTAAAAGTCAAGCGGCTAAAGGTCAAGCGGCTAAAGGTCAAGCGGCTAAAGGTCAAGCAGATAAGGACGAAGCATAAAAAAGTAAAGCAGATACAATACGCAGCGAAAGCGTAAAAAAAGAAAACTTAAATTTACAAAGTGAATAAAGTAAAATTATATTTAATTAATCGAAGTACTATTAATACTTTTTCAGTTACTTTACTTAGCGTAAATCCTTATCTTTAGTCTAATAAAGCTTAATTAGCTATAAATGCGTCAGACTTTACTTTTGCTAAGCGCCGCGCTATTACAACTCGATAGCTATCCGGTTAGTATTTAATTAATAAATTGATTAATAAATCAATTGCAAATAGCTAATAAGCATTTACAGAAATTCTTGACTTTACTTTTGCTAAGCGCCGCGCTATTACAACTCGATAGCTATCCGGTTAGTATTTGATTAGTAAATTAATTAGTAAATCAATTGCAAATAATTAACAAGCATTTATAAAAATTCTTAAAACCTCGCGCGGTATTGCAAGTTTATAATAAAAAACCGATTTATCTTTGTCTTTTTCTCGTCGAATTTCTTAAAGTCAAGCTAATAAGTATTAATTACTTTATTAATTAATATTTGTTAATTTCTATTATTTTAAGTAACGCTTTTCAAATACTAACAAACTCTCGCGCAAATACAAACTAGCACTTATCATCTCTTAAACCTCGATCCGGTAATGTTTTTAATTTATAATTAATAAATATTTACTAATTAAATTTTTCTTTAACAAACGCAATTAGATTTACTTCGGCTATTTAATTCGAAATAAACAAAAGCATCGTTCTTAATAATACTAGTATAATTACTAATAGTTTTTAATAAGTTTAATCTTTTTAAACCTTTTTCTTTCGTTCGCTAATTATTTTAAAACTGCTTTAAAAGCAATACAACAATCGACGAGCTAAGCGAGTGCATCAGCTTAACTTTAAAACGAAGATCCGTCTTATAACTTAAGTGTTAAAAACAATTCTTTTACAGCTGCTAAACCTTCTTCTGCTTTTATTAGCAATCGCATTAAAAAAGCTTTCGCGCAAAAAGCTCTTAAAAGGTCTCTTACTGTCCCGGGCTTAATTATAGCTACAAAAACCGCGACGAAAACGATGCTTTATAATAATACAAATGAAAAAGAGCAAAGCGATAATAAAGAAAACTCAATTGAAAATAATATTCTTTTCTTTTAATATAAAAGAGCTAAAAAATCACTTTCGACGGCTAAAGCTGCTCGCTCCGTTCTATTAGTTAGCAAATTACCTTCAGCAGCTAAAACTTCTTTTCGTTAAAAATCTAAAAAAAGCAAGTATCTTAAGAAGTTTGTAATTATTACGAAAAAAAGAAGTCTAAGCTAACGAAAGCGCTGTCGCTACAAGCTAAAAAATAAGTTCAATCAATTAATAAATTGATTCTCAAGTATAATTATTAATTTATATAGCTACTGCGTTAAAAGAGATCCGACGATATTAAAAAAGCATCGAGCTTTTTATTAAAAAGATTCTTTTCTAGCGTCTTGTTCGAGAGATCATTTACGATTTTAAACAAGACTTTAAATTTTAAAGCGGTGCTTTAAAATGTTTATAAAAAGCTTTAAAAGCATTCCTCGTAAGAGAGTTTAAAAGTAAATACTTATATATTTATTTACTAATCGATTTACTAATCGATTTACTAATCGATTTACTAATCACTTTTAATAACGAACTTATATGCTAATTACGCTAAACGAGTAACGATTTAAAACAAAGATATAGCGTTGATTAAGAAATTGCGAGAAATCATAACTGGAAGTTTTATTTAGTAATTTTAGTTTATTATAATATAATACAATGTAATTGTAAAGTATAATATATATAATTAATAAATATAATAAATAAATATAATAATTAAGTAAAATTAATAAATATTCGTAAATTTGTTTTATTTTTAACGGCCTTACATATATTATTTTTAGCTGTCTTACTTTAAACCTATAAGGTTTCCTTATCCTTCGTAAGGAATTTGACTTAAAAAAATCCTTTTTATAAGGTTTAAAAAAAAAAGTCCTTTATCGGCCAAGACTTTATAAGGGGAATGGGAAGGAAAACCCCATAGGGCCCCCACCCCATGGAGCAGCCTAGGCTTAGCTGTAAGACATATTTAATTCGGGCCGACCCTTTCCGAAATCTAGAATTATCTGCCGACATTTCTCTTGGCATTGCTCAGAAATCTTATCAGATCGGTATAAATAATCTCACGTGATTGAATGACTAATCACCACCACAACCCTTGGAATTTATCTTGGGTCACCGTTGATGACAATAATATCTTTAAATAATATTTTTAAGAGTTATAAATCGATTAAGCATATAAAATATAAAATTTTATCTTATAATAATATTTAAAATAAGCTTTAAGCTTTTCGTTAAAAGATGCTTTGAATCGTCGATAAAAGCTTTTATCGTTTTATTAAATCGCGATTTTCGAGGTTAGCTAGCCGTAATACACTTGATAAATTTCCGAACTTAAATACGTTGATTAATAATTAATAAATAAAATTAGTAAATATTTTTTTAAAAAAAAAAAAATTATAATCGCAAGTATATATGCAATCCTTCGTTTATCGCGTCTTTTTGCTTTCTTTAGTTCGTTTATATTAAAATCTTTTTCTTAATGCTTTTTTAAGCTTTCGTTCGTTAACGATAATCGCGGTCCGAGCAACGCTTTAAAAGATAATTGCAAGAGGTAAGTTATATACGGAACGTATAGAATCTCTTAGCTTATAAAAAGCTTTTTTTTAAACGTATTTTCGACGCATTTAAGCAACTTTTTTTTTTCATTTTAATTATTTAATACGAAATTTTCAACTTGCTTATAACGACTTGATTTTTATTGCATTCGATTCTTAAGATACGGTTTCCTTAAGAATCCGCTAAAACTAAATTAATAGCTCGTTGCGCTCGCTGCATAGCTCGAGAAATAGTTCTTATTACTTTATCTTAATCTTTCGCGGATAATAATAATATTAATAACGCCGATTATATACGGCCTTAAGACGCTGCATCGCCGTTTAATCTTATTTAATACTTTAAGAAAAGAAAAGGAAACGCTGCTATTAATTTGCAGCTTTTTCTTTTCGTATTAAAACGAAAAGCATCGATTATTAATACGGCGACGAAAGCTATCGAGAGCTACTTCGACGATATCGACCGCGCAGCTATTATTAAACGACGAGTCTAATAATAATACGCTTCCGCTTTAAATTAAATTATAAACGATCAACTTAACTTCGAATCTCGATATTATACTTAAGAGTTTTTTAAAAGTCTTTTTACGTTTATACGTATTTATTTACACGCAACTACCGAAGCAGCTACTCTTTTTCTTCTTTCGACCGCTTTTTATAGCAGCGAGCAAACGGCTTCTTTTAAGTTTATTTTATAAGCAGATTTCGCGAAGCTTTCGAAGACTTTAAAAAACTTAAAAGCTGTTGTTTAATCGGCAATCGCTAAGCTATTCCGATCTTTTTCCGTTATAAAAATAAGACTTATAAAAACCCGTAAACTTACGAGCTTTTAAGCTATTCGCAAGTTTTTTAACGAATAACTTAAGATACGCTAAGATAAGCGAGTTTTAATTTAAGTACTTTCCGCCGCACTTTTAGCTCGTCTCGATAGCTACGCCGCTCGCAAAGCTATTGCCGATAAACTAAACGGCGTCGATATAATTATTATCTTTCGTTTTAAAGCTATTCGCATTAGTTAAGCACTTACTTCGATTAACTTTAAAGCGAAGGACTTCTTTATTATAGATAAAGCTAAAAAGGTGTATTAAAAGGTTTTTAAAGCTACGAAAGCGATTATCTTAATCAAATAATATACGTACGCTATTTAAAAAGTTCTTGTTAAAATTAAAGACTTTTTCAACGAAATTTTTAAAACAGCGGAGCATATCGACGAAAAGATCTTAGCTTAAGCTAAGAAAGCTTCGATAAGCGTCCGCATCTTTTAATATAAAGCCGATCCGGCGACCGGCTTAACTTGCTAAATAGTTTTTTTTTTAAAAGAAGTCTGTAGCTTTAAGTTGTTCTGCTATAATAGCTATTTTCGATTAATCGATAAAAAGCAACTTATTAAAAAGCACGACTTTAGCTGCTTCGGCTAATATAACTCGGCTAAGTACATTTAGCACGCACGCTGTTTTTATTACGGCGAGCGACGAGACTAGCACGACGAGCTCGACGGTAAAGATTATACGGCGCCTTTTCGCTATGCGAATTGCTACGGCCCGTATAAAGCTAATCATAAGAACTGCTTTACGGCTTTTAAGCGAGTCAACGGCAAAGTAATCACTTTTATTAAAAAAGAGCTAAGCGCCGTCCGACGATTAAAAGCTTAAGCTTACGCTATTGCTATTGCTTTTATAACGGAAAAGACCGAATCGACTTTAGCTTTTTAATTAAAAACTTTTGCTACCGATATTAACGCGGCTCTTTTTCGAAAAAGACGCGCTTTTACGATATAAAAGTATAAGCGAGCGACCTTTTCTTAATCCGTTTTTTTATAATCTTTTTCTTAAACTTTTACGTAAGCTACGAAACTTTTACGTAATACAACTACGCGCAAGAACTTTAACGAAAAGACTTTAATAAACAACGCTTTTTTTGCTATAAATAAAAAAAAAGATACGCTAATAGCGATATCGAACTATTACGTAAACAATATTATTAGCTTATCCTTTTCGTTTATAAAAGGCTCGAGCATTGCTATTAGCTAAAATGCTTAAAACAATTTTATATATTAAATACGTCGATATAACACCGCGGCATTCGCCGCAATCGATAGCTTTTTAAAGAAATCTAAGTCTATTAAGCGAACGTAAGCAAAAAGCAGCTATATTATATTATTTTACTTTACTTTTGCTATTTAGCAAACATTAACGTTATTTATATTTAAAAGCCGTATACGCACTCGAGCATTAAAACTTAAAACTATTTGTCTTACGATTGCTATGCTTTAATAAAATCGTAAAATAATTAAAACGATGCTTAATACTTCGTTAAGCGATTACGAATAATAATTTACGTACGCAAAAGCGTAAGTCTTTATATATAGCAACGCTATTTTATTCGCAATAAAGATCTTTTATAAATCGATATAAACGGCTTCGCTATTTTAAACGTTTATTAGCAATTTTTAATAGATCCGATTATAAATTATATCATCTACTTCGTCTTTCTTTTTAAATGCTTAATTAAAAAAGACTTTAACGTATAGCACGATATATTCGAATTAAAAGTTAAGCTTAAAAGCCGAAAAAAAGACTTAGCGGCTTAATTCAATGCTAATAAAATAAATTACATTAGACTTTCGAGCGACTTTACTTATAAAGCTAATTACGTTTTAAACTTGACTTTTTTAAATATCTCGTTTGCTTAAACGATAATTCGCTTCGATTTTTATTCGAGCTTAAATTACGAAACTTAAATTACGATTATCTTTAGCTAAAGAGTCGTTCTTTTAAAGCGCTTTTAATACCGAATACTAAATTCAAATTTTGAAAAATTCGCTTCGCTTATAACGTTAAGCGTAAATCAACTTTTCGATTCGTAAACAATATATTTTATTAAAGAACTCGATCAGCTTGCGATTAACTTAATTATTGCTTTCAACTTTGCTTTAAAAGTTACGAAATAGCTTGCTCGAGAAAAGCTAACGGTTATATTATAATAAACGGCAAACTGCTAAACAATATATAAAAAACACTTAGCAGCGCGCTTTATAATATACAACGAGAAATCGATTTAAAAAACGCGAAACTAGCTCGCTATAATTAAAAAAGCTAAAAAGGCTTATTAGACTTACGTGATCGACGGAATAAAATCGAATTAAAACTTATATAAAGTTATAAGCTAGTATAAGCTTATTTCGAACTTAAAATCGCTTTTTTTAATAGTTAACGATAAAGCTATCGAAGATATTAAAAAAAAAGCGGACGCGTTACGAAAAAGCATTCTTAAACGATTTAACGCTGCTAACGATTTCGATTACGATTTATTCGCTAGCTAAAAAAGCATTAGCCGGCTCTTTTAAGATACTATAGTATTATTAAAAGAAATAAAGTCTTACATAATCGAAATAATAAGTATTTTATTCGAAACGGATAAGATTATCGTACGATTGCTTAAAGCATATTAATATTACGTTTATTATTTTTTTTACGGCTTTTTTAATAAGTGCTTAGCTTTTTATTATTTTTCGAATGCATGAAAGCTCGCTAAAGTTTCGATAATCTTTAAATTAAAGAAAAAAGATAAGACTTTTATTTGCTTTTAACGATCGATTGCTTTACTTTCGTGCATCTTTAAAAAATTAAAGCGTATTATTGCAAAAAAAATCGCGTAAACTGTTTTTATTAACGACGTATTTAGCTTATAGCACGCAAAAGCCTTTTTATAGCGCTTTGCATTAAACTTCGCTTCGTACTTAATATACGATATCGAATCCGCACTTGCAATTAAACATTAAATTATTATAATTATTATAAACTTTTAAAAAGCTTTCGATACGGTTTTAATCCGTCGCTTTTTTAAACGCATAACGGAGTAAAGCTAGCCGTACTTATTATTTAAACTAATAAAATCTTTTTTTTTAAATCGCAAAATTAAAGTTCGATTAAAAAAAGAAATCACGAATACTTACGACGTAAAATACGGCATTTCGCAAGAATCTTCGCTATTACTAATGCTTTATATGCTTTACTTAATTAAGCTATTCAATTAAGATCGGATATTACGCTTCGAATACGCTAACGATATCTGCTTATATCGCGTTAATCGCACTTTCGATTAAAATATCGCTATGCTTTAAAACGATATCAATTTTATTATTAAGTAAAGTAATACTTATAAAATCGCTTTCGCTTTAAAAAAAAATCGAAATAATGTATTTTTTTCGCAAAAAAGATACGTATACTTTCTTTTTCGTAATCGATATTATAATTATTCCGTATATTATTACGAGTCCGAAAGACGAAAATATACTTGCGATACGATAGCTTAAAGTTTAGTTTAATCGCAAGCTAAAGTTCCGTTAATACGTTTAAAAACGAGCGGCTAAAGCTAAGAAAGTCGCTTAGCATATTCGCAATTTCGTTAAAACAATTTACGATTTATTTGCGACTTTATTACGCAAAGCAATTACTATTTGCGTGCTGCTTTCGGTGCTTTATAACACGAAAGCGTAATACGTAAAGCGCTATCGCTTAATCTATAAATCCGGAAAACTAAAAGTTATTAGCGCTCGAGTCGAAAGGATAATTAACTTTATTAATAAAACAATAACCTTCGCGGCGCGCAAAGTATTCCCGGTCTAAAAAACGATATTAACGGCAACGCTTTTTCGAAATGCTAAGCTTTTTTCCGACGCTACGGCTTTAAAAAAAGCTAAAGCTAAGTTTGCAATAAAACTAAAGACGGTAAACGATAAGTATTTATTAATTAATTAAATACTTTTGCGGATCCGATAACGCGATCGCGGCGCGAAGATTATTAAGATCTTCGAGATTAAGATTTAAAGATTAAAAACTCTTTTCTTAAATATTCTCCGCTTTCGCTTCGTCTTTTCGCACTTTATATCGAAAAGCAAATAAAACTCGGCGGACGGCAAAACGAAAAAAAAAGCTGTTATTATATTCGAAGCATAATAATAATAGCTTTTACTAAAAGATATTACGATTTTTTCGAACGAATTAAAATAATACGACTAAAGCAATCGATTAATAAGCTACGAGTACATAATCTATTAAAAACGTTAAAAGACAAACTACAAGTACAGCTTTATTAACGATTGCTTTTACGTCTTTAACGCGAAAGCGATAAGAATATAAAAAAGCTTCGAACGAATAATACACGCTTATCCGATAGCGAAACGGATTTAGCTTTATATCGATAGCATATTAATTATCTAATATCTTCGCGGAAATGCTTTTTTATTATCGTAATAAACGTTTTTAAACGTTTAAAAAGTAATAAAGACTCGAAACGTACGAATACAATAGTCCTTAAAGCATATAAGCATTAAAAAGAACGAACGAGCGGATAAGCTTACAAACTTAAAAGCAAAAAAACCGAATTAAAACATTAGTTTAGCATCGCAATTTACGATTAACAGCATCCGTATACTTTTCTGCGATATACGAAATAAAGCACGAAAAGCTTAATAAAGCGCAAGCTCTTTTAAGCTTTTACGCTTGTATCGGAAATAAAGCTTTCTATACTTAATTAAGCTTCTTTCGAAGCTAAAACTTTTATAATATATCTTATATCGATTACTTGCGATTAAAACTACGCATAAAGACTTTACTTAATATTATATTAAGTTCTAGTATTACGACGTTAATTTAAAGTATGCTTGCGGCAAACGCAAGTCCTTTTTGCACTTAGCTTTTTGCCGATTCACGTAACGACGCTTCTTTTCTTAGCTTTACAAAACCCGACCGCGGACTTTTTCGAGCACGATCTCGAAAGCTTACGATTTCTTTAAAAGTTTTTTTAATAATTCGATCGATTTTCAAGCTTTCTTAATTATTACGAAGTTCTACTTTAAGCATTACACTCGATAAAAGTGCTACTTTAGCTAATTAATACTACTTTAATAAAAAGAATAAAGTACGCTCCGCTTTACTTAAGCTATAAAAGCTCGTTAAATCAATCGCGTTACGAGATTAAGACTTTAAAATAGCGTAATACGCTTTCGAAAGAATACTTTTTAATACGAGTGTATTATATTAAGTTTTCTTTTAAAGTTTAAGCTTTTGTATTTACCTTTTCCTTTTGTATTCGGCTAACTTCGGTCCGGCTTTAATTCTTATCGCTACGCGACGTAAATAGCTCGCTTTTAGCTAGCTATAGCAGTCTGTACTTGCTCGACTTTCTCTTTTATAATTCTCTTTCAATAAAAAGTCTCTTTTTTATATAATCTATTTTATTTATAAAAGAAAACCGCATGCGATAATAGCTTTCGCTATAGCACTTTGAATTGCTTTTTAAGGCCTTCTTATATATAATTCCTTAGCTTAACACGTCGCCGTACCTTATAAGAAGTCCTAAGGCGGCAGGCTTCGCCTGCTACTCGCCCGACGTAAATAAATACAACAATAACAACAACATAAGCAACTTTTTTATTATTATATTATTCGAAAATGCGTTATCCGTTGTAATCGCGATTATCTTTTTTATTAAGCTTAATTTAATAAAGCGTTCGTAAATAATTCTTATTAATTCTTCTTTTATATAATTGAACTTAACGTATATAAATTTAAGTATAAGCTGAATTATATATTAATTTTTTATAATTGCAGTTTCGATTATGCATATGAAAAAATAGCGCTTAATGCTAGATTAATAGTCTAATGAAATGTTGAGTTTTTAATTAGCTAATAAATTGTCTAATAGATAGCGATCAATTTCCAAAATCTTATCGTCGAAGTCTCGCTTAATAATTGAAGTATTAAAAAGCTTAAGATATAAGTTTTGTAATTCGCAAAAAGATTTTCAATCCGGGTTATTAATTATTCGAAACGAGCTTCGCGTAAATAATATAATATTTAAAACACTTTTTCGAAATGCTGATTTTAAGTCTTAATGCGAAAGCGTTTTTCGTAATAAATGTATTTATTTGATATTAGTTTTATTATTTATTAATCAGATTTATTAATCCGATTTACTAATTAGATTTATTAATCAGATTTATTAATTAAATTTATTAATTAGATTTATTAATTAGATTTATTAGATTTATTAACCGAATTTATAAATAAAAACAAACGTATTAAATTGCGTTGAAGAGATTTAGATTTTAATTAAGTTTGCTAAAGCTTTTGTTTTGGCTTACTTACGACGCGTTTGCAAACGTTCGTTTTTTAATAATCGGTTAATGCTTTCGTTTTAAAAGCTTTTAGCTTCGGATGCTTTAAAGCTCGGTCGTACTTTTTATAGCATATTATAAGCTTTTTTGTTGATTTTTTAGCTGCTTGAACGAATCTAATTTATATAAAAGAAGTTTTCTTTTTATTTTAATCGATTTGCAAAGGATTTTAATTAACTTTTTATTATTAAGAATATTATAAGGTCTGTGATTATTAAATATTAAAAGTCTTAATTTTTTTGATGTTTTAAATATAATATTAATTAGAACATTTAATAGTTGCTGATAATATTAAGCTAGAAAAACTAGTTGTAAAGCTTTCGAACTCTTGACTTTGAAATAGATCGGTATCTTCGTAAGTAGTTAAAGTAATTTAAGATGAAAACGAATCAATAGCTTAAGAAAACATATTTAGATTCTAGCGAATTTGCTATCAAACTATTGATTTAAACTTATATATCAACGTCTTATATACTTAATTATTATATAATATCATTTTATAATTTCATTATATTCTATTAAATTAATTTATTTTTAAAAAAGGTTTTGCTTACGCTTAATTCTTTTTAAGCAGCATTCTTGCGAGCGTTAAGTTTTAATTAACGGTTTTTTTTTTTTGTTTTTTTTCTTTTTTATTAAAGCTTAATTATAATTATATCTTTTAACGCTTTTAAGCTCTTTTTACTTAGGTTGACTATTACGAATAACCTTTTTATATATAAACTTTAATATCGGTATATTTATATCGATCTTAGCTAGTTAGTAGTATTTAAAGGAGTTCACGGGCTACTTAATATGCGTCGCTTAGCATATCATACTACTTAAAGGACCCTTAACTTAATTAATAAACTTATTAGTTAGCTAGTGCGCGTGATTCTTTTTAATCATATAAAAGGAATCAGCTTTTTTAAATCTTAAGAAGCAATTAAAATTTAAATACTTTTACAATCGAGTGTTTTGCAATTGCAAGTACTTTAACGATCGTTACGAAGTTACGAATATATTCTTTAATCTCTTAAAAGGAATCTAACATTTAGTTTTTTTAACTTTTACTTTCGATAATTATTAATTTCAAATTCAAATAATAATTTTATAATCTTTTTAAGTTTTATACGATCTTTTCGCTTTTTTATAAATTCTTTAAATAATCGCTTAAAGTCGTTATAATAAGTACTTACTTAAATTTATTAAGGTTTAATTAATATATAAGGATAAGGTGCTTATAGAAATCTTAATTTAAATATAATCTTTGCAGTTTTCTTTTCGGCTGCTGCTATACGGTAAATAAAATTAATATAATTTGATAAATATTAAAAATAAAAGCATTTAATTAAAAATTTATTATATAAAACGATAAAATACTTTATAATCGTATTAGCTTATAATTATATTTATAAGCTCGAATATCTATTATAGCTGAAGAATAGATAAAAGAAATTTATATTTTAACGGACGCTTATTGATTTATTTATAAGTACCGTTTTATTATTTATATATTAATCAAGTTATTAATTTATTAAAGATTGCAAACCAATTAAACTCGATCTTTATTAAAGTAGATAATAAAACTTATTTTTTTTTTTTATTAGACGAACGAACGGTCGAAACGCTCGGTATGCAATAGAAATGCTAAACGAAAAAAAGCGTAATCGTAGCTAGTTAGTTAGAATAGATGAATATTGAGTTGAGCGATTTTTAAATAACGGCTTTAAAATTAAGCTATTTATTAAATAAATTAATAAAAACGAATATAACGACGGATATTATAAAATTAATATTGTTAGCGAGCAAAAGACTTTTTATATATAAAAGAAAAGTATCGCAAGAAAAGAAAGTAATAAATTCGATAGCTTGCGAAAGCCTTTTGAATTTTATGATTATAAATTAATAGATGAGTTTATATAAATAGTTTTAAAATCGTTATTATATTGAATAAAATATATATATGATTAATTATAAATATAATTTATAAATATAAATATTATAATAATTTATTAATATATTTATATCGATTTTAAATATAATAAGTCGGTTAATTCTTTTGATTTAAAACTTTAAGATATAACGACCTTAAGCGATTACTTAAAAAAACTTACGAAAGCGCGAGAGTTTATATAAGAGCTTAAAAGAATCTTAAAGTAATAATTTAAAATCAATAATTATCGAATATAAAGGTCGAAGGTAGCTAAGGTTTATATATACGAAGGTAAAAGCGCTAAAGATTCGTGAATTATAGTTTATAAGTTAAAAGCGAGGAATAAAAGAATACGAAGAATACAAAGGAAAAAAGGAAGGAAGTAGCTTAGCGCATATAAAGTGCGTTTAAAAGACTTAGCGTGTCGTTATATAAGAAATCGACGATTAATAAATGTGATTAATAAATGTGATTAATAAATATAATTAGTAAATATAATTAATAAATATAATTAATAAATATAATTAGTAAATATGATTAGTAAATATAATTAGTAAATATAATAAGTAAATGTGATTAAACTTAAGCTAGCTAATAATAATTAAAAGATTTTACTCGTAAACCGTAGTTTATAAATCATTTAATATACTCAACTTATTATATTATAGCTTAAAAGACTTTCAACTTAAGTAAAAAACTTAATAGTTAGCTAATGCATTTGATTTCTGTTAATTATATAAAAAAAGTTAGCTTTTTTAAACTTTAAAAAGCAGATAAAGTGTTTTGCAATTGCATATATTTTACGACTTTTCGAAGTTACGAATATATCTTTCGATCGCGAAAAACATTTTAATAATAATTAGTAAATGTGATTAATAAATATAATTAATATATATAATAAGTTAATATAATTAATAAGTATTATTAATAAATGTAATTAATAAATAAAATAAATAAAAGTATTTTTATAAAATATAAAATTTATAATTAATCGTAAATTCTATTTTATATAAATTTAAGCATTGAGTTTAAAAATGATTTTAATTCCGTATCGCTATCTTTAACGCTATAAAACAACTTTAAAGCTAGCTCTTTTTTTTTTCAAATCAATTGCATAACGCGTTAAAATAAAATAAAATCGTAATCAGCTTTTTTAAATTCAATATTTTTTTCGAATCTTTTTATATTTTATTAAGCGGCTAAACTCGGCAATTCGTATTTGATCTTATCGGTATTTGCTTTAATTTTAGCTCGCTAATACTTCTTTTTATTAAAGGAAAAGTAAACGTAAAAAAGCTTGATTAAATAAAGACTAAAAGTTATAATATTAATTTAATTGATTAAAAGCATAATAAAATGAATTTTTACTTAATTCGTTTTAAAACCGTATTTGCTAAGTCTTAAGTTATTAATTTAAAGAAAGCTTCTTTACTTTTTAAATTAATAGCTCGGCATTTTATTAATAAAAACCGCGCTATACTTTGTTAATAGCGACGAAATTGTTAAACGGTTATTATATAGCGTGATTTTATATTATTAGCAAAATATAAATATTTAAATGAAATAAAAGCTTACTTATACGTGCTGACGTGTTAATTGCCGAATAACTTTTTCTATCTTTTTATCGGTAATCGAAACGTATTTATCGCGAAGTATATTATTATTATTTTTTTCGTTTTTTCGCAAATTAAATTCTTTATAAATTTTTTCGTTTAAATTGAATGCTTTATCAACTTAATCGCTATTTAAGTATTTTTTATTATTAAATTTAATTGCAAAAAAAGCGGCTTGCATAATAAAATTATCCGCGTAGATGCTTCGATTTTTTTTAAAATCGATTAATAAATTGCTTAGTAAATCAAAGAAAAGAAAAAGCACCGTTTATTTATAAGATTTTTTCGCATTTCGGCTTATCGAGTTTTCTTTTTAACTTTTAATGCTTAAGAATATTTTAAGGTTTGTTTTTAAATTGCAGAAAGCTAATTAGCGGCCGCTTGATTTCGTCTTTTAGCTTTTCGAAGCTTATTTGCTTAAGGATTTTGTTTTAGCTTTGCTATACGAGCATTAGCTTTTATCGTATAAAGATTAATTAATAATTAGCTTTTCTTTAGCTTTTTTTTTTAAGAAAAATTAATAAATTAATAGAAGTTAAAATATTACGTAAAAAAAAAACTTATTTTGCGCTTGTTAAAGTTTCTTAATATCGGATTGCTTGCCGCTACGATTGCCGTCGTATCGGCCGCATTTTAAGAAAGACGTTTTTGATTAATAAATAAATTAATAAATAAAAAAAAGATTTTTATTATAGATTTTTTAATTTTTTTTATTAAATCAAATTAATTTGTATATGCAATAGTACTTTCTATCGAATTAAATTAATAAGCGGCTATATTGAATAGTATTATAAAGAAGTTAAACGTTAAAAGTAATTATTTAAAGTAAAATTAAAAGTAATAAAATAAAAGTATTAAAGTTAAAAGTGAACTCGTATATTTTATTTTTAAAACATTTTAGCGCGGCCGCTAGTGAATTTACGAAGTGATAAAGCAGCCGCAGTTAAAATAAAGCGGCCGCAGTTAAGATAAGGCGGCCGCTTCGCGCAATTTTTATTTTATAAAGTAAAGTTTAATTTCTTTTTATTATTATTTAGTAATTAATTATAATTATCGCTTTTTTATTTGCTACGCTTTTAAATATAACGTTATTTATTGCTTTATAAAGTCGTCTTTTTTTTATTTAAAATTATCAACTTATTAATCGTAAATTAGATTATCGCGATTAAATCTTTTTATTAATATTTTTAAATAGCTTTTTTATTAAACGAACTTTTGCTTTCGGACCGACCTTTTTTTATCGATATATTAAGCACTACGGCTAAAAAAGATAACGTAAGCTAAGATAAGTTAATTAATAAAGCAATTAAGAATCAAGCGATTAAAGGTTAAGCGGCTAAAAGTTAGGCGGCTAAAGGTTAAGCGGCTAAAGGTTAAGCGGCTAAGGGTTAAGCAAATAAGGACGAAGCATAAAAAAGTAAAGCAAATATAATACGCGGCGAAAGCGTAAGAGAAGAAAACTTAAATTTGTAAAGTAAATAAAGTAAGTTTATATTTAATTAATCGGAGTATAATTAATACTTTTTTAGTTATTTTGCTTAGCGCAAATCTTTATCTTTATTTTAGCAAAGCTTAATTAGCTACGGATGCGCTAAACTTTACTTTTATTAAGCGCCGCGCTATTATAACTCGATAGCTATTCGATTAATATTTAATTAATAAATTGATTAGTAAATTAATTGCAAATAGTTAATAAGCATTTACAAAAATTCTTAACCTTACTTTTATTAAGCGCCGCGCTATTATAACTCGATAGCTATTCGGTTAGTATTTAATTAGTAAATTAATTAATAAATCAATTGCAAATAGCTAATAAGCATTTACAGAAATTCTTAAAACCTTGCGCGGTATTGCAAGTCTATAATAAAAAACCGATTTATCTCCGTCTTTTTCTCGCCGAATTTCTTAAAGTCAAGGTGGTAAGTATTAATTACTTTATTAATTAATAATTGCTAATTTTTATTATTTTAAGTGACGCTTTTTAAATATTAATAAACTTTCGCGCAAATACAAACTAGCACTTATCATTTTCAAACTTCGATTCGGTAATGTTTTTGATTTATAATTAATAAATATTTATTAATTAAATTTTTTTTTAATAAACGCAATTAAATTTACTTCGGCTATTTAATCCGAAATAAACAAAAGCATCGTTTTTAATAATATTAATATAAGTATTAACAGCTTTTAATAAGTTTAATCTTTTTAAATCTTTTTTTTTCGTTCGTTAATTATTTTAAAACTGCTTTAAAAGCAATATAATAATCGACGAGCTAAGCGAGTGCATTAGCTTAGCTTTAAAAAGAAGATCCGTTTTACGACTTAAGTGCTAAAAACAATTCTTTTGCAGCTGCTAAACCTTCTTTTGCTTTTATTAGCAATCGTATTAAAAAAGCTTTCGCGTAAAAAGCTTTTAAAAAGTCTTTTATTATCTTAAGCTTAATTATAGCTATAAAAACCGCGACGAAAACGATGCTTTATAATGATATAGATAAAGAAGAGCAAAGCGATGATAAAGAAAACTCAAATGAAAATGATATTTTTTTTTTCAATATAAAAGAGTTAAAAAATCACTTTCGACGGCTAAAGCTGATCGCTTCGTTTTATCAATTAGCAAATCACTTTCGATAGCTAAAACTTTTTTTCGTTAAAAATCCAAAAAAAGCAAGTATTTTAAGAAGTTTACAATTATTGCGAAAAAAAAAAGTTTAAGCTAACGAAAGCGCCGTCGCTATAAGCTAAGAAATAAGTTTAATTAATTAATAAATTGATTTTTAAGTACAATTACTAATTTATATAGCTATTGCGTTAAAAGAGATCCGACGATATTAAAAAGGCATCGAGCTTTTTATAAAAAAGACTTTTTTTTAGCGTCTTGTTCGAAAGATCACTTACGATTTTAAATAAGACTTTAAATTTTAAAGCGGTGCTTTAGAATGTTTATAAAAAGCTTTAAAAGCATTCTTCGTAAGAGAGTTTAAAAGTAAGTACTTATTAATCGATTTATTAATCGATTTATTAATCGATTTACTAATCGATTTACTAATTACTTTTAATAACGAACTTATATGCTATTCACGTTAAAAGAATAACGATTTAAAACAAAGATATAGCGTTAGTTAAGAAATTGCGAGAAATCGTAACTAGAAGTTTTGTTTAATAATTTTAATTTATTATAATATAATGCAATATAATTATAAAGTATAATATATATAATTAATAAATATAATAAATAAATATAATGATTAAGTAAAATTAATAAATATTCGTAAATTTATTTTATTTTTAACGGCCTTATATATATTATTTTTAGCTGTCTTATTTTAAACCTATAAGGTTTCCTTATCTTTCGTAAAGAATTTGACTTAAAAAAATCCTTTTTATAAAGTTTAAAAAAAAAGTCCCTTATCGGCCAAGACCTTTCAAAGGGAATAAGGAGGAAAACCCCATAGGGCCCCCACCCCATGGAGCAGCCTATTTGCAGCTAATCGTTTTAAACGATTTTACCGCTGCGATTAAACCTTTTTTTTTTAAAAAAAAACGACGACGAAAAAAAGAAATATTTAAGTTTTTTAAACGACTTAGACTTAAATGAATACGAGCTTTCCGACGACGGCAATAATAAACTATTCAACTTAAAAGTGATCTTTAAATTCATACCTACTAGCTTTTAAATCATTTTTTTAACACTTTTAAAAAAACAAAAATTAGCTTATAAAATTGTTTTTTAATCTATTCTTTTACTTTGTTTTTGCTATTCTTTTATCTTTTTTTTATTTTATACTTATTTTATAAAAAGACGTGCCTTAATGATCACTCTTTTTGTTTTAATAAAAAAAAGTATTTCTTACGTTTGTTTTCTTACTTTTAAACTTGCTTTTTATTATATTTTTTATTCTTTTTTCGTTATTTCTTAATTTGCTAGCTATTCATTTTTCTTATACAGATTGTTTTTATTATTTAATTGTTTTTCACTTGTTTTAAGCTTATACGGCTATTTTTTTATTTTTTTATCGAGATTATTCTTTTATTTTAAGCGTGCTTAATTACGTGTATTCGAAAGTGAACTGCTATTAAAAAAAACAAGTCTTCTTTACAAATATACTTATATAAGAAAGCCTTTTCTTTCTTTTTTTTAACATTTTCTTTTTTTATATAATAATAATTATAATAATATTATTATTATACTTTCTTTTTCTTTTTACAATTACATAATATTTATTTAACACTAACGATTTTGATTATTATTTAATTAATTATTACTATTATTAGCCTTAATTCCGCTATTTTATATTTGACTCGTAAATCGTAATTCACGAGTTAAATATACTTTTTAAGTTAACCGCCGTTAAAAGAAAAGCTTTTATTCGGCATGCACTTTTTAGCTTATTAATAAGCGAATAGCAAGCTGCTTTAATCCGATAATCGAGCTTCGAGCTAAAGTTCGAAAAACGAATCATTAAGACTTGCGATAAATTCTTTTAAACTTATCGTTAAATAAGCAATTTTAATCAATTAGCTATGCTTAAGATAATAACCTTCGATTTTAATAACAAATTAAGTAAGAAAAACGATTTAATCTTGCAATACGATTAGTTTTTACGAGCCGAATGCGTAAAAAAAAACATAAACGCCGAAGACTTCTTTTCGGCTTACGATTAATTTATTATTAAAGTCATCGCTATCTATTTTCTTTGCAACAAAAATACCGAAAGACACAAACGAATTAAAAAAGATTTCGATAGCGCTAAAAGTCAATTGCTATACGACTATCATTTTAAAGCTATATATATTTTAATCCGCAACGCTCGTTAATTAAGCGTCATTTTAAAAACCTATACTCTTAACGCTTACGCTACTTAAGTCATCAATTATTATATTATTGCTTACGTCGCTTTCTAAAAGATTATAGCTAATATAGCTCGAAGACGCAAGTTTATTAAGCTTAATATTACGGTAACTAACTTTACTTGTTAAATTATAAAAGATAAAATTAATATCAAATGAAAAAATAAGATTATTATTCCGGACGAAAGACTTTTGAAAAAGCTAAAACTAAAGGTTTTATTATATAACTTATTAGTTTTAGCTTTCGATAATATTAAAAGCGAATACGACGAGCTTAAAAAACGTATAAAGTTTGCCGACGAGAATTAAACTTAAAGTTTTGTTTTATAAAAAGAGCTCGGATTAAAGAATCTACTCGTAAACCGTAATTCACGAGTACTAAATAAGTTAGCAATTAAAACAAGATTAAGTCAACCTTTTGCTTTTAAGACCTTCTTGCTTAAATTACTTATTGCGCGCTTTTTATTATTATTTGCTTTGTCTTAAAGATCGATGTTATCTTTTATTAATAAGCTTTCGAACGCTAACTTGATTGCTTTGATTATGTTTATTTTACGCAAGTCTACCGACGTAAGCTTTCTTTTAACTTTTATACTTAAAGTGCAACGCGACTTTTTCGAGAATTAATTGCTATTAGCTTTAGTTATTAAAAAAAAAAAATAGCTTCGAGTACGAATTAATTAAAGCTGTGTCGAACCGCTGCTTTAAATTCGTCGAAATTAAAGACTTTATAAGTATAAATATAGCTTTTATCAACTTTTATTAAGACTTTCATTAATTAGCTTTCGATCGCTTAAACTTAAACGAAAATATTAATAATCCTTTTTAAGTTGCCGCAGAATTAATTAAGAAAGCTGTTAGTTAAATACGTAAGCTTTTAAAAAACGAATTTTTTAATAACGCGATCTTACGATTCTTCGACCGTCGTAGCTAAGTAAAAGTAAGTAAAAAAGAAAGCAAAATAATAAATTACTTTTTGCTATCGGAGATCTTTAATTTAAGCTTTAACGACGACGATTGCAATAGTATAAAGATCTTTTAAAAAGTGAAAAACGTATTAGAATTTAAAAATAAGTTTAAAGAACTTATTAATTTAAACGTTTAAATAAAGTTCCGCTTTAATCGCAAAGTCTTACCGTCTACCGTCGATTTATTAAACAAAGTCTTTTGTAAAGTCTATACTTTCGAATACGCTAAATACTTTAAGCTAATTACGAAAAGTTTTATAATATTAATGATCCGTTGTAATTTATATCGATTTATCGAAGCTTATCGAACTAACGCTTTTAATAACTTTATGCTTCATTCGAATAACTAATCGATATTCGTTATTAAATTAAAAGCAATACTTTAGTTAAAAAAATATTTAGCTTAAGCTCTTTTAAGTTTAAAGTTAAGCTAATATCTTTTAATAAGCTAAACTAAAGCATTAGCTCGATAAACACCGCTTAAAAGAACAGCTCTTTTAATATTATAAATGCGAATAGCTATACGAAAGTTTAGCTTATATTAAGAGCTTCTTTTTTAAACGATAAACACAGCAATTAAACTTTTTTTATTATTATAAACAAAAAGATCTAAATATATTTGCATTACTTTCGAATTAATAATTCAAAAAAAGCTTCGATTAATGCACTTTCTAATATAATATACTCTTTAACTTAATAAGTCTTTCGAAGCTATTATAAGCTATACTTTACCGCTTTACTTAATCGCTAAGACGGAAACTATAAGCTTATTGCTTACTCGAAACCTTTTTAACTTTTTAAATATAATAATAATGCTCGAATGATTGCGATTAAGCACGACGCTAATATTAAATGATTCGTAAACCGTAGTTTACGAATAAAAAACAAAGTTTTAAATTATTACTTAATGCTTTACGACGTAAAAAGCTAGATCGAAAGCTTAACTATTTAGCTTATAAGCTATACTTACGATATAACTTTTAAAAAGACTGCTAAATAAAAAGCTTTTAAATTTAAGTCGAAGACTTTAAATGCTTTTAAGAACATTACGCTACGCTAGCTTTTCGTTATAATTAATAATCTTATTACTTTTATATTTATTATTACGAAACAAAGTGTTTTCTTAAATATAAACGCTTTTTAAAATTCGCTTTGTTGATAAGCAATTTTCTTTAATAATTATATTGCTTTATTAAACGATAAGACTTTAAAAAATAAAGTCAGCTTTGTAAAGCACGCTTATACGATCGATTTAAAACGCATGTTATTAACTTTTCGATAAAGAGTTATTAATAAATCAAGCTAACTTTTCGCTGCTATAATCTAACTAAACTACGTTAATTACGTATCGAAAGCTTTAATCGAAAGAATAAATTAAAATGAACCTCGAATAATAAAGAATTAACTGCTATTTTTATTATATTTCGGACTTAATTTTAAAAACACTTTATTAAGTATAAAAAGGAGTTGTTTTCGGTATTTAAAAAAGATTTGCTATTATTTTAAACGTTAAAGTTAAAACTTATAAAGTTAAGTCTTTTTTTAAAAGCAAAAGCCGCCGAATTAACGACTTCGTAAACGCTAATAAGTTGAAAGATTTCGAAAAAAGTATGCGATCGATTAAATTGTCTTTTAACGATTTTGATTTAAGTATAAAGATTAATTTAAAAAGTGCGAAATCTACTCGTAAACTACAATTTACAAGCTAAATCGGCAATTTTAAAGCATTATCTTTTTAATCGGAATCTTTAGACCGCGCATTCGATAAAATTATAAAAGCTTTAAATGATTTGCTCGAAAACGAAGACGACTCGATTAATAGCTTTAAACTTTATTTTAGCTTCGCTAATTTTTCGTCGGTTAAATTTACATTTATTAACGATTCTACCGGTAATAAGTAGGCTGCTCCATGGGGCCCTATGGGGCCCCACGGAGTTTTAAGTCCTTCTTACGGGGGAACCCACGGGGGGTACAAAATTCTGCCCTCTTTATAAGGAAACCTTATAGGGCGTGGGGTTACTCCATAAGGTTTATATATATAAAAATATGCATATGCATAATTACTAATTAAGTTTACTAATCACATTTATTAATCACATTTATTAATTACATTTACTAATCACATTTATTAATCAGAGACTTAAAGTATTAATCAAATTTACTAGTTACAAAGGCTTAAGGGTTGGTAAAGACTCGTTCTTTAGCTTAAGTCTATTAATTATAAAGAGTTAATAAAGACTCGTTTTTTTGCAATTACGTAAAATACGTTTAACTCGGTCTCCGCTTTTGGCTTAAGTTCTTGCTTATAAGCATAGTTCAAATGAATCTCGTTTGACTCAAGTAGCTCTCTTAGCTTTTAGCACTTATTGCTTTATTTAAACTTATTCTTATCCGAAAACTTAAGGGTAAGGCGTTTGTATATTAAGGTGCTATCGATAGTGAAAGGGTATAGCATTAATAGCTCTTTTAAAATGCTTTTAGCTTCGGTATAATCGCTATCGAAAAGCTTAAGAGTAGGATCACTTAAGATCAATCGAACTTTAATATCTTTATAAATGAATTGCTTTCTAATTTAGTTAAAGAAAGAAATAAAGTGGTCGAAAAGACAAAAGACTTAAGCGCTTTTTTTTTAAATAAAAAATTAATCAGTGATCATAGTATATAAATATTATTACTAACTTTATTAGCACTATAATGCTTGATGCCGAACTCGTCGATAAAACCTTTGCGACCTTTTTATTCGTAATCGAGGCCGATTAGTTTTAAAAACAAAGCAGTATCTTCTCCGTTATAGCAAGTAAACATTAAATTAATAACGTTACTATTAGTATAAACGATTACGAAATCCTTATAGCGACTAAGTATCTCGTTGATTAGCTTATTGCTATCGGTGCTAAAAAGGTTGACCTCTACTATAGCGTTATAAAAAAAAGGAATCGATATTGTTAAATAAAGAAAATAATTAGCTTGAAGCAAAGAATCAAAAAGCAAAGAATCAAAAAGAAAATAATTATTTAAGTTGAATGTAATTGTAATTAAGTATTGAGGTTGATTGAAAAGTTGAGTATTAAGGTTAAGAATTTGAGTGTTGAAGTTAAAAAGTTGAAGTTGAGTGTTAAAGTTGAGAAGTTGAAGTTGAGTATTGAAGTTGAGGTTGAGAAGTTGAGTGTTAAGGTTAAAGTTAAGAAGTTGAGTGTTAAGGTTGAGAAGTTGAATAGAATATAGTTGTAGTGATAATAAGAAAAAGAAAAGGAAAAGGAAAAGGAGCGAGTACTTATATAAAAATAAAAGTGTAGCTTAATCGTAATCGAAGTATTGCTTCGATTTATTAAAAGTGAATTATTTAAAACAATGAATCGACGCGAAACAAAGAAAATAACGCGTCGCTCAATAATAATCGATGCAATGCTTCGATTTATTAAAAGTGAATTATAATATTTGAAATAATGAATCGACGCGGAATAAAGAAAATAACGCGTCGCTTAATAATAATCGATGCAATACTTTAATTTATTAAAAGTGAATTATAATATTTGAAATAATAAATCGACGCGAAACAAAGAATATAACGCGTCGCTTAATGACAATCGATGCAATGCTTCGATTCAATAAAAGTGAATTACAATATTTGAAATACGAATTCAACGCGGAATAAAGAAGGAACGCTTCGTTTAATAAATCTAATTGGTAAATTTGATTAATAAATCTGATTAGTAAATGCTGCACGGAAAGAAACCTTGTATGCTGCACGTCTTTTTGCTATACGTGCTTAGCTCGGCTATAGCTCGGCTATAGCTCGGTTATAGCACGTGCTTTATCGTACGTAATTTAATTAGTAAATCTGATTAGTAAATCTGATTAGTAAATCTGATTAATAAATGCTATACGGAAAGAAACCTTGCTTGCTATACGTCTTTTTGCTACACGTGCTTAGCTCGGCTATAGCTCGGCTATAGCTCGGCTATAACACGTGCTTTACTGTACGTATTCTGATTAGTAAATCTAATTAGTAAATTTAATTAGTAAATCTGATTAGTAAATGCTGCACAAAAAGAATTAACGTACTTAAGGCTGTTATACGTAACTTTCGTAAAGCTGCTATACGTAACTTACGTAAGGCTGCTATACGTAACTTACGTAAAGCTGTTATACTTAACGTACTTAAGGCTGCTATACGTAA
>NW_006763046.1:1747167-1761565 GCF_000298775.1 Drepanopeziza brunnea f. sp. 'multigermtubi' MB_m1
GTTTAAGTTTTAACTTAACGTTTTTTTTTTATCTTTTCTATTTTTTTATTTTTTTTTATTAAAACTTAATTATAATTATATCTTTTAACACTTTTAAGCTTTTTTTACTTAAGTTGATTATTACGAACAACCTTCTTATATATAAACCTTAATATCGGTATATCTATATCGACTTTAACTAACTAATAGTATTTAAAAGAGTTCACGAGCCACTTAACATGCTTCGCTTAGTATATTATACTAGTCAAAAGACCTTTAACTTAATTAATAAACTTATTAGTTAGCTAATGCGCGTGATTCTTTTTAATCATATAAAAAGAATCAGCTCTTTTAAATTTTAAAAAGCAATTAGAATTCAAATACTTTTACAATCGAGTGTTTTGCAATTGCAAATACTTTAACGACCGTTACGAAGTTACAAATATATTCTTTAATCGCTTAAAAAGAATCTAACACTTAGTTTTTTTCAACTTTTACTTTCGATAATTATTAATTTCAAATTCAAATAATGATTTTATAATCTTCTTAAGCTTTATATAATCCTTTCGCTTTTTTATAAATTCTTTAAATAATCGCTTAAGGTCGTTATAATAAATACTTACTTAAATTTATTAAAGTTTAATTAGTATATAAAGATAAAGTGCTTATAAAAATCTTAATTTAAATATAATCTTTGCAGCTTTCTTTTCGGCTACTGCTATGCGGTAAATAAAATTAATATAATCTAATAAATATTAAAAATAAAAGCATTTAATTAAAAATTTATTATATAAAACGATAGAACACTTTATAATCGTATTAGCTTATAATTATATCTATAAGCTCGAATATCTATTATAACTAAAGAATAGATAAAAGAAATTTATATTTTAACGGACGCTTGCCGATTTATTTATAAGTGCCGTTTTATTATCTATATATTAATTAAGTTATTAATTTATTAAAGATTGCAAACTAATTAAACTCGATCTTTACCGAAGTAAATAATAAAACTTATTATTCCTTTTCTATTAGACGAACGAACGGTCGAAACGCTTAGTATGCAATAAAAATGCTAGACGAAAAAGGGCGTAATCGTAGCTAGTTAGTTAGAATAAACGAATATCGAGTTAAGCGGTTTTTAAATAACGGCTATAAAATTAAGCTATTTATTAAATAGATCAATAAAAACGAATATAACGACGGATATCATAGAATTAGTATTATTAGCGAGCAAAAGACTTTTTATATACAAAAAAGAAGTATCGCAAGAAAGAAAAGTAATAAATTCGATAGCTTGCGAAGGCCTTTTGAATTTTATTATTATAAATTAATAAATGAGTTTATATAAATAGTTTTAAAATCGTTATTATATTAAATAAAATATATATATAATTAATTTTAAATATAATTTATAAATCTAAATATTAAAATAATTTATTAATATATTTATATCGATTTTAAATATAGCAAGTCGATCAATTCTTTTGATTCAAAACTTTAAGATATAACGATTTTAAGCTATTACTTAAAAGAACTTACGAAAGCGCGAAGGTTTATATAAAAGCTTAAGAGAATTTTAAAGTAATAATTTAAAATCAACAATTACCGAGTGTAAAAGTCGAAAGTAGTTAAAGTTTATATATACGAAAATAAAAGCACTAAAGATTCGTGAATTATAATTTATAAATCAAAAGCGGAGAATAAAAGAATACGAAGAATACGAAAGAAAAAATAAAAGAAGTAGCTTAGCGCATATAAAGTGCGTCTAAAAGACTTAACGTATCGTTATACAAGAAACCGACGATTAGTAAATGTGATTAATAAATATAATTAATAAATATAATTAATAAATATAATTAGTAAATATGATTAGTAAATATAATTAGTAAATATAATTAATAAATATGATTAATAAATATAATAAGTAAATATAATTAATAAGTATTATTAATAAATATAATTAATAAATAAAATAAATAAAAGTATTTTTATAAAATATAAAATTTGTAATTAATCGTGAATTCTATTCTATATGCACTTAAGCATTGAGTTTAGGAATGATCTCAATTCCGTATCGCTATTTTTAACGCCGTAAAATAATTCCGGAGCTAGCTCGTCTTTTTTTCAAATCAATTGTATAACGCGTTGAAATAAAATAAGATCGCAATCAGCTTTTTTAAATTTAATATTCTTTTCGAATCTTTTTATATTCTATTAAACGGTTAGACCCGGCAATTCGTATTTAATCTTATCGGTATTTGCTTTAATTTTAGCTCGCTAATACTTCTTTTTATTAAAGGAAAAGTAAACGTAAAAAAGCTTGATTAAATAAAGACTAAAAGTTATAATATTAATTCAATTAATTAAAAGCATAATAAAATGAATTTTTACTTAATTCGTTTTAAAACCGTGCTTGCTAAGTCTTAAGCTATTAATTTAAGAAAAGCTTTTCTACTTTTTAAATTAGCAGCTCGGCACTTTTTTATTAAAGACCGCGCTATACTTTATTAGTAACGACGAAATTGCTAAACGGTTATTATATAGCGTGACTTTATATTATTAGCAAAATATAAATATTTAAATAAAATAAATGCTTACTTATGCGTGTTAACGTGCTAATTGCCGAGTGACCTTCTTTATCTCTTTATCGGTAATCGAGACGTATCTATCGCGAGGTATATTATTATTTTCTTTTTCGTCTTTTCGTAAATTAAATTCTTTATAAACCTCTTCGTTTAAATTAAATACTTTATCAACTTAATCGCTTTTCAAGTATTTTCTATTATTGAATTTAATTATAAAAAAAGCGGCTTGTATAATAAGATTATCCGCGTAGATGCTTCGATTTTTTTTAAAATCGATTAATAAATTGCTTAATAAATTAAAGAAAAGAAAAAGTACTGTTCATTTATAAGATTCTTTCGCATTTCGGCTTATCGAGTTTTCCTTTCAGCTTCTAATACTTAAGAATATTTTAAAGTTTGTTTTTAAATTATAAAAAGCTGATTAGCGGCCGCTTGATCTCGTCTTTTAGCTTTTCGAAGCTTATCTACTTAAAGATCTTGTTTCAGCTTTGCTATACAAGCATTAGCTTTTATCGTATAAAGATTAGTTGATAATTAGCTTCTTTTTAACTTTCTTCTTTAAAAAAAATTAATAAATTAATAAAAGTTAGAATACTATATAAAAAAGATATTTACTTTGCGTTTGCTAAGGTTTTTTAACACCGGATTGCTTGCCGTTACGATTGCCGTCGTATCGGCCGCATTTTAAAAAAGACGTTTTTGATTAGTAAATAGATTAGTAAATAAGAAAATGATTCTTATTATAGATTTTTTAATCTTTTTTATTAAATCAAGCTGATTTGTATTTGCAATAATACCTTCTATCGAATCAAGCTGATAAGCGGCTATATTAAATAGTATTATAAAGAAGCTAAACGTTAAGAGTAATTGTTTAAAGTAAAATTAAAAGTAATAGAATAAAAGTGTTAAAATTAAAAGTGAACTCGTACATTTTATTTTTAAAATATCTTAGCGCGGCCGCTAGTGAATTCACGAAGTGATAAAGCAGCCGCAGTTAAGATAAGGCGGCCGCAGTTAAGATAAAGCGGCCGCTTCGCGCAATTTTTACTTTATAAAGTAAAGTTTAATTTCTTTTTATTATTATTTAATAATCAATTACAATTATCGCTTTTTTATTTGCTACGCTTTTGAATACAACGCTATTCATTGCTTTATAAGGTCGTCTTTTTTTTATTTAAAATTATTAACTTATTAATCGTAAACTAGATTATCGCGATCAGGTCCTTTTACTAATACTTTTAAATAGCTTTTCTATTAAACGAACCTTTGCTTTCGGACCGACCTCTTTTTACCGATATATTAAGCACTACGGTTAAAAGAAATGACGCAAGCTAAGATAAGTTAATTAATAAAGCAATTGAGAATTAAGCGATTAAAAGTTAAGCGGCTAAAAGTTAAGCGGTTAAAGGTTAAGCGGCTAAAAGTCAAGCGGCTGAAAGTCAAGCAGATAAGGACGAAGCACAAGAAAGTGAAGCAGATACAATACGCAACGAAAGCGTAAAAAAAGAAAACTTAAATTTGCAAAGTAAATAAAATAAGTTTATATTTAATTAATCGGAATATTATTAATACTTTTTTAATTACTTTACTTAACGCAAATCCTTATTTTTAATCTAGCAAAGCTCAATTAGCTACGGATGCGCTAGACCTTACTTTTGTTAAGCGCCGCGCTATTACAACTCGACAGCTATCCGGTTAGTATTTAATTAGTAAATTGATTAGTAAATCAATTGCAAATAACTGATAAGCATTTACAAAAATTCTTAACTTTACTTTTGTTAAGCGCCGCGCTACTACAACTCGACAGCTATCCGGTTAATATTTGATTAGTAAATTGATTAGTAAATCAATTGCAAATAGTTAATAAGCATTTATAAAAATTCTTAAAACTCCGCGCGGTATTGCAAGTCTATAATAAAGAACCGATTTATTTTCGTTCTTTTTTCGCTAAATTTCTTAAGGTCAAGCTAGTAAGTATTAATTACTTTATTAATTAATAATTGCTAATTTCTATCATTTTAAGTAACGCTTTTTAAACACTAACAAACTCTCGCGTAAATATAAACCAGCACTTATCATCTCTTAGACCTCGATCCGGTAATGTTTTTGACTTATAATTAATAAATATTTATTAATCAAATTTTTTTTTAGCAAACGCAATCAGATTTATTCTAGCTATTTAATCCGAAATAAACAAAGGCATCGTTCTTAATAATACTAGTATAAGTATTAACAGCTTTTAATAAGTTTAATCTTTTTAAACCTTTTTCTTTCGTTCGCTAATTGTTTTAAAACTGTTTTAAAAGCAATACAACAATCGACGAGCTAAGTGAGTGCATTAGCTTAGCTTCAAAACGAAGATCCGTCTTACGACTTAAGTGTTAAAAACAATTTTTTTATAGCTGCTAAACTTTCTTTTGCTTTTATTAGCAATCGCATTAAAAAAGCTTTCGCGCAAAAAGCTTTTAAAAGGTCTTTTATTATCTCGGGCCCAATTATAGCTACAAAAACCGCGACGAAGACGATGCTTTATAATAATACAAATGAAGAAGAGCAAAGCGATAATAAAGAAAACTTAAGTAAAAATAATATTCTTCTTTCTTAATACAAAAGAGCTAAAAAATCACTTTCGACGGCTAAAGCTGCTCGCTCCGTTTTATTAGCTAGCAAATCACTTTCGGCAGCTAAAACTTCTTTTCGTTAAAAATCCAAAAAAAGCAAGTATCTTAAGAAGTCTATAGTTGTTGCGAAAAAAAGAGGTCTAAGCTAACGAAAGCGCCGTCGCTACAAGCTAAAAAATAAGTTCAATTAATTAATAAATTGATTCTTAAGTATAATTATTAATTTATATAGTTATTGCGTTAAAAGAAATCCGACGATATTAAAAAAGCACCGAGCTTTTTATCAAAAAGACTCTTTTTTAGCGTCTTGTTCGAGAGATCACTTACGATTTTAAACAAGATTTTAAATTTTAAAGCGGTGCTTTAAAATGTTTACAAGAAGCTTTAAAAGCATTCTTCGTAAAAGAGTTTGAAAGTAAGTACTTATATATTTATTTACTAATCGATTTACTAATCGATTTACTAATCGATTTACTAATTACTTTTAATAACGAACTTATGTGCTATTCACGTTAAACGAGTAACGATTTAAAATAAAAATATAGCGTTAATTAAGAAATTGCGGGAAATCATAACTAGAAGTTTTGTTTAGTAATTTTAGTTTATTATAATATAATGCAATGTAATTGTAAAGTATAACATATGTGATTAATAAATATAATAAATAAATATAATGATTAAGTAAAATTAATAAATATTCGTAAATTTGTTTTATTTTTAGCGGCCTTATATATATTATTTTTAGCTGTCCCACTTTAAACCCATAAGGTTTCCTTATCCCTCGTAAGGAATTTAACTTAAAAAAATCCTCTCTATAAGGTTTAAAAAAAAAAGTCCCTTATCGGCCAAGACCTTATAAGGGGAATAGGGAGGAAAACCCTATGGGGCCCCCACCCCATGGAGCAGCCTATAATTATTATAAACTTTTAAAAAGCTTTCGATACGGTTTTAATTCGTCGCTTTTTTAAACGTATAACAAAGTAAAGTTAGTTGTACTTATTATTTAAGCTAATAAAATCTTTTTTTTTCGATCGCAAAATTAAAATCCGATTAAAAAAATAAATCACGAATACTTACGACGTAAAGTGCGGCACTTTGTAAAGATTTTCGTTATTATTAATGCTTTATATACTTTATTAAACCGAGCTATTTAATTAAGATCGGATATTACGCTTCGAGTACGTTAACGATAGTTGCTTATATCGCGTTAATCGTATTTTCAATCGGAATATCGCTATGTTTCGAAACGATATTAATTTTATTATTAAGTAAAATAATACGTATAAAATTGCTTTCGCTTTAAAAAAGATCGAGATAATACATTTCTTTCGTAAGAAAAGTATATATATTTTTCTTTTCGTAATTAATATTATAATTATTTCGTATATTATTACGAGTTTAAAAAATAAAGATATACTTGCGATACGATAACCTAAATGTTAATTTAATCGTAAGCTGAAGTTCTATCGATACGTTCGAAAACGAACGGTTAAAGTTAAGAAAGTCGCTTAATATATTTATAATCTCGTTAAAATAATCTAAGATTTATTTGCGGCTTTATTACGCAAAGCAATTATTACTTGCGTGCTATTCTTAATACTTTATAATATAAAAGCGTAATACGCAAAGCGTTATTATTTAATTTGCAAATCCGGAAAACTAAAAGTTATTAATATTCAAATCGAAAAGAGAATTGACTTTATTAATAAAACGATAACTTTCGCGGCGCGCAAAGTACTTTCAATTTAAAAAAAGATATTAACGATAACGCTTTTTCGAAATGCTAAGCTTTTTTTTAGCGCTATAGCTTTAGAAGAAGTTAAAGCTAAGTTTATAATAAAATTGAAAACGATAAACGATAAGCACTTATTAATCAGCCGGATACTTTTACGGATCCGATAACGCGATCGTAGCGTAAAGATTATTAAGATCTTCGAAATTAAGATTTAAAAATTAAGAACTTTTTTTTAAAACGTCTTTCGCTTTCGCTTCGTCTTTTCGCATTTTATTTCGAAAAGCAAACGAGACTCGGCAAATAATAAAACAAAAAAAAAAGCTGTTATTGCATTCGAAGCATAATAATAATAGCTTTTATTAAAAGACATTACGATCTTCTCGAACGAGTTAAAATAATACGATTAAAGCAATCGATTAATAAGTTACGAATACGTAATTTATTAAAAACGATAAAAAACAAGTTACGAGTACAGCTTTATTAACGATTACTTTTACGTCTTTAACGTAAAAGCGATAAAAGCATAAAAAGATTACGAACGAGTTGTGCACGCTTATTCGACGGCGAGATAGTATAAAAGCATTAAAAAAGACGTGTTATACAAAAGCTTAATATTAAAGCTAGATCTTATAGTCTTATAAAAGAAGTGTTAAAAAAAAATAAGTAGAAAGCTCGTTGATTGTTTTAGTTAAAAGATATATGCCTTTTTATAAAAGATAAGTCCGTTTAATATAGCTTTAGTAGTTATAGCAAATGCTTTATCAAGCAAAGTGTTTATATCCGTCCTTTTATAAAATAAATAAGCCCTTTCGCTTACTATTAAGCAAAAAGAGAAAAAAAAGTATAAAAGAAAAAGAAAAGATTTAATATATAAAAAAAAAGTATCTTATCTTTAAACTTTGAACGTTTAAACTACGCTTTAGCAGCTTTTTCGTAGTCTTTTTTTATGCTTACGTTTTTAACTTTTTCGTTTTGTTTAAGCTAAAAAAGTCTTTTTTTTTTAGCAAATCCGGCTTTAAATAACGACGTGCTAACCGCATTCTTAAAAGTAAAAAAGCGCGTGTCGTTTTTGCGCTTGTTGCCGGTAGAATCGTTAATAAGTATAAACTTAGCCGACGAAAAGTTAGCAAAGCTAAAATAAAATTTAAAGCTATTAGTTAAGTCGTTTTCGTTTTTAAGCAAATCATTTAAAGCTTTTATAGCTTTATCGAATGCGCGGTCTAAGGATTTCAATTAAAAAGATAATGCTTTAAGATTGCCGATATAATTCGTAAACCGTAGTTTAAAAATAGATTTCGTACTTTTTAAATTGATTTTTATACTTAAATCGAAGTCGTTAAAAGACAACTCAATCGATCGTATGCTCTTTTCGAAATCTTTTAATTTATTAGCGTTTATAAAGTCGTTAGCTCAGCGGCTTTTACTTTTAAAAAAAGACTTAGCTTCGTAAGTCTTAGCTTTAGCGTTTAAAATAATAGCAAATCTTTTTTTAAATGCCGAAAACAACTTCTTTTTATACTTAATAAAGTGTTTTTAAAATTAAGTTCGAAATATAGCAAAGATAACAGTTAATTTTTTTATTATTCGAAGTTCGTTTTAATCTATTCTTTCGATTAAAGCTTCCGATACGTAATTAACGTAGTTTAACTAGATTATAACGGCGAAAAGTTAGCTTGATTTATTAATAACTTTTTATCGAAAAGTTAACGGCATGCGTTTTAAAACGATCGTATAAGCGTGCTTTATAAAATTGACTTTATTTTTCAAGGCCTTATCGTTTAGCAAAGCAATATGATTATTAAAAAAGATTGCTTATTCGTAAAGCGAATTTTAAAAAGCGTTTATATTTAAAAAAACACTTTATTTCGTAATAACGGATATAAATGTAATAAGATCATCGATTATAATAAAAGATTAGCGTAGCGTAATATTTTTAAAAGCATTTAAAGTTTTCGACTTAAGTTTAAAAGCTTTTTATTTAACGGTCTTTTTAAAAGTAGTATCGTAAGTATAGCTTATAAGCTAAACTATTAAGCTTTCGATTCGACTTTTTACGTTATAAAGCATTAATTAATAATTTAAAACTTTATCTTTTATTCGTAAACTACGGTTTACGAGTCGTTTAATATTAGCGTTGTGCTTAATCGCAATTACTCGAGCATTATTATTACATTTAAAAAGCTAAAAGGGTTTCAAGTAAGCGATAAGCTTATAATTTTCGTTTCGGCGATTAAGTAAAGCGGCAAAGTATAACTTGTAATAGCTTCAAAGGACTTTTTAAGTTAAAAAGTGCATTATATTAAAAAGTGCGTTAATCGAAGCTTTTTTTAAATCATTAGTTTAAAAGTAGTAAAAGTATATTTAAATCTTTTTATTTATAATAATAAAAAAAGTTTAGTTGCCGTATTTATCGTTTAAGAAAAAAGCTTTTAATATAAACTAAACTTTCGTATAGCTATTCGCATTTATAATATTAAAAAAGCTGTTCTTTTAAGCGGTGCTTATCGAGTTAATGCTTTAGTTTAGCTTATTAAAAGACATTAGCTCAGCTTTAAACTTGAAAAAGCTTAAGCTAAACATTCTTTTAGCTAAATTATTGCTTTTAATTTTAATAACGAATATCGATTAATTGCTTAAGTAAAGCATAAAGTTATTAGAAGCGTTAATTCGATAATTTCGATAAATCGATATAAATTAAATCGAATTATTAATATTATAAAGCTTTTCGTAACTAGCTTAAAGTATTTAGCGTATTCGAAAGTATAAACTTCGTAAAAGACTTTATTTAATAAGTCGGCGGCGAACAATAAGATTTTGCAATTAAAGCGGAGCTTCGTTTAAACGTTTAAGTTAATAAGTTCTTTGAATTTATTTTTAAATTCTAATACGTTCTTTACTTTTTAAAAGATCTTTGTATAATTGCAATCGTCGTCGTTAAAGCTTAAATTAAAGATCTCGAATAATAAAAAGTAGTTTACTACTTTGCTTTTTTTTTACTTACTTTTACTTAATTACGACGGTTAAAGAGTCGTAAGATCGCGTTATTAAAAAATTCGTTTTTTAAAAGCTTACGGATTTAATTAATAGCTTTCTTAATCAATCCCGCGGTAAGTTAAAAAGCATTATCGATATTTTCGTTTAAGTGTAAGCGGTCGAAAACTAATTAATAAAAGTCTTAATAAAAGTTAATAAAAGCTACGTTTATACTTATAAAGTTTTTAGTTTCGACGAGTTTAAAGCAATAGTTTAATACGGCTTTGATTAGCTCGTATTCGAAGCTGTCTTTTTCTTTAATAGCTAGTATTAATAACGGCTAGTTTTCGAAAAAGTCGCGTTACACTTTAAGTGCAAAAGCTAGAAAAGAGCTTACGTTAATAGACTTGCGTAAAATAAGTATAATCGAAGTAATTAAGTTAGCGTTCGAAGGCTTATTAATAAAAGATAATATCGATTTTTAAAACAAAGTTAATAATAATAAAAAGCGTGCGATAAATAATTTTAATAAAAAAGTCTTAAGAGTAAAAAGTTGATTTAGTCTCGCTTTAATTGCTAACTTATTTAACATTCGTAAATTATACTTTACAAATAGATTTTCTAATTCGAGCTTTTTTTATAAAACGAAATTCTAAATTTAATTTTCGTTAGCAAACTTTATACGTTCTTTAAGCTCGTCGTATTCTTTTTTAATATTATCGAAAGTTAAAATCAATAAGATATATAATAAGACTTTTAATCTTAGCTTTTTTAAAAGTCTTTCGTTCGAAATAGCAATCTTATCTTTTTATTTAATATTAATCTTATCTTTTATTAGTTTAGCAAGTGAAGTTGATTACCGTAATATTAAGCTTAATAAACTTACGTCTTCGAGTTATATTAACTATAATCTTTTAAAAAGCGACGTAAGCAATAATATAATAATTGATAACTTAAATAACGTAAGCGTTAAAAGTGTAAGTTTTTAAAATAACGCTTAATTAACGAGCGCTACGGATTAAAGTGTATATAACTTTAAAGTAATCGTCGTATAGCAATTAGCTCTTAACGTCGTCGAAAGCTCCTTTGATTCGTTTATATCTTTCGGCATTCTTATTGCAAAAAGAATTAATAGCGGTGACTTCAATAATAAACTAATCGTAAGCTAAAAAGAAGTCTTCGGCGTTTATATTTTTTCTTACGTATTCGACTCGTAAGAATTAATCGTATTATAAAATCAAGTCGTCTTTTTTATTTAATCTATCATTAAAGCCGGAAGTTATTACTTTAAGCATAACTAACTAATAAAAATTGCTTATTTAACGGTAAGTTTAAAAGAACTTATCGAAAGTCTAAATAACTCGTTTTTCGAACTTTAACTCGAAGCTCGATTATCGGATCAAAGCAGCTTGCTTTTCGCTTATTAATAAGTTAAAAAATGCATTTCGAACAAAAGCTTTTCTTTTAACGGCGGCTAACTTAAAAAGCATATTTGACTCGTAAACTACGGTTTACGAGTTAGATATAAGATAAAAGAATAAAGCTAATAGTAATAATAATTGATTAAATAATGATTAAGGTCGTTAGTATTAATATAGTATTATATAATTAAAAAGAAAAAAAGAGTATAGTAGTAGTATTGTTGTAGTTGTTATTATATAAAGAAAGAAAATATTAAGAAAAAAAAGAAAAGAACTTTCTTATATAAGTATATTTATAGAAAAGACTTACTCTTTTTAATAGCAGTTTACTTTCGAATACACGTAGTTGAATACGCTTAAAACAAAGGAACAGTTTCGATTAAGAAATAAGAAATAGTCGTATAAGCTTAAAACAAATAAAAAACAATTAAATAATAAAAACAATTTGTATAAAACAAGTAAATAGCTAGCAAAATGAAAGGAATAAAACAAAAATAAAGAATATAATAAAAGTAAGTTTAAAAGTAAAAGAACAAACGTAAGAAATACTTTTTTTTATTAAAATAAAAAAAATGATTATTAAAAGCACGTCTTTTTATAAAATAAGTATGAAACAAAAAGAAGATAAAAGAATAAGAAAAAACAAAGTAAAAAAGCAAATTAAGAAACAGTTTTATAAGCTAATTTTTATTTTTTTAAAAGTGTTAAAAGAATGATTTAAAAGCTCGTAGATATAAGTTTAAAGATCACTTTTCAGTTAAATAGTTCACTTTTGCCGTCGTCGGAAAGCTTGTATTCATTTAAGTCTAAGTCGTTTAAAGAACTTAATTTTTTTTTTTTTTTTTCGTCGTTTTTAAAAAGAAAGAAAGTTCAATCGTAGCGATAAAATCGTTTAAAGCGATTAATTGCAAAAGTGCTTTTAAGCTTAGTCTTATCGGTTTTTTTAAGTTTATAATAGCTTTTATCGTAAGCTTTAAAGACGATATAAAGTTTTAGTTATTTATAGTCTAGCTTAATATCCGCGAATATATCGATGCTGCGTTTAACGTCGTAAAGAAGTACTGAATCTTTTTTTTTAATAAGCTTCGACTTTAAAACTTCAACTCGTTTTTAAATAGCTTTAACAATAAGTCGATAGCGCTTTTTCTTTCAAATGATCTTATCGATATCTTCGTCTCGACGTTTTAATTATTTAAACTTTATAATAAGTAAGTCAGCGCGAGATCGAACCTTTTATTATAATAATAACTTTTAAATTAGCTACCGTAATTTTAAAAGTTGCTTAGCTTTTCGCTTATAGTTAAAAAGAATAAAATAATTTTAATAAATGCGTATATTAATGTTCGGATTGCAAAAAGCATCTTATTAAATTTGCGGACTTAATTTTTAAATCTTTTATTCGTGACTTTCGATAAGCTACTTAAGATGTCTTTATATCTTTTCATAATTATTTTATTTGCTTTTAAATTGTAGTTTAAGATTTAAAACTTTTTAATCTCGTATTTAATAGCGAAAGCCTTAGCAATTGCTTTATTTTCGAGTCTTTTATCGATAATCAGCTTTTCGAATAATCCGTAACGGCAAACGATATTTTCTTAAAAGAGCTTAATAATAGATTTAGCGTTAGCTAAACGAAGTAGTCGTCTTTTTAATTATTTAAATAGATCTTTTTTAGCTAGCACGAAGCAGGTTATTTTTTTATAGGCTGCTCCATGGGGCCCCATGGGGCCCCACGGAGTTTTGAGTCCTTCCCACGGGAGAACCCACGGGGGGTACAAAATTCTGCCCTCCTTATAGAAAAACCTTATAAGGCGTAAGGTTACTTTATAAGGTTTATATATATAAAAATATGCATATGCATAATTATTAATCAGGTTTACTTATCACATTTACTAATCACATTTACTAATCACATTTACTAATTACATTTACTAATTAAAGACTCAAAGTATTAGTCAAATTTATTAATTACAAAGGCTTAAGGGTTGGTAAAAACCCGTTCTTTAGCTTAAGTCTATTAGTTATAAGGAATTAATAAAGACCCGTCCTTTTGCAGTTACGTAGAATACGTTCAATTCGGTCTTCGCCTTTAGCTTGAGTTCTTGCTTGTAAGCATAGTTTAAATGAATCTCGTTTAACTTAAGTAGCTCTTTTAGCTTTTAGCACTTATTGCTTTACTTAAACTTATTTTTATTTAAAAACTTAAAAGTAAAGCGTTTATATGCTAAAGTGCTATCGATAGTAAAAGGGTATATTATTAATAGCTCTTTTAAGATGCTTTTAGCTTCGGCATGATCGCTATCGAAAAGCTTAAGAGTAAGATCACTTAAGATCAATCGAACTTTAATATCTTTATAAGTAAATTGCTTTTCAATTTAGTTAAGGAAAGAGATAAAGTAATCGAAAAGGTAAAAGACTTAAGCGCTTTCTTTTTAAATAAAAAATCAATCAATGATTATAATATATAGATATTATTACTAACTTTATTAGCACCGTAATGCTTAATGCCGAACTCGTCGATAAAATCTTTACGACTTTTTTATTCGTAATCGAAGCCGATTAGTCTTAAAAACAAAACGGTATATTTTCCGTTATAGCAAGTAAACATTGAATTAATAACGTTATTATCAACATAAACGATTACGAAATCTTTATAGCGACTAAGTATCTCGTTAATTAGTCGATTGCTATCGGTGCTAAAAGGGTTGACCTCGATTATAGCGTTATAAAGAGAAGGAATCGATATTATTAAATAAAGAAAATAATTAGCTTGAAGCAAGGAATCAAAAGCAAAGAATTAAAAAAGTAAAATAATTACTTCAATTGAATGTAGTTATAATTAAGTGTTAAAGTTAGTTAAGAAGTTAAGTATTGAGGTTAAGAAGTTAAGTGTTGAGGTTGAAAAGTTGAATAGAATATAGTTATAATAATAATAAAAAAAAGAAAAGGAAAAGGAAGAAAAGCGAGTATTTATATAAAAATAAAAATGTAGCTTAATCGTAGTCGAAGCATTGCTTCGATTTAATAAAAGTGAATTATAATATTTAAAACACGAACTCGACGCGGAACAAAGAAAATAAC
>NW_006763046.1:1761665-1843790 GCF_000298775.1 Drepanopeziza brunnea f. sp. 'multigermtubi' MB_m1
CTTTTAATAAATCAAAGCAATGCTTCGATTACGATTAAGCTACACTTTTATTTTTATATAAGTACTCGCTCCTTTTCTTTTTCTTTTTCTTTTTTTCATTATCATTACAACTATATTCTATTTAACTTCTTAACCTTAACACTTAACTTCTTAACCTCAACCTTAACATTCAACTTTTCAACTTCTACCTTAACACTTAACTTCTTAACCTTAACCTTAATACCCAACTTCTTAACCTTAACACTCAACTTCTTAACCTTAATACTCAACTTCTTAACCAACCTTAACACTTAACTACAATTATATTTAACTTAAGTGTGACGACCTTAAGCGATTACCTAAAGGAACTTACGGGAGCGCGGGGGTTTATATAAAAGCTTAAGAGAATCTTAAAATAATGACTTAAAATCAACAAGTACCGAGTATAAAAGTCGAAAGTAGCTAAGGTCTATATATACGAAAGTAAGAGCGCTAAAGACTCGTGAACTATAGTTTATAAGTCAAAAGCGAAGAATAAGAGAATACGAAAAATACGAAAGAAAAAAAAAAGAAATAGCTTAACGTATATAAAGTGCGTCCAAAAGACTTAACGTGTCGTCATACTACTTTCCCGTCCGAAAAAAGCTCGTCTTCGAGCGTTTATCTATTGCTTTATCATTGCTTAAGTGATCGTAGTTATTAATACCGTTCGAATAAACTTTAATCTATTCGAAAAGCTTCGCGAAAAAGCCGAAAAGCTTTTTGTGTTTTAAATAAAAGTTACGTACTTTAAAAAAAGCGTATATAAAATCGAAAGCGAAGTATTAAGTAAAGTTAATATCGCGGCCGAGCTAAAAAGCGCGGTATTTAAAGTGCTTTTTAATTTAACAGACTGTTAAGATGTTTTTTACTTCGTACTTAAGTTCGTTAGTGATATTAATCGAATCAAGTTCAAGAATGATTTGCTTAAAAGTAAAGTTATTAAAAGCTTTACGTAGCCGTTCGAAGTAAAAGATTAAGTGAACTTTTATTAATTCGAAAAGCTTGAGTTTAAAACTGCTATAAACGTTATTAGTAACTTCGAACAGTCCGTTCGTAAAATTATCGAGCTTTTTTAACGGTCGAAAAGTAAAGAACGAGCGCATATTTAACTAAACTTTATTATTAATATCGAAGTCAATCGAACGCTTTGATTTATTTGCTTGTTTAACTATATAATCTTAAGCGCGCTAAAAGTGCTTTTTAACGAAGTTCTAAGCTTCGAGGTAGCGGTTAACGTAAGCGCGAGCTTCGTCTTAATTAAGCTTGCGAGAAAAAGTTTAATCGTTAAGTCGTTTTAAGCTTTAATTCCAAGTGGTTCGAAAAGCGTAGCCGTAAATTATTTTAAAAAAAGAAAGACCGCCGAAAAAGTCGTAAAAGAGCGTTAATTAAGCGAAGTCTATTACAAAAAAGAACTCGCTTTAATCGTCTTGATAATAGCTTACGAAAAGACAGAAGCGCTTTTGCAAATACTAGTTGTAGATTTCGGTTTAACCGTTAGTTTTAAAGTGTGCGGCGATGTTAAAAGTTAATTTAATGCCGAAGATCCTATTAAATTCTTTTTAGAATTCGAATTAATATTAAGATCTTTTATCAAAAGTCAATATTAAAAAAGCTTTAAAATACTTATAAATATAATAGATATAAAGCTTAACGAAGCTTTTAGCGTCGATAAACTTATAACAAAAGATCGAAATTGCTTGCTTAAAAAAGCAATCGATTATTATAAAAACGTTATCGTAACCGTGTTTGTCTTTATTAAAGCTACAAAAGTCTATAATAACGTGCTTTTAAAAGCGCGAAAGGATTGAGAAAAGTTAAAGCAAATTAAGTTTTTTATCGCAAAGCATTAAAGCTCGTTTATAAGCGTAGCAGTTACGGCAATATTAATTAACGAATCTAGCTATACCGTACTAATAGTATTATACTATAAAGAGCTTATAAGTTTTGCGAAAGCTAAAGTATACTATAAATACTTAATCGTAGACTTTTCGAACGAATAACGAGCGCAAGTTTTAAACGTTAAAAACTAATAAGCGGCCGTCATAAAGCAGCAAGTCGCTTTTTATAATAAGTTTAGCTCGTGAACCGTGATTCACGAATAAAGATTTAACTTTAAAAGCTTAAATTCGAAATGCTATAAAACTAAAAGCGGTCCGATTAACTTTTAAGATTTAATTAATAACTCGAAATATCAGTAAAATCTTTGCGATCTTTTCGATAATAATAGCGGTCTTTAAAAGCGTAAGTTAACGTAGCTTTTCGATTAAGAGTCGTAAGTCAACGTTATCGGCGCAAAGCAGCGTTTACAAGCGTTAAGTGCGCTTAAAGCTATTTTAAGAAAAGAGCTTTTCGATACGACGTATTAGCGCGTTAGCTAAAAAGTTGTCTTTACTTAATCTATACGTAATAATAAAGTTATAATCGAAAAAGAGCTTTACTTAACGTGCTTAACGAGCGTTAAAAGTCTTAAAAGTTATAAAATATTTTAAAGCTTTATAATCGGTGATTACTTAAACTTAATAAAAAGAACCGGCGAATTCGGCGCGGAAGTTATTAAAAAAGCGTATAATAGCTAGCATCTCTTTATCGTAAACGACGTAATTAAGCTTAGCGAAAGTGTAGTGCTTACTAGCACTAAGATCAAGAAGAGATTCTGTAGATTGAATGAAGCTTGGTATATTCTATTTAAGAAGCTCGTCAAGATCTATGTACATGTACTTAAGAGCTCCAGTGTGCTAAGGGCGCTATTAAGCGAGGTTACATGACATATCATATGTAGCTTAAGTAGAGCATGCTTATTCCGCATAACACATTCTTTAAGTTAGCAGAACAGCTGCTGAGCTGCAAGCAAACAAAAAAGAAAAAAAATGAGTGATTAAGCTTTTTAAACTCGATGTAAATAAAAGAGATTGTCATCGCAATCCAAAACAAACAAATAGCGGTTGTCATTATTGATTAAGTGTTAATCAAGAATGCAATTCTTTTTTAAATCGGTCTTATCACGTAGCGGAAGTCCTTAGCGCCGTCCTTATCGCGTTGCTATATAAGTGGGATCGCGTCCGTTTTTATTATAATAAACACTTAACTTTTATTTATCTACATAATGCTTTTTAAGCAGGTAACTCAGTCTAGTGGAATCGTTAAGCGCGGCCGAAGCCGTCTAAGAGTAAGTGCTCTTGACAGATTAATATATCTATGCTAACTATTAGGAGAATCTTTTCTTTGCCTTAGTTATTGCTGCTGCTGCAGCTGCGGCGGCTGCGGCGGCTATACTACGCACTCTCACCCCCGAAGCTTCGCCCTCTCTTTTAGACCCTCTTACTAAGCGCTTGCTTATGCTAACGACCGTCAAGGCCTTAAAGTGCATTAGGTGCATTAATAATAGGATCACATCGAGGTCTAATAAAGACTGCTATAATTGCGACACGAGCGTTATACGCTGTCTCCGGTGTGCTAAAAGTAGCTATAGCAACTGCACTGCTGCTTCTGCCGCTGCTAACACCGCTTTCGATAACTTCGTAAGCGCTAAGGATAATAGTGCTATACAAAGAGTTCGCCGAGGTCTCCGAGATGCTATGCGACAATAGCTCGCCTTAGATGCTGCTTTTTCAAGAGGTGTTGCTAGTGGTGCGGGCGGTCTAGCGAGTAGAAGTGGAGGTTTTAAAAGTAGTCCCGGTGGCCTTGCAAGTTTTGCTCCTGCTCTTAGGACCTTCAATTTGAATGTGGCCCCTGTTGGATTGAATGGTCCTGTGGCAGCGCTCCGAGTCGGTGGCTCTTAACTGATGTGCAAAAGCAGACCTGCAATGCACATTGCAGTAACCAGTCTTATAACCCTAATATTCCCGCACGACACACCCCTTAGAGCTGGCCGGTTGACTTTTACCGACTGCTCTGTAAACCACGCTGCGGTTATTAGCTTTTTTATTACTTATCGAAAATGGATTTTTGGTCAGCGATATTATTTGCGCAATTGCGACATCGCAGCCTGACTGATAAGTCACCATGTCTTATCGATAAGGATGCCCCGCAGCTAACGATGGCGGGGTAGCACCGGGTTTTCGGCTAAAAAAACTTTGTTCTGCGCTCAGCATAGCTTAATGACAGCTAGCGATCGATCGACCAACTGAGCTATCGGAGCGAATGTGGCTCTTAACTGTAGTGCTTACCAGCACTAAGATCAAGAGGAGATTCTATGGATTGAATGAAGCTTGGTATATTCTATCTAGGAAGCTCGTCAGGATCTATGTACATGTACCTGGGAGCTCCAGTGTGCCAAGGGCGCTACTAGGCGAGGTCACATGACATGTCACATGTAGCTTGGGTGGAGCATGCCTGTTCCGCACAACAGAAAGCTATAGTTTTAAAATAATAAGCGATTAATAACTAGTCGGAACTATGCTTTTAAAAAAAAACTAAAGCGATTACGCCGTCGAAAGCGTTAGTCTTTAGCATATAAAAAAGGTTTTAATTGTAATGCTATAAAATTAGCGCAATAATTAAAGCGAGCTTTAAAAAGTCGAAGCTCTTTTAATATTAAGAATTAAATAAATAAAGAACGTTAGCTTTAATCAAGTGCATTAAAAGCTTTGCGATCACGCCGTAATTTCGAATAAATCGGCGGTAAAAGTTATAAAATCTAAAAAAGCTTTAAACGCTTTTAACGGTTATAAAAAGCGCTTAATGCTTTATTATCGAAGTCTTGTCCGGATCTACTTTTAAGCTTTCGATAAAAATAATAAAACTTAAGTATTTTACTTTAATAATACTAAATTCGCACTTTTTAATATCAGCTTAAAAGCTAGCGTCGTCGAGTCGTTAAAAAACTTAACGGACGTAATAAGCGTACTTCAAAAGGTCGGAAGAGTAGATTAAGATATCGTTTAAGTATACTATGCAAAAGATATTTAAAAAATCGAAAAAAAGGTTATTTATATAGCGTTAATAAATAGCGAGTCTATTAGTCAATCCGAATAAAAGAATCTTATACTTATAAGCACCGTAACGTGTTCTGAATATAATAAGCTTTTTTAAAGCTAAGTCTATCCGTATTCTATAAAAGGCTTGCCGAATATCGAGTTTCGTAAAGATTTTAGCTCTTAAAAGACGTGCGAAAGTCTTATCGATTAAAAAGAAAAGGTATCGATCTTTACGAATAAAGTTGTTTAGCGCGCGGAAGTTAATATAAAAGCGGAAAGAACCGTTTTGCTTTTTAACAAAAAAAATTAAAGCTGCAAATAGCGCTGTTAAAAGTTCGATAAAACTTTTATTAAGATTATCGATAAGAAAAGCTTTAATAAGCTCTAGCTCGAAGATCAACATCTTATATAATAGTAAGTATCGAAGCGCTTTCTCTTTTCCTTCGAGAAGCTCGATTTTGTAATCGTAAAGCTTATATAATGCTAGCACGTTGCTAGCGGCTTTAAAGAATACGTATGCGTAATCGAAGTATTCGAAAAAGATAAGAAGGTCGTTAATAAACTCTAATAGTTCCGCTATAAAGTTAATAGCAAAGATAAAGCCGCTAATAAAGCGTGTTAACGCTGCTTAATAATCAGCTTAAGTAAAAGCAATCGTCTAACGCTTAAAGATCAAGCAATCGAGCTTATAAAAAGACGTAAAGAACAGTTTTATATCTTTTTAATAAGCGATTATATAAAAAGCGTGTCCGAAAACGCCGTTGATTTTAAGGTTTCTATTGATTTTGTGCTTAAATATTTAGCGAAAGCGTTTGACGAATAAAAAAGGTTTTACAAAAGCGATATCGGTTAATATAAGCTTACGGTTTATCTAAGACATTAATTTAACGTAGTCTTTAAAAAAAGTGTTTTTCGTAAAGCGAAAAAGTAACGGCTTTACGAGAAAGTAAATAAAAGAAAAGGGTTTAACGATCTTAAAAGAAAAAGCGGAAGAAAGACGATTTTAAAAAGAAAGAAGTGATTTTATAATTATCGTTGCTGCTTGATTTACTCGTGAATTATAGTTTATAAGTGAATTAACGTCGTAAGCTCTTTAAAAGCGGTCTAAAGCTCGATTACGCTTATTAGCGTCGTGTTAATAACAAGCGTTTACTTTACGCTAATTAAAGTATATAATCTTAATAAGTTTAGCGTAAGTAGCGGTCGAAAAGTTAAAACGAAGCTAATAAAGCTTACGGCGAGCGCAATCAAAAAGAATCTAATGCTTAATTAGCTATGCTCGTCCGAGGATCACGTTGTGATTTCTAAGATTAATAATAATAAAAAAAAAAAAGATTAAACGCGCTTATTAATCGTAAGGTTAAGAAGTGCAAAATGTGAAATAATAGCTTTACGAGCTTTATTATATAATTTAATAAAAAATAAAGCCGAGAAAAGTTGAATCAAAAGTTTAAAAAAAAAGAAAATGATTTAAATAACGCTAAATCAATCAGCGCGTACTTATTAGCTCTTAAGTCGAGCAAAGCAAATACTTTATACGAAAGGCTATTCTTAATAAAAGTGATAAGTATAATTATAGCTTTACTATTAAAAAGCTTCGTAAAGTCGAAGTATCGCATATCTCGAAGCTAGCTTAAAAAAAAGGCTTTGCTTAAGCCTCGACGTTTCTTTTATTATCAAGAGCGTCGGAGTCAGCAAAAAAGAGCTTTTAATAATCTTTAAGAGCGTCAAAGTAAGGCTTATCGTTCGAGTCATCCGAATAAAAGCCGTATTTGAGTTTAGCGCTGTATTTTATCTCGTTGATTAAGTAGTAGCGAAAGAGCTTCGGCGTATTCGAGTCTTTATAAGACGATTTAAAAGTTTTGATCGTTAACTTAAAAGCGTTTTCGAAAGAAGAAAATTTATTAAATCGATTAAATCGATCTACACTAAAGCTAAAACTATTAAAAGTTTAACGCTAAAAAGTAAAGAAAAAGACGGGGACTAAGCTACTTTAGCGGTTCTTATAATAAGCGATTTGCTTGACCGCTGCTTTTTAAGCCGAGCGGGATTCGTTACGAGCTTTATTATAAAAGCTCTTCGCGAATTAAGTATTATACTTAGCTTGTAAAGCATCGTAAAGCTTTGCAAACGCGTATTAGCTAGCAACTAATTGTTAGACGGCGGTCTGAAAGTCTTTAAAAGTTATAGTCTTAACAAATTTTAAATAAAGCTAATCGCGCAGCGTCTTAATAATCTTAAAACGCAAAGCTTTACGTAATCGATCTTCGTTTTTAATTTCGGCGGTAGCGGCAAGCTTCGAGAAAACAAAGTAAAAGTCTTAGAACTGCTGTAAACACCCTGCCTGATAGGGTACCTGCCATGGCCACTAAGGCCATACTAGACGGACTTATCTTTTATAAAAGGGCACACATCTTTTAGCTAAAATAATCAACGAGCTTTCTACTTGTCTTTTTCGACACTTCTTTTATAAGACTATAAAGTCTAGCTTCAAAGCTAAGCTTTTATATAGCATATCTTTTTAAGTGCTTTTACATTAATGACTTACGCAAAGATTTAAACCTTTAATCTCTGTCTTTATATAGCTTATTACAATCGCTTGATTCGCAATTAAGTTAACTTTCGTTTATTATTTAACCTTCTTTACACTTTACAACTATAACTTCAAAATAATCAAAACCTTATTCCCGATAAGTTCGGACACCGAAACGCCGCAATAGCCGAAGTGCAATATTTCGGCTTTTCGGCAAAAACTCTTTTTTATTATTAATAAAAAAGAATTTTTACTTATTAGTAAAAATACTTTTTTATACTTTAGCTCTTATCTTAAGTTAAAACAATTAATATAATTTAAAGTTATTAACGAAGATAATTAATTGATTCTTAAGTTTTTTATAATTCTAATCTTAATTATTAATTTACTTTTATAAAGAGTTTACTTTTTTTAATTTCGGATCGAGAATACTTTGCGAAAATCGCTTATTTTACTTATGAACCCGGTTTACGAATCAAAATCAAACAATTTAAAAATCTTTTATCAACTCGATTATTCTTAATATATATATATATTTAATCTTTAAAATATCGAAAACCTTTTTAAGATTTTTAATATCGAAATCGGCGCAAAGTCACTTTTTTCTTCGTTAGAATCTTTTGAATTTGTTAAATCTTTTAATCGTATTTTTATAAGCTTCGGACTATTTTTATCTTACTTCGACTTTCAATCGAAACTTTTATTTTTATCGAAAACACTTGCTTTAGAAATACTTTTTAAAATCAATATCGGTCTTAAGATTTACATTACTTTTCTTCCTTTTATTCCTTTTGCTCTTCTATTAAGCTTTGCGTTAATTATAATCAACTTTGCTATCTTTTACGCTTTTATAACTACTCGTATGCTATTGCTAAGTGCTTTAAGAGCTCTTTGCTTTAATAGTGCTAATATTATCGACTTTATCGAAAAGTACGAAAAGACTTATAATAACTTTAATATTTTTAAAAACGATCGATTCGTTAAGCTTTTTTATTATTACGATAACTTTCGCAAAAAGGTTATTAAAAGCTTGCTCGAATAAAAAGCTAAAAAAAATTAAGCTGCTTTCGTTAAAGCCTTAAAAGCCGAGTTTCGTAAGAACGATATTTAATAGATTAAAGACTCGATCGCTTTCTTGCGAAAATTTGCTATATAAAAACGAAATGTTAATAACTTGAAAAACTATTATCGCACTTTCTTTCGAGTCTTCGAAAGGCTTATTTTAATACATTTCTTAAGCAAGATCGAACAAAGCCGCTTATTCTTTTTCGGATTGCTTATCGAAATCCGAAATAAAACGATTAAGCATTGCAAAGTCGATAAACTCGATTTAGACTTTTATACCGCTTTCGACGACTTTGCTATATTCGCTTTTAAGACCGACCAAAGTGCTAAGACTATCGAAGCTATAAATCGAGAAAAGTCTTTTTTAACTAACTTTATTAAAAATATTCGGACCTTAATTAAAAAGCATATTAAGCTAGCTAGCGTTCTTAAGTCTGCTAAAAAAGCTTTAGTAATAGTGCCGTTCATTCGTAAACCACGGTTTACGAATAAAAAAAAGGAAATTAATAAAATAAGTTTTATAATTAAAAAGTTTTTTAACTTGCAAATTAATACGATTTATTATCGAATCGATTACTTCGAGGACCAAGTCGCTAATTTGATTTTTCGACGCTTTATTTAATCTCAACTTTAAATTCGATTCGAAAACTACGACGAAGCTTTTATTAAGTATACCGCTTAAGATACTCGAAGTAAAGTCAGCTTCGAAAATAAAGTTCAGATTACTATTATCGATTACGGATTATAAAGACGAAGAAAAAGAAAAAGTGAAAGATATAAGAATTAAATGCAAGACTATAGCTTTTATAAAAACTTCGAAGACACAACTTAAGCTTTTTATTAATACTGAAATGAATATAAAGCTTTTAAAGACATAATTAATAAAAAATGTATTTATATTAATAATTACGAACGCTTTTACTTAAAACTTAAAAGGATCGGCGCTTTTATTATTTAAAAGAAGCAAAGAAAGACTTGATTTAAATCTATCGTATTAAACGTTCGTAAGACGGAATACGATAATATTTTAAAAAATCGATTTACTAGCAGACTTAAGACTTATAAACACTTGCTTTTTTATTAACAATTAATTTAATAATCAGCTTAATATTAGCCCGATCAAAATGCTTAGCAACTAACCAACTAGCTAAAAAAGCTTATTATTATTTTTAAAAGACTAGTCGATATTAAGAATGTTAATACTATAAGATAGATCAACACGCTTAATTATTTATCTAGTATAAAAGTTGCTTCGGTCGAGATCAACGCTGCCGTAAGAAATAAAGCTAAAAAGCCTTTCTCGCTTTTAAAAAGATCTAAGCTTATTAAGATCAAGAAGAATATCCGATAACAAAAGAAAAAGAATTACGGCACCTTTAAAGCTCGTGCTTTTCAAGAATCGAGTACTGCTATAAAGATAAACTTAAAAGATAAGTTATTCGATAGTATAATTAAAAAAAAGTCTTTTAAACTAGCTAAAGCCGACGAAGCTATAAAAGATATAAAAAAAAAGGTTGAGATTATTTAGCGAATGCTAAAAGGAAAGAAGAAAAAGACTTATAAACGAAAGAAGTTTATTAACCTTTACGTTATTATTAAAGCTTAAGAAAAAGCAATAGCGGCGATTATAAAATCGAGAATCGAGATTTAAATTAAAAACTTGTTCGGATTCAGCTTTCGCTTCGACAAGCTATTAAGCTATTATATTTTAATAGTTTCCGATATTAAAGAAAACGTAAAAGTCTTTTAAGGTAAGCTTATTTTTATAAACGCTTTAACTGTTAAACGTCTAAGTCGGAATAAAAAAAGTAAGCTAGACTTTTTAACGACGCAAATCCGCAAATAACTTATCGCTCGCAACTGCTTTAAAGTAGCGATAAAGACTTTAAAGGTTTTTATTAATATTAACGGTATAATTAAAAGCAGATCTTTTTTCGATAATAAATCTAAAGTTAACGTAATAAATAAAAAAGTAATTAAAATAGCTAAATTACTTATTATAACGGATCGAGCTTTAGTTTATACTATCGTATCCGAAGATCTTTACAACTTCGATAAATAGATAAACGACGTCGAAGTTATTATTAACGGGATCATTAACTACGCCGATTTCTTTATTATTAATAATAATAATTACGAAGTCATTTTAAGCATGCTTTTTTTTTTAAAGTCTTAACTCTTTTTTTTTTACTTTAATAACGGCACGATAAAAGCCTCTTTTTAAAATTACGATCGATTTACTTAAAGACAAATTACTATTGCAAAAGATAAGTCGGATTTAATCGAAGACTTAAAAAACTAATAGCTAGCATACAAGCTAAAATAGATATTAAGTTAAAAAAAAGCTTAAAAAGAAATTCCGCTCGTAAACTATAGTTTACGAATAGATCGATATAAAAACAACAAAATCATAAAAAAACAATTCAATTTAATATTAAGCAAAGCTTATTAAAATTAAAAACATTAAAAATATTTGCAATCAAACTCGATAAATCAGAAAATTTTATGTTTATTATCGATAACGATAAAGACCTTTTAAAAAAGAATATAATAAAGGTTAATACGATGTATAAAAAAAAAGCGGAAAAGATTAAACCGGTAGATTTAAAAGTATCGGATAAAAAGATACTTAAAAAGATCGACGATTAATTTAAGCAAGATAAGAAAGCGAGACTCTTTAAGCTTAAAAAACCTTTTTTAAAATACTTTACTAATAGGTTTTCAAACTTAAAAGTTAAATTAAAATTAACGAAAGAACGATTCGAAGCACTTACGATTAGCTTTTAAGTTACTTTAAAAAAGAAAGAGCTGCTTTACTAATGCTTTTTAAATCGAAAAAAAGCGATAGCTTAAGATTTTACTTATTTTAATTAAGTCCGAAAAGAAGTTATACTACTTTAAAAGATTAAAACGGTGCTTTACGAAGCTTAATAAGAAAAGACGTTTATAATACTAAAAGCTTTGCAAAAGATAGTCATTATTATGTTAAAAGAACGATTAAAGCAAAAAGTCTTCGAACTATGCTAAAGCTTTTACCGGAATAAATAATTTATTATAATAGAGAAAAAAAAAAGAAAATACAAGCTAATTATTACTATAATTAAAATGAACCGTATAACGATTAAAAACGCTAATATTGCTTCGAACGTAAACTAGTTTTCGAACGAATTTGCCGGCTTTACGATAGCTATACTTTTAGATTTCTTTTTTAAATACGACTAATTCTTTTTCGACGTTAAATTTAAAAATATAATAATTATTTAAACGCTTATCGGACTACTTTAAATGACTCGGATACTTATAAATGCTATTAATTCGATCGCTTAATTCGTTAAAGTTATTTATAAAATTCTTATAAATTGCATTCTTAACGTCTGCTTGCTTTATATAAATAACGTAAGAATTAAAAGATCGCGATCTTTTTATAATTACGAAAAAGTTTTGCTCGAAATACAACGATTCGTTTTAAAATACATTTAAAACATCGATAAAGTGCTAATAAAGTTTAAAAGAATTAAAACGACCGTCGAAACGAAATTTTAATACTGCATGCTCGGCTTTAATATCGTTAGATTCGTTACGAACAGCGAAAGACGCTACTTTTAAACCGCTAAAATTAAAAAGATATTAAAATAAACTAAGTGCGAAGATGTATCGGAAGCTCGAGCCTTTATTAAGATCGTAATTTATTATAAAATCTAAATTAAAAACTTCTTTACGATTGCTACTTTAATTTACGCGATTATAAAAAAAAAAGTCGAATTCGAGTAATTAAAGCTTTAATAAAAAGCGATAAGGCTGCTTAAAAAAGCCTTGCTCTTTGCTTTCGCTTTTATTAAGATCGATTATAATAAAGAAAGAAAGAAAATTTACTTGACGGTAAACATTAGTTTTAAAAGATAAAGAATAGTATTGCAATAAAAAGACTTCGATAAAAAGCGATATTTTGCTAAGTTCGAAAATAGTTTTTAAAACTTTACGAAAAGCAAATACGACGCGATTAAACGAAAATGCCGTAGTACTTTAAAAGCTATAAAAAAAATAAAAAACGAATTATACGAGGTTTACTTTATCTTAAAAACCGACGCTAAAGTATTAATTGATCAACTTAACGGATTAGCGAGCGATTTGCTTAAAGCTTTCGTTACGAATTAAATTGCGTAAATAAGATTAATAAACTTTAAAATTAAGCATATCTTTAAAATTAAAAACATAATAACGGACGGTCTTTTTAAAAAAGAAAAAAAGTATCTTTCAAACGTTAAAGAAAGAAAAGAAAAAGATATTAACGATTAAGTTATTAACGAGCTAAGCACTATTTTAATATTCTCAATTAAACGATTCGTAAATTATAGTTTACGAGTTAAAAAAAGAGTTTTAAAGCACGATTATTCGCTTGAATCTAAGCTTATTACTTAATTCTTTATTACTTTCAAACGCTTTTTTTCGATCAAGACTTACGACTTTTAAAAGTTTAAGAATCAAGCATTTAATTACTTAATTAAAGATAATTACTTTTATAAGCGAGCAAACAATTTTTATTCGATCAAGCTAGTTATCGACGGAACTTAAAGACGCTATACTATTATTTCCGACGCTTACCGAAAATCCGGATATAAAAGAGCCGAATCAATTTACTATCGCATATTAAAACTCTTTTTTTAAAATAAATATTACGAAGATTGCAAAGCTTTCGTTTAAAGCTATAAGCTTTATTAGAAACGCAAAGCTAAACGAATAGAAAACCTTTTGTATTCGACTTAGCTTATTTAAATATAATTAAAAGTCAGCTTCAACGTGTCACGAGTACTTATCACCGATAAAAGGATAACCTACTTTGTATTAATTAAAGAAGATCTATTTAAATAACTAAAAAAGCGATTACTTTAATTAGCTAACGCCGAATCTATTATTAAGTTCTTTTAAAAAGATATCGTTTGCCGCTACGGATTATTCGAGAAACTGACTATCGATAAAAGACTCGAAAACAAAGCAATTGCTAAAGCTTTCGCTATTAAGTACGAGATCAAAAAGGTCTAAATCTCGAGTTATAATTTAAAAGCTAATAAAATGATTGAAAGAAGATATAAAGACATCTTAAATAGCTTATTAAAGGTTACAAACGAAAGATTTAAAGATTAAGTTCGTAAATTTAATAAGATGCTTTTTACGATTCGGACTTCGATATACGCATTTATTAAAGTTATCTTTTTCTTTTTAAATTATAAACGAGAAGCTGAACTACTTTTAGAATCACGATAGCTAGTTTAAAGGTTATTATTATAGCAAAAGGTTCGATCTTGCGCTAACTTGCTTGCTATAAAGTTTAGATAATTAAAACTCCGAAACGAAGATATTAACGAGATCATCTTAAAAAAGAAACGCTATCGACTTGCCGCTAAAGCTATTTAAAAACGAATCAAGGTCTTAAAGTCGAAACTTATTAAAAAAAAAGACTTAATACTGCTTTACGACGTTAAACGCAATATCGATATGTTCGCGGATATTAAGCTAGACTACAAGTAGCTAAGACTTTATATCGTTTTTAAAGCTTACGATAAAAGATACTATAAGCTTTAGCCTTTAAGAAACCGATAAGACTAAGCTTAAAAGCATTTTTATAGCTAACCGCTTTAAACGATTTTATCGCCGCGATTAAACCTTCTTTCTTTTTGACGACGACGAAAAAGAAGAAAAAGAAGACTCGGGCTCTTCGGACAACTTAAACTGTTGGATTGCTTCCAAGCGATTGGGAATATATATATATTCGTAAGGTCGTAACGGTCGTCAAAGTACTTGCAATTGCAAAACACTCGGTTGATAAGGTATCTGAATTCTGTCTGCTCCCCAAGGCTCAGGGGAGCTGACTCCTTCTATATGATTAAAAGGAATCACGTGCACTAGCTAGCTAATAGGTTTACTAATCAAGTTGGGGGTCCCTTGACTGCTGACATGCTAAGCGAGGCATGCCAAGTGGCCCGTGAACTATGGTTCACGGGTGAGCTCCCTAACTACTACTACTACTACTACTAGCTAGCTACGGTCGATATAGAGATACCGACACCGGCAACTCTCTCTTTGGCAAGCAGTGCTTTGCCAACTACTATATCGACCGAAAAAGGAAGGAAGGTAACCAAACAAAGGTAATCAAACAAAGGTAATCAAACAAAGAAAAAACAATCTCTTCCCTCCTTCTTCTATAGCGGCCTCTCTACCTATCCATCCACTTGCACCTTCAAAGTATTAGTCAAAACTAGCTTTTGCAAAAAGTTATTAGCCTCGATTTTGGTCATAGCGTTAGCAAGGTTAGATTTTCCTTTGATCTAGCGTACCTTAGAGAGCTCCCGCTTCTCGTATGACTTTCGAATAGCTATAATATCGATCATAAGGCGCTTCTCTTTAATAGTCCCTAGCTTTACTATACATTCGTAAAGCGAGTACGAGTTAATGCACACTATTACGAGGAAGTTAAGGATTCTTAGCTGAGCCGTGATTTAAGCAAAGGTAGTCGATATAATAATAGCTATATCGATACTTAAGGACATAGCGTATAGCTCAAAGGCTAATACTGCTCTTGTCACCCTTTTGCACTTTTGTAACACTTAATAAAGGATATTACTCGTTAAAGTGAACTCGTTTTCATTTACGTAAGCTTTATTGCTAAAGATAGCTACGAAACCGATTTAAGAGCTAAGGTTAACGTTGTTAGCAAACGCTTCGTCCACGAATACGAAGAGCTTCGCCGTTTTTAAGTTTAAAAGCACGTAATAGATCTTTCGAATTAGGTAATCGATCAGCTACTAGATCACTTTATTAAAAGCTTTGTAGTCTTTGTCTTTCGGTTCTTAATGCTAAGCAGCTATCGATAGAGCGCAAGATGCTTTTAAGTAGCAAATAGTAACTAAATACGCTTTTCGAGCACGTTGCTTTAAGTACTCTTTAGCTCGTGTAATTAAGTCGAACTTAATTACGACAAGCTTCTCACTTTGCCCTTTTTGCTTAACTGATAGTCCGAACCCGTCTTTATCTAAAGATAGCTTGCATTTATTGAAAATCATCGGTTCGGCGTATATAAAAGTCTTTATTTCTTTGCTCTTCAGCTTAGATTTAATCAACTTCCTCTTTTCTTTTGCCTTTATAGCTCGATTAATAACTATAAGAATATCATTCGTTTGCAAAGCAGCTATTCTTAGCTAATCCTTGTTAATTAATACAAAAAAGCAAGAGTTAAAGCTCGATTGCTTTATGCCGAAGTTGTTTATAAAATGCTCGGAAAAACGCTTATACTAATGCGTCTTTACCTTAAGGATGTTGTATAAAAGGCTAGTCATAAAGAACAAAGTGCCGAAAAGGAATCGATAAGTGTCGGTATCTTTATATCGACCTTAGCTAGCTAGTAGTAGTAGTAATAGTAGTAGTTGGAGAAGCTCACCCGTGAACCATGGTTCACGGGCCACTTAGCATGCCTCGCTTAGCATGTCAGCAGTCAAAGGACCCTTAACTTGACAAGTAGACTTATTAGTTAGCTAGTGCACGTGATTCCTTTTAGTCTTATAAAAGGAATCAGCTCCCTTGAATCTTAAAGAGCAGACAGAATTCAGATACCTTATCAACCGAGTGTTTTGCAATTGCAAGTACTTTAACGACCGTTACGACTTTACGAATATATTCTTAATCGCTTAGAAGCAATCCAATACTAATCAATAGTTGATTTATTATTAAGTGATCAATCATAAAGAAGCTAAGACTTTATAGCGAAGATACCTTTTACTACGATACCTTTCTTTTACAACGGAAAAGCGATTCCGTATTAAGTCGCTTTCTATACTACCGATTTTTCTTTATTCTTACGGAAAAGTGATTCCGAATTAAATCACTTTCAAAAACAACAACTTTTAACGCTATAAGAGCCGCGCTTGCTATATATAGCAACTCAACTAATTTGGATCGACTTATACATAAACAGACAACAATTATAGCCGATCGAGCAACTAGACTTCTAAGTGAAGAGTCCAGCCGACAAGGAGCAATAAGGTATTATACTTTTCGAATCTTATCATTACTTACGGAACCTTTAACTATTCAACCAAAAGAAACACTATACCTAAGGCTCTTAAGCTTCTCGGAAAGACCAGACGATAAGATATCGAGCATCTTATTTGATTTAAACGAGCTCTTATACGCAAGGCCCGACAATAAGATTACGGCCCGAGCAATAATAAAGGATTTCTTAGACGCGAAGTGTAAAAGGCTAAAAGATTACGACTTATAAAGCTTATTCTAGCACGCTTTTTTACGCTAAGATTAGACGAGTTTTACGATAACGAAAGACAATACGAAACGAGGCCTTAAGTTTACTACTCTTATTAGCCTTAAAAAACACTTGCTATCTAAAGGCGTATGGTGCCCCTTAAAGCAAAAGGGCTACGCTAATAAGATGATCAAGCTCTTGAACGACGAACAGCAACACTAATAGACCTTTTAAGAAATAAAAGAATAATAAGCAACACCTTTAGGCCTCGATTCAAAGTGGACCGCCGAAAACTTTACGAACGACGAAGATAATACGCTTTAACTACCTTTACCACTTTTACGAAGTCTAAAAGAGAAAGAGAAAGAAGAAAAAAAGGAGATTCGGAGATTACGCGAAGAGTTTGCGAAAGAGAGGAAAGATATAAAGCAAAATATAAAGGCTATAGCAAAGCAAATAGCGGAATTACGGACTTACGCTATACAATCCAACGAAAGGCTACGACGAAGCACTTTAGCGTACTCGACGCTCTCAATTTATTAATCGCTACGCAATACGCTAATCATACAAGAGCTAAAATCACTTCAGCGGACTTTAAACCCTTTTTTTAAGAGCTACAACCGGGTTTCTTAAAAGCTAAGACCGAGTAGCAATAACAACGGCCTCGAAAACATAATCGAGCTTGATAATACGCGAGGCAATAGCAACTATACGCTAAAAAAAGACTCGTTAAAACCTGAAAGCATTCCGGACAAAATCAGCTTTTACTAAGGATAGCGTGCAGATTTCCGTGCTTAACTTTAGCAATTCGAAAAAGGGATCTAGCACTTTCGGACGTACCGGCAAGCTACTTATATCTCTTAAGAGGCTACGTATTAATAAAAGAGAGACTAAGGGTATAAGAATCGCTAAGAGCAAACTTAAGGATACGGATATCATTAAGCTGAAGCCTTAGCCGGTAACCCGAATAGCTTTAGCGATCTTGACGATGACCGACGAAGAGGAAACGAAAGAAATTAGCAAAGAGATCGAAGATACGGATACGAAAGGGGTAAGAACGGGCCTTTTAGACTATTAAAGGGATTTGGAAACGGACCTTTAAAGGACTTCGGATCCGGAAATAAGCTTCTTAAGGACTTTAAAAAAGTAAGACTTATAACCGGCAATTATATCGATAACCCTTTACCGATCCGACTATTAGCTAAGCACGGCACGCTTGCGTACGGCATTTTAAGCGCCTTTGACGATGATAGTAACGATTTCCTTAAGCTAAGAGCAATTAACTTTTACTTAAAAGCAAAAGAGTTAGCTTTGTTTGCAAAAAGCTTTTTTAAAGAACTAAAGTATTCGAGACCCGACGATAACTTTAAGACTTAATTAAGTATTTTCGTTAACTAAGCAAGTCGGTACGGCTTAACATTCGACGACTATTTAATAGCGTTCTTAATTATGCTTACGAAAGAGGCTATAACTTTTTATTACAATCATGTGATCAAAGCTAAGCTTTCGACGTTTAAAGCAAACGCTATTGCTATAAAAGACTACTTCGAGACTGACTATTAACGGCAAGCAAAATACGACCGTTAAGAAGAAATTTCGCTAGATTTAGTTAAGAAAGAGAATCTAAGGACCTCGCTTAACGAGTGCTTTAAGAAGCTCGCTAAAAAGCTTAAGGGCATTTAAAGCTCTTTACGACCAAGTTTGAAAGATGATCGAAGTTTTGCTAACAAGCTGTATTTAGCTTATAAAAACGTGCTAAAGACTACGATTGCACGAATAAACTTTGCGTTTACTTTTACCGCCGCAATTGCCGATATTCGCAAAGCTATTGCGTTTGCAATTAAGACTTCTCGACCTTTCGTTAAAGCTAAAGCTTACGCGAGCTCTAGCGAGCTACACGATTACACTTGCTCTTAGCACAATACTTTAAAAGCTGACTCCGATTTGAACGAAAAATACGAATGCTTTATTTAAGACCGCTAATACTTCGAAGGTAAAAAAGCTGTTAAAGCTATTGAAAGTGAGAAAAGGTGTTTCGTTTGCAAGAAGTTAAGTTGTTAAAACACTAACTATACCCTCGACAAGAGAAAAGCATCCGTCGCTAAGTTCTAGAGCTTTAAAGACGCGAAAAGGATAACGAAAAGCAAATTCTTTTAATACGTAGCATCGATTAAGAGCTTACTACTTGTATCTACGAAAGAATTCGATCAGTTTATCGCAAGCTTATTAAACGAGCCGCTCGAATCGAGCGGCTACGCTAATATGTCCGAAGGTTTTGTGATTACTTACGGCACTTTTAACGCTAACGAAGTATACAAACAGCTAGAGATTCAAACGGCATTCTACGCTTTTATTAGCTAAGTAAAGACTTAAAAGATGCTCGAGCAAGATCCGCGTATGCTCGCGGGCAAAGCAAAAACTTATATAGCTTTTAAGTACTTTGAAAACGTGTTTATAAGCCTTATGATTAATAGCGGAGCAGCCAATTTCTTTACCGCTAGCTTGCCTTAGTTAAAAGCACTTTAAAAGAAGTACCTCGAAGTTTAATTAAATATATCTCGGGCAAAAGAGAAATCCGTTAAGTACGGGATCGGCTTTGCTACTTTTATTAAAGTAATTACTTTAGATACCTTTTTAAGTTAAATAGAGTTCTACGTTATAAAGAGCGACGTATCTTTCTTATTCTTATTAGCTGATATAGACAAGCATAAGGTGATCTTAGATAATTTGCGGAACGTACTAGTCTAAAGGAAGAAAGAAATACTAATAGTAAAGATGTTTAAGCACGTATAGATGCTATTAAGTAAAGAGCACGTTGCTACTTATTATAGCATCGAAAGCGAGACCGTTTATTGCTACTTTACGAAAAAGCAATTGAAGACTATTTATAAACGTTTTGGCCACCTTTTAGCAAGTCGATTTGCTGCTATTTTCAAGAGGGCCGGGCACGAATTTAAGCGGGATTTGCTTTATAATATTTAAAAGTTTTGCTATTATTATTAAGTATTCGAACGCTTTTCGAAAAGGTTTAATATCAAGCTTAAAAATGATACTGATTTTAATAATACGGTATACGTAGACGTAATGCACTTTAACGGTAAAAACGTATTGCACGTCGTTTACGATTCTATTAATTTTTAAGCCGCTACTTTCTTTAAAAGCATATCCGCATAGCACTTACTTAAAGGATTCAATCGATGTTAAGTCAATACTTACGTCGGACTTTTTATAAACGTCGTGCACGATCCCGGAATTAACTTCAATTTAATAACGTTCCGAAGCTACTTTAAAAGTATTAGCAGCACTTTAAAGCAGATGCTTATAAAAGCTTATCATAGCGTCGGGCTAGTAGAACGCTATTACGTCCTTGTGCGACGCGCTTTTAAGATCGTCACAAAAGAGCTTTTAAAAGCTTTAAAGGAAGACCGGCTTCAAATGGCTATCAAAGCTATTAACGATACAGCTAGACTTAATAGCTTGGTTCTTACACTCTTCGTTTTTAAGACTTTATTAAAGCTAACGGAGCAAGATCGATTTGCCGCGTTTACTTAAGAGCGTGCTGCTGCTATTAACAAAGCTATAAAGGAAGTACGAAAATGCTACGTAGCGAAGCAAGTTAAAAACGCGCTTAAAAAGAGGAATAAGCTAGTTACGGAGCATACTTTAAACCTTTTTATTAGCTTACAAGTACTCGTGTAGCAAGAGAATCAAAAGTAGAAAAGCTCTTTTTAGCTGCTTAACAAGCAAAAGCATACGTGCATAATAGCTTGTCCGAAGCTTATAGAATTCAAGTCAACCTTAATAAAACCTTATTACTTTGAAGTTGAAAAGCTGCTAAAGGAGTTGCAAGTACTTAAGGTAGAAGTAGAAGAAGAGATAAAAGAAGATTAAAGCGAAAGCGAAAAAAAGCTAGAAATACGAAATTCGTTTAAACTTTAACATTCGCTTAATCTACCGAGGTCGCTTAATCCAAGAAGCTCGTCAAGATTAGCAAACAGCCTTCCTAACCCTCAACTTGTCAATCTTTAAAAGTCAACAATACTAATAGTTTAAATACCTTATTAAAAGTACGATTTTAGTATCTCGACCGTATTCGATAAAAAGAAAGACGATTCTTACGTTTTATTTACTAAGGATTCCGAGGTGTTGATTACCGACAAAAAACGCCGGGATTATAAGCTCTTAGCTAAACTACGAGCCGAAAGAATTATTAAGAGCTTCGAAGCATTATTTTAAAAGTCTAGAGCAAAGGAATTAGCTAGATTGATAGCTTAAAGCATCTTTTAAATGATCTCGAGCACCGACTTACGCGTTAAAAGCGCTAAGATCTTCGGATCTAAGTTTGTTAATAAGATCAAAAGCAAAAGAACACTTACGCTATACGAAAAGTCTCGTATAATAGTCCAAGCCTTTTAAGATAAAAGCAAGACGAAAGTACTCATCGAGTCCTTTACGGTATAACGAGCGGGCTAAAGACTTTGTTGTGCTTTAGCTTTTTCGCTAATAAAAGATTACGAGTGTTAAGTCTATAGCAGAGATATTACTTAAGCTTACATTCAGTCAAGTACGAAGCTTATACGAATAATCGTCGTGCGATTACTTAAAAAGATCACTTATCGATTCTTTTTCGGCACTTTGTTCTTTATGACTAGCCTTTTATACGGCATTTTCGAAGCAAAGACGCATTAATATAAGCGTTTTTCAAAGCATTTCACGGACAACTTCGAGATAAAGCAGTCGAGCTTTGATTTTTGCTTTTTTATATTAACTAATAAGGATTAGCTAAGAATAGTTGCTTTATAGATAGACGATGTTCTTATAGTTGTCAATCGAGCTATAAAAGCAAGAGAAGAAAGAGAGTTGGTCAAATCTAAGCTAAAAAGCAAAAAGATAAAGACCTTTACACACGCCGAACCGATGATTTTTAATAGATGCAAGCTATCTTTAGATAAAGACGAGTTCGGATTGTTAGTTAAGCAAAAAGGGCAAGGTGAAAGGCTTGCCGTGATCAAGCTCGATTCAGCTATACGGGTTAAGAAGTACTGTAGAAGCACCCAAAAAGATGTGCTGTATAAAAGCCTGACTCTGAGGCTAGACCTTATGGTCTCACAAAAGAAGTGTTAAGAAAGGTGGATGGAAAGCTCGTTGATTGTTCTAGCTAAGAGATGTGTGCCCTTTTATAAAAGATAGGTCCGTTTAATATGGCCTTAGTAGTTATAGCAGGTACCTTATCAAGCAGAGTGTTTATATCCGTCCCCTTATAAAATAGGTAAGCGCCCCCGCCTACTATCAAGCAAAGAAGAAAAAAAAGGGGGTATAGAAGAAAGAAAAATCTAATATATAAAAAGGGAGGGTATCTTGTTTTTAAACTCTAAACATTTAAACTACGCTTTAGCAGCTTCTTCATAATCTCTTTCCGTGCTTACGTCCTCAACTCTTTCGTTCTCTTCAAGCTAAGAAAGTCTTTTTTTTTTAGCAAAGCCAGAATTAGACGATGACGCGCTAGCAGCAGCATCTTTAAAAGTGAAAGAGCGCGTGTCGTTTTTGCGTTTATTAATAGCGTCGTTGATAAGTATGAACTTGGCCGACGGAAGGTCAGCGAAGCTAGAATAAAGTCTAAAGCTACTAAAGTCGTCTTCGTCTTCGAGCAAGTCACTTAAGGCTTTTATAGCTTTATCGAAAGCGCGGTCTAAGGATTCCGGTTAAGAAGATAATGCTTTAAAGTCGTCGATTTGGCTCGTGAACCGTAGTTTACGAATAGATTTCGCACTTTTCAAATTGATCTTTATACTTAAATCGGAATCGTTAAAAGACAACTCAATCGATCGTAAGCTCTTTTTAAAATCTTTCAACTTATCGGCGTTTATAAGGTCGTCAGCTCGGCGGCTTTTACTTTTAGAAAAAGACTTAGCTCCGTAAGTCTTAGCTTCCGCATTTAGCATAATAATAAATCCTTTTTTAAATGCCGAAAACAACTTCTTTTTATACTTAATAAAGTGTTTTTAAAACTAAGTCCGAGACATAATAAAGATAGCGGTTAATTCTTTTATCACTCGAAGTTCGTTTTAGTTTATTCTTCCGATCAAGGCTTTTAATACGAAATTGACGTAGTTTAATTAGATTATAATAGCGAAAAACTAGCTTGATTCATTAATGACTCTTTATCGAAAGGTTAGCGGCATACGTCTTAAGACGATAGTGCAAGCGTGCTTTGCAAAGCTAACTTTATTTTTTAAAGTGCTATCGTTTAGCAAAGCGGTATAATTGTTAAAGAAGATAGCTTATTCGCAAAAGGAATTTTAAAAAGCGTTTATATTTAAGAAAACACTTTGTTTCGTAATAACGGACATAAAAGTAGCGAGATTTATAACCGTAGCGAAAGGTTAGCGTAGCGTAATATTCTTAAAAGCATTTAAAGTCTTCGACTTAAGTTTAAAAGCTTTTTATCGAACGGTCTTTTTAAAAGTAATGTCGTAAGTATAGCTCTTAAGCTAAATACTTAAGCTTTCGATCTGATTCTTTACGCCGTAAAGCACTAAGTAATAATTTAAAACTTTATCTTCTACTCGTAAACTACGGTTCACAAGTCGTTTAATATCAGCGTCGTGTTTAATCGCAATCATTCGAGCACTATTATTATATTTAAAAAGCTAAAAAGGTTTCGAGTAAGCGATAAGCTTATAGTTTCCGTTTCGGCGATTAAGTAAAGCGGCAAAGTATAACTTATGATAGCTTCGAAGGACTTGCTAGGTTAAAGAGTGCACTATGTTAGAAAGTATATTAATCGGAATTCCTTTTGAGTTATTAGTCCGAAAGTAATAGAAGTACATCTAGATCTTTTTGTTTATAATAATAAAGAAGGTTTAGTTGCCGTACTTATTATTTAAGAAAAAAGCTTTTAATATAAGCTAAACTTTCGTATAGCTACCTGCATCTAAGATATTAAAAAGGCTATTCTTCTAAGCGATGCTTATCAAGCTAATGCTTTAGTCCAGCTTGTTAAAGGACATCGGCTTAGCTTTAAACTTAAAAGAGCTTAAGCTAGATATTCTTTTAGCTAAAGTATTGCTTTTAATTTTAATAGCGAACATCGATTAATTGCTCGAATAAAGCATAAAGTTATTAAAAGCGTTAGTTTAAAAGGCTTCGATAAATCGATACAAGTTAAAACGGATTACCGTTGTTATAAAGCCTTTCGTAGCTAGCTTAAGGTATTTAGCGTATTCGAAAGTATAGACTTCGCAAAAGACTTCTTTTAATAAGTCGATAGCGGACGATAAGACTTTACGGTTAAAGCGGAGCTTCGTCTAAACGTTTAAATTAAAGAGTTCTTTAAATTTATCTTTAAATTCTAATACGTTTTTCACTTTTTAAAAGACTTTTGTACAATCGCAATCGTCGTTATTAAAGCTTAAATTAAAGATCTCGGATAGCAAGAAGTAGTTTACTACTTTGCTTTTTTTTTACTTACTTTTATTTAACTACGACGGTCGAAGAATCGTAAGATCGCGTTATTAAAAAATTTGTTTTTTAAAAGCTTGCGAATCTAGCTAACAGCTTTCTTAATCGATTCCGCGGCAACTTAAAAAGCATTATCGATATTCTCGTTTAAGTTTAAGCGGTCGAAAGCTGATTAATAAAAGTCTTAATAAAAGTTGATAAAAGCTACGTCTATACTTATAAAGTCCTTAATCTCGACGAGTCCGAAGCAGCGGTTCGATATAGCTTTAGCTAGTTCGTACTCGAAGCTGTTTCTTTTTTTAACGAGTAGTGTTAATAGCAGCTAGTTTTCGAAAAGGTCGCGTTGCACTTTAAGTTTAAAAGTTATAAGAAAGCTCGCGTCGATAAACTTACGTAAAGTGGATATAATCGAAATAATTAGTTTAGCGTTCGAGGTTTTATTAGCAAAAGATGACGTCGATCTTTAAGACAAAGCTAATGATAGCGAAAAGCGCGCAATAAGTGATCTAAGCAAAAAGGTCTTAAGCGCAAAAGGTTGATTTAATCTCGCTTCGGTTGCTGAATCATTTTCCACTCGTGAACTATAGTTTACGAATAGAGTTCCGGATTCGAGCTCTTTTTATAAAACGAAATTCTAAGTTTAATTCTCGTCGGAAAACTTTATACGTTTTTTAAGCTCGTCGTATTCGCTTTTAATATTATCGAGAGCCAAAATCAATAAGCTATATAATAAGACTTTTAGTTTTAGCTTCTTTAAGAGTCTTTCGTTAAGAATAGCGATCTCATCTTTTTATTTAATATTGTTTTTATCTTTTACGGTTTAGCAAATGAAGTTGATTACCGTAGCATTAAGCTTAATGAACTTGCGTCTTCGAGCTATATTAGCTATAGTCTTTTAAAAAGCGACGTAAGCAATAATATAATAATTAATAATTTAAATAGCGTAAGCGTTAAAAGTGCAGTTCTTTAGAATAACGTTCAATTAACGAGCGTTGCGGACTAAAGTGCATACAACTTTAAAGTAATCGTTATATAGCAATTAGCTTCGAGCGCCGTCGAAAGCTCTTTTGATTCGTTTGTATCCTTCGGCGTTTTTATTACGTAAAGAGTAGATAGCGGTGACTTTGATAATAAACTGGTCGTAAGCCGAAAAAAAGTCTTCGGCGTTTATATTCTTTTTTACGCATTCGACTTGCAAAAACTAATCGTATTGCAAAATCAAGTCGTCTTTTTTACTTAATCTATTATTAAAGTCGGAAGTTGCTATCTTAAGCATAGCTAATTGATTAAAGTTGCTTATTTAATAGTAAGTCTAAAAGAACTTATCGAAAGTCTTAATAACTCGTCTTTCGAACTTCAGCTCGAAACTCGATTGTCGGGCTAAAGCGGCTTGCTCTTCGCTTATTAACGGGCTAAAGAGTGCATCACGGATAAAAGCTTTTCCTTTAGCGGCGGCTGACTTAAAAAGCATATTTGACTCGTGAACTACGGTTTACGAGCTAAATATAAGATAGCGGAATAAGATTAATAATAATAGTGATTAATTAAGTGATGATTAAAGTAGTTGGTATTAATATAATATTATGTAATTATAAAGAGAAAGAGTAGTAGTAGTATTATTATAATTATTATTATATAAAAAGAGAAAATGTTAAAAAGAAAGAAGGAAGAGCTTTCTTATATAAGTATATTTGTAAAGAAGACCTATTCTTCTTAACAACAGTTCACCTTCGAATACACGTAGTTAAATACGCTTAAAACAAAAAAACAATTTCAAATAAAAAATAAGAAATAGCCGTGTAAACTTAAACAAATGAAAAACAATCAAACAATAAGAACAATTTGTATAAGACAAGTGAATAACTAATAAAGTGAAAAGAACAAAGAAAGAACAAAGAATACAATAAAAAGCAGATCTAAAAGTAAAAGAACAAACGTAAGAAATACCCTTCTTTACCAAAACAAAGAGAGTGATTATTAAAGGCACGTCCCTTTATAGAATAGATATAAAACAAAGAGAAGATACGAAAATAAGAAAAACAAAAGAAAAGAAAAAATAAACTAAGAAACAATTTTATAAGCCAGTTTTTATTCTTTCGAAAGTGTTAAAAGAATGATTTAGAAATTGGTAGACCTAAGTCCAAAGGTCACCCTTAAGTTAAGTGGTTTATCTTTGCCGTCGTCGAAAGGCTCGTATTCGCTAAGGTCCGAATTGTCTAAAGAACCCGAATCGTCTTCTTTTTTTTTTTCGTCGTCTTTATTAAAGAAAAAGAAAGTTTAATCGCGGCGATAAAATCGTTTAAAGCGATTGGCTGCAAAAGTGCTTTTAAGCTCAGTCTTATCGGTTTCCTAAAGTTTGTAGTATCCTTTATCGTAAGCCTTAAAGACGATATAAAGTCTTAACCATTTATAATCCAGCTTAATGTCCGCGGACATATCGATGCTGCGTTTAACGTCGTAAAGCAATACTAAGTCTTTTTCTTTAATAAGTTCCGATTTCAAAACTTTGACTCGTTTTTAAGTAGCTTTAACGGCAAGTCGATAGCGTTTCTTTCTTAAAATAATCTCGTCGATATCTTCGTCCCGAAGTTCTAATTGTTTAAACCTTATAACAAATAGGTCAGCGCGGGATCGAACCTTTTGCTATAATAATAACCTTTAAACTAGCTATCGTAATTCTAAAAGTAGCTTAGCTTTTCGTCCGTAGTTTAAAAAGAAAAAGGTAACCTTAATAAGTGCGTGTATCGATGTCCGGACCGCAAAGAGCATCTTATTAAATTTGCGAACTTAATCTTTAAATCCTTTGTTTATAACTTTCGATAAGCTATCCAAGATGTTTTTATAACCTTTTTCAATTATCTTATTAGCCTTTGAATTATAGCTCGAGATTTAAATCCTTTTGATCTTATATTTAATAGCGAAAGCCTTAACAACTGCTTTGTTTTCAAGTCTTTTATCGATAATCAATCTCTCGAATAATCCGTAACGGCAAACGATATCCTTTTAAAAGAACTTAGCAATAGATTCGGCGTTAGCTGATCGAAGTAATCGCTTTTCGAGCTATTTAAATAAATCTTCTTTAGCTAATACGAAGCAGATCATCCTTTTATCGATAATAAAAACTCGTAACACGTTTAAGCTAACTTTTAACTATATTTAAGTAAGCTAAGTCGAGTACAAAAGGTTTTTTATTCGTCTAGCTTTGCGCTTTTAATAAAGCTTATAGCTCTAAACGAAAGCTTTGCAATCCTCGTAGTATCCATTTCAAAAGAAGAGTTTTAACGTGCGGTAATAAGTTGATTCGGCTCTTTTATATCCGGATTCTCGATAAGCGTCGGAAATAATAATATAGCGTTTTTAAGTTCCGTCGATAATAAGCTTGATCGAGTAAGAATTGTCTGCTCGCTTATAAAGATAACCATTTTTGACCAAGTAGTTGAGTGCTTTGTTCTTGAACTTTTAAAAGTCGTAAGTCTTGATCGAAAGAAAGCGTTTAAAAGTGATAAGGAATTAAGCAATAAGCTTAAAGTCGAACGAATAATCGTGCTTTAAAATTCTCTTTTTAGCTCGTAAATTATAATTTACGAATCGTTTAATCAAGAATACTAAAACAGTGCTTAGCTCGTTAATAACCTAATCGTTAATATCTTTTTCCTCTTTCTTTTTAATATCTAAAAGATGCTCTTTTCTTTTTTTAAAAAGACTATCCGCTATTATGTTTTTAATTTTAAAGATATGCTTGACTTTAAAGTCTATCAATCTTATTTACGCAATCTAGTTCGTAACGAAAGCTTTAAGCAAATCGCTTGCTAATTCGTTAAGTTAATTAATTAGTACTTTAACGTCGGTTTCTAAAATAAAGTGAACTCCGTATAATTCGCTCTTTATCTTTTTTATAGCTTTTAAAGCACCGCGGCATTCTCGCTTAATCGCGTCGTATTTGCTTTCCGCAAGATTCCAAAGATTACTTTCGAACTTAATAAGATATCGCTTCTTATCGGAATCCTTTTACTACAATACTGCTTTTTATTCTTTAAGATTAGCGTTTACCGTCAAGTAAATTTTCTTTCCGTCTTTACTATAATCGATTTTAATAAAAGCGGAAGCAAAAAGCAAGGCTTTTTTAAATAGCTTTATCGCTTCTTGCTAAAGCTTCAACTACTCGAATTCGACCTCCTTTTTTATAATCGCGTAGATTAAAGCAGCAATTATAAAGAAGTTTTTAATTTAGATTTTATAATATACTACGATCTTAATAAAAGCTCGAGCTTTCGAAACATCTTCGCACTTAATTTATTCTAGTATTTTCTTAATTTTAGCGGTTTAAGAATAGCGTCTTTTGCTATCCGTAACGAATCTAACGATATTAAAACCGAGCATGCAGTATTAAGACTTAATTCCGACGGTCGTCTTAACTCTTTCAAACCTTACGAGCACTTTATCGATGTTTTATATATGTTTTAAAACGAATTATCGAATTCCGAGCAAAACTTCTTCGTAATTATAAAAAGATCGCGATCTTTTAACTCTTACGTCATTTATATAAAGCAAGCAAACGTTAAAAATACAGTTTATAAAAATCTTATAAATAACTTTAACGAATTAAGCGATCGAATTAATAGCTTTTATAAGTATCCGAGTCATCCGAAGCAGTCCGATAAGCGTTTAAATAGCTATCATATCTTTAAACTTAACGTCGAAGAAAAATTGATCGTATTTAAAAAAAAAGTCTAAGAGTATAACTATCGTAAGACTAGCAAATTCGTTTGAGAATTGATTTACGTTCGAAGCAATATTAGCGTCTTTAACCGTTATACGGTTTATCTTAATTATAACAATAATCAGCTTGTATTTTCTTTTCTTTTTCTTTATTATAATAAACTACTTGTTCCGGTAAAAGCCTTAGCATAGTTCGAAGATCCTTTGCTTTAATCGTTCTTTTAGCATAAAAATGACCATCTTTTGCAAAGCTTTCGATACCGTAAACGTTTTCTTTTGCTAAGCTTTATAAAGCATCGTTTTAATCTTTTAAAGTGGCATAACTTCCTTCCGGACCTAGCTAAAATAAATAAAGTCTTAAGCTATCGCTTCCTCTCGATTCAAAAAGCATTAGTAAAGCAGCTCTTTCTCTTTTAAAATGACTTAAAAGCTAATCGTAAATGCTTCGAATCGTTTTTTCGTTAATCTTAATCTAACCTTTAAATCTAAAAACTTGCTAATAAAGTATTCCGAAAAGAGTTTTTTAAGTTTAAGAAATCTCGCCTTTTCATCTTGCTTAAACTAATCGTCGATTCTTTTAAGTATCTTTCTATTCGACACTTTTAAATCCACCGATTTAATCTTCTTCGCCTTCTTTTTATACATCGTATTAACTTTTACTACACTCTTTCTTAAAAGGTCTTTATCGTTATCGATAATAAATATAAAATTTTTTAATTTATCGAATTTGATTGCAAATATTTTTAATATTTTTGATTTTAATAAGCTTTGCTTAATATTAAATTAAATTGTTTTTTTATAATTTTATTATTTTTATGCCGATCTACTCGTAAACTATAATTCACGGGCAGAATTTCCTTTTAAGCTTCTTTTTAGCTTAGCATTTATCTTAACTTGCATACTAGCGACTAGTTTCCCGAGTCTTCGACTAAATCCGACTTATTCTTTATAATAATAATCTAGCTTTAAATAAATCGATCGTAATTTTAAAAAAAAGCTTTTATCGTGTTATTATCGAAGTAAAAAAAAAAGAGTTAAAATTTTAAAAAGAAAAGCATGCTTAAGATAACTTCGTAACTGCTATTGTTAATAATAAAGAAATCGGCGTAATTAATGATTCCGCTGATAATAACTTCGACGTCGTTTATCTATTTATCGAAATTATAAAGATCTTCGAACACGGTAGTGTAAACTAAAGCTCGATCCGTCATAATAAGTAGTTTAGCTATCTTAGCTACTTTTTTGTTTATTACGTTAACTTTAGATCTATTATCGAAGAAAGATCTGCTTTTAATTATGCCGTCGATATTAATGAAAACCTTTAAAGTCTTTATCGCTACTTCGAAGCAATTGCGAGCGATAAGTTGTTTGCGAATTTGCGTCGCTAAAAGGTCTAGCTTGCCTTTTTTATTCCGACTTAAACGTTTAATAATTGAAGCGTTTATAAGAATAAGCTTACTTTAAAAGACCTTTACGTTTTCTTTAACATCGAAGACTATTAAAATATAATAGCTTAATAGCTTGTCGAAGCGAAAGCTAAGTCCGAATAAGTCTTTAATCTAGACTTCGATTCTCGATTTCATAATCGCTGCTATTGCTTTTTCTTAAGCTTTAATAATAACGTAAAGGTTAATAAACTTCTCTCGTTTGTAAATCCTTTTCTTCCTTCTTTCTAGCACCCGCTAAGTGATTTCAACCTCTCTTTCTACATCTTTTATAGCTTCGTCGGCTTTAACTAATTTAAAAGACTCTTTCCTAATTATATTATCGAACAACCTATCTTTTAAGTCTATCTTTATAGCAGTACCCGATTCTTAAAAAGCACGGGCTTTAAAGGTGCCGTAATTCTTTTCCTTTTATTATCGAATATTCTTTTTGATTTTAATAAGCTTAAATCCTTTCGAAAACGAAAAAAGCTTCTTAGCTTTGTCTTTTACGGCAGCGTTGATCTCGATCGAAGCAACCTTTATACTAGATAAATAGCTAAGCGTATTGATTTATCTTATAGCATTAATATTCTTAGTATCGATTAGTCTTTTAAAAATAATAATAAGCTCTCTTAGCTAATTGGTTGGTTGCTAAGCATTTTAATCGGGCTGATACTAAGCTAGCTATTAGATTAGTTGTTAATAAGAGAGCAGATATTTATAAGTCCCAAGTCCGCTAATAAGCCGATTTTCCAAGATGTTATCGTATTCCGTTTTACGAACGTCTAGCACGATAGATCTAAACTAAGTCTTTCTTTGCTTCTTTTAAATAATAAAAGCACCGATCTTTTTAAGTCTTAAGCAAAAGCGTCCGTAATCATTAATATAAATGCATCCTTTATTAACTATATCTTTAAAAGCTTTACACTTATCTCGGTATTAATAAAGAGCTTAAGTCGTATCTTCGGAATTCTCGCAAAAACCACAGTCTTATATCTAGCTCCCGTATCCTTTACCTCTTTTTTTTTTTCGTTTTTATAATCCGTAGCCGAAAGCAGCAATTTAAACTTTACCTCCGAAGCTAACCTTACTTCGAGCATCTTAAGCGGTATACTTAATAAAAGCTTCGTCGCGATTTTCGAATCGAACTTAAAGTTAAGATTAAATAAAGCGTCGAGAAGTTAAGTTAACGATTTAGTCTTCAAAGTAATCAATTCGATTATAAATCGCATTAATCTGCAAGTTAGAAAACTTTTCAATTATAAAACCTACTTTATTAATTTCCTTTTTTTCATTCGTAAACCGTAATTCACGAGTAAACGGCACTATTATTAAAGCTTTCTTAGCAGACTTAAAAACGCTAGCTAGCTCGGTATATTCTTTAATCAAAGTCCGAATATCTTTAATAAAGTTAGCTAAAAAAGACTTTTTTCGATTTATAGCTTCGATAATCTTAGCACTTTAATCGGTCTTAAAAGCGAATGCGGCGAAGTCGTCGAAAGCGGCATAAAAGTTTAAGTTGAATTCGTCGACCTTATAATGCTTAATTGTTTTGTTTCGGATTCCGACGAGCAATCCGAAAAAGAAAAAACAGCTTTATTCGGTCTTGCTTAAAAGGTGCATTAAAGTAAGTCTTTCGAAGACTCGAAAGAAAGTGCGATAATAGTTTTTCAAGTTATTAACATCTCGTTCTTGCATAGCAAATTCTCGCAAGAAAGCGATTGAATCTTTGATCTGCTAAGTATCGTTTTTACGAAACTCGGCTTTTAAAGCTTTAACGAAAGCAGCTTAATCTTTCTTAACCTTTTATTCGAACAAGCTTTTAATAACCTTTTTACAAAAGTTATCGCAATAACGAAAGAGTTTAATAAACCGATCGTTTTTAAAAATACTAAAGTCATCATAAGTCTTTTCGTACTTTTCGATAAAGTCGATAATATTAGCACTATTAAAGCAAAAAGCTTTTAGAGCACTTAGCAATAGCATGCGAGTAATTATGAAAGCGTGAAAGATAGCAAGGTCGATTATAACTAGCGCAAGGCCTAGTAAAAGAGCAAAAAGAATAAAAAAAGAAAAAGTAGTATAAATTTTAAGACCGGTGTTCATTTTAAAAAGCATTTCCGAAGCAAGTGTTTCCGATAGAAGTAAAAGTAAAAGTTCTAGTTAAAAGTCGAAGTAAAATAAAGATAGTCCGAAGCTTATAAGAATACGACCAAAAGATTTAATAAATTCAAAGGATTCTAACGAAAAGAAAAATAATTCTACGCCGACTTCGATATTAAAAATCTTAAAAAGGTTTTCGATATTTTAAAGATTAAATATGTATGTGTATTAAGAATGATCGAGTCGATAAAAAGTTTTTAAATTATTTAATTTTAACTCGTAAACCGAGTTCATAAGTAAAATAAGCGATTTTCGCAAAGTATCTTCGATTCGAAATTAAAAAGAATAGACCTTTTGCAAAAGTAAACTAATAAACAAAATCAGAATTATAAAAAACCTAAGAATCAATTGATTAGCCTCGCTAACAACTCCGGACTATATCAATTGCTTTAATTCAAGATAAGAACTAAAGTATAAAAGGATATTTTCATTAATAAATGAAAATTCTTTCTTATTGACAATAGAAAAGAGTTTTTGCCGAGGAGCCGAAATATTACACTTCGGCCATTTCGGCATTTCGGTGTCCGAACCCATCGGAATAAAGTTTTGATTGTTTTGAAGTTGTAATTATAAAGAGTGTAAAAAAGGCTAAATGATAAACGAAGATCAACTTGACTGCGAATCAAGCGATTGTGATAAGCTGTATAAAGACAAAGACCAAAGGTTTGAATCCTTGCGTAAGTTACCAAATATAAAAGCACCCAAAAAGATATGCTATATAAAAGCCTGACTCTAAGGCTAGACCTTATAGTCTTATAAAAGAAGTGTCAAGAAAAGTAAATAGAAAGCTCGTTGATTGTTCTAGCTAGGAGATGTGTGCCCTTTTATAGAAGATGGGTCCGTCTAGTGTGGCCCTAGTGGCCATAGCAGGTACCCCATCAGGCAGGGTGTTTACAGTACTTAAAGCAACGTGCTTAAAAAGCGTATTTAGCTACCATTTGCTATTTAAAAGCATCTTATGTTCTATCGATAGCTACTTAGCATCAAGAACCAAAGAATAAAGACTATAAAGCTTTTAATAAAGTAATCTAATAGCTAATCGATCACTTAACTCGAAAGATTTATTACGTGCTTTTAGACTTAAAGACGGCGAAGCTTTTTGTGTTCGTAAACGGAGCGTTTGTTAATAACGCTAACCTTAGCTCTTAGATCGGTTTCGTAGCTATCTTTAGCAATGAAGCTCACGTAAATAAGAACGAGTTTACTTTAACGGATAACATCTTTTATTAAGTATTATAAAAGTGCAAGAAGGTGATAAGAGCAGTATTAGCTTTTAAGCTATACGCTATGTCTTTAAGTATCGATATAGTTATTACGATATCGACTACTTTTGCTTAAATCATAACTCAGCTAAGGATCTTTAATTTCTTCGTAGTTATATGCACTAACTCTTATTCGCTTTACGAGTATATAATAAAGCTAAAGACTACTAAAGAGAAACGCTTTATGATCGATATTATAGCTATTCAGGAGTCATACGAGAAGAAGGAGCTCTTTAAGGTACGCTAGATCGGAGGAAAATCCAACCTTGCTGACGCTATAACTAAAGTCGAGGCTAATACCTTTTTGCAAGAGCTAGTTTTGACTAATACCTTGAAGGTGCAAGTAGACGGATGGGTGGAAAGGCCGCTATAAGAGAAGGGAAAGTAAGGTTTAGTAAAGTAAGATTGATTTTCCTTTGTTTTAATTACCTTTTTTCTTTTTCGGTCGATATAGTAATTAGCAAAGCACTGCTTGCTAAAAAGAAAGTTGCCGGTGTCGGTATCTCTATATCGATCTTAGCTAGCTAGTAATAGTAGTAATAGTAGTAGTTGGAGAAGCTCACTCGTGAACTATAGTTCACGGGCCACTTAGCATGCTTCGCTTAGCATATCAGCAGTCAAGGGACCCTTAACTTGATAAGTAGACCTATTAGTTAGCTAGTGCACGTGATTCCTTCTAGTCTTATAAAAGGAATCAGCTCCTTTGAATCTTAAGGAGCAGACAGAATTCAGATACCTTATCAACCGAGTGTTTTGCAATTGCAAGTACTTTGACGACCGTTACGACTTTACGAATATATTCCCAATCGCTTGGAAGCAATCTAACAATAAGTGATCTTTTTAAGTAGTCGCACGACGATTATCCGTATAAGCTTCGTGCTTAATTGAGTATAAGCTTGCGTAATATCTTTATTATAAACTTAGCACTCGTAGTCTTTTATTAAAGAAGGGGCTAGAGCATAATAGAATCTTTAGCTCGCTCGTTATACCGTAAAAGACTCGGTGAGTACTTTCGTCTTGCTTTTATCTTAAAAAGCTTAGACTATTATACGAGACTTCTCGTATAATATAAGTGTTCCTTTGCTTTTGATCTCGTTAATAAACTTAGATCCGAAGATCTTAACGCTTTTAGCTCGTAAGTCGGTACTCGAAATCACTTAAAAGATGTTTTAAGCTATTAATCTAACTAATTCTTTTGCTTTAGACTCTTGAAATAATGCTTTAAAGCTCTTGATGATCTCTTCGGCTCGCAGCTTAGCTAAAAGCTTATAGTCTCGGCGTTTCTTGTCGATAATAAACACTTCGGAGTCTTTAGTAAATAGAACGTAAGAATCGCTTTCTTTCTCGTCGAGCACGGTCGAGATATTAAGATCGTACTTTTAATAAGGTATCTAGACTATTAGTATTGTTGATCTTTAAGAATTAATAAGTTAAAGGTTAAGGAAGCTGTTTGCTGATCTTAGCGAGCTTTTTAGATTAAGCGACCTCGGTAGATTAAGCGAATGTTAAGGTTTAAGCGAATTTCGTAGTTCTAGCTCTGGTTTTAGCTCTTTTTCGCTTTCATTTTGATCTTCTTTTACTTCTACCTTAAGTACTTGCAACTCTTTTAACAGCTTTTCAATTTTAAAGTAGTAAGGTTTTACTAAAGTTGACTTGAATTCCGTAGGCCTCGGACATGCTACTATGCACGTGTGCTTTTGCTTGCTAAGCAGCTGAAAAAGGCCTTTTTACCTTTGGTTTTTTCGCTACACGAGTACTCGTGAACTAATAAAGAGGTCTAAGGTATGCTTCGTAATTAATCTATTCCTCTTTTTAAGCGCGTCTTTAACTTGCTTAGCGGCGTAGCATTTTCGTACTTCCTTTATAACTTTGTTAATAGCAGCAGCACGCTCTTAAGTAAACGCAGCAAGTCGATCTTGCTCCGTTAGCTTCGGTAAAGTATTAAAAACGAAAAGCGTAAAGACCAAGCTATTAAGTCCCGCCGTGTCGTTAATAGCTTTGATAGCTATTTGCAGCCGATCTTCTTTTAAGGCTTTTAAAAGCTCTTTTATAACGATCTTAAAGACGCGTCGCACAAGGACGTAATAGCGTTCTATTAGCTCGACGCTATAATAAGCCTTTATAAGCATCTGCTTCGAAGTGCTTTTAATATCTTTAAAATAACTTTAGAACGTCGCTAAATTAAAGTTGGTTCCGAGATCGTGCATTACGTTTATAAAAAGCTCGACGTAAGTATTGATTTAATATCGATTGAATCTTTTAAGTAAGTGCTATGCGGATATGCTTTTAAGAAAAGTAGCGGCTTGAAAATTAGTAGAGTCGCAAACGACGTATAATACGTTTTTATTATTAAAGTGCATTATATCGACGTATACCGTGTTATTAAAATCAGTATTATCTTTAAGTTTAATATTAAACCTTTTCGAAAAGCGTCCGAATACTTAGCAGTAATAGCAAAACTTTTGGATATTGTAAAGCAAATCTCGTTTAAATTCGTGCTCGGCCTTTTTAAGAACAATAGCAAATCGACTTGCTAAAAAGTAGCTAAAACGCTTATAAATAGTCTTTAATTGCTTTTCCGTAAGGTAGCAGTAAACGGTCTCGCTTTCGCCCTCGATACTATAATAAATAGCAGCGTGCTTTTTATAAAATAGCATCTATACGTGCTTAAACATCTTTACTATTAGTATTTCCTTCTTTCTTTAAACTAGCACGTTTCGCAAATTATCTAAGATCACTTTATGCTTATTTATATTAATTAATAAAAATAAAAAGAGTACGTCGCTCTTTATAACGTAAAACTCTACTTGACTTAAAAGAGTATCTAAAGTAATTGCTTTAATAAAAGTAGCAAAGCCGATCTCGTACTTAACGAACTTCTCTTTTGCTCGAGATATATTTAATTAGATTTCGAAGTATCTCTTTTAAAGTGCTCGTAGCTAAAGCAAGCCAGCGGTAAAGAAATTAGCTGCTCCGCTGTTAATCATAAAGCTTATAAATACGTTTTTAAAGTACTTAAAAGCTATATAAGTCTTTGCTTTGCCCGCGAGCACGTTTTAAGTCTCGATTTAACTAATAAAGGCGTAGAATGCCGTCTGAATTTTTAGCTATTTGTATACTTCGTTAGCGTTAAAGGTGCCGTAAATAATTACAAAACCTTCCGATATATTAGCGTAACTATCCGATTCGAACGGCTCGTTTAATAAGCTTGCGATAAACTAATCGAATTCTTTCGTAAATATAAGTAGCAAGCTTTCGATCGATGCTACGTATTAAAAGAATTTGCTTTTCGTCATTCTTTTTGCGTCTTTAAAGCTTTAGAACTTAGCGACGGATGCTTTCTTTTCGTCGGAAGTATGATTGATGCTCTAGCAACTTAGCTTCTTGCAAATAAAACACCTTTTCTTACTTTTAATAGCTTTAGCAGCTTTCTTACTTCCGAAGTATTAACGGTCTTAAATAAAGCATTCGTATTCTTCGTCTAAATCGGAATCAGCTTTTAAAGTGTTATGCTAAGAGCAGATGTGATCGTATAGCTCGCTAGAGCTCGCGTAAGCTTTACTCGCTTTAGCGAGAGGTCGAGAAGTCTCAATTGCAAACGCAATAGCTTTGCGAATATCAGCAATTGCGGCGGTAAAAGTAAAAGCAAAGTTCATTCGTGCAATCGTAGTTTCTAGCACGTTTTTATAAGCTGAATACAACTTGTTAACAAGACTTCGATCATCTTTTAAACTTGGTCGTAAAAAGCTTTAAATCCTTTTAAGCTCTTTAGCGAGCTTTTTAAAGCACTCGCTAAGCGAGGTCCTTAGATTCTCTTTTTTAATTAAATCTAACGAAATTTCTTTTTAACGGTCGTATTTTGCTTGCCGCCGGTAATCAATCTTAAAATAATCCTTTATTATAATAGCCTTTGCTTTAAAAGTCGAAAGCTTAGCTTTAATAACGTGATTATAATAAAAGGTTATAGCTTCTTTTGTAAGCATAATCGAGAACGCCGCTAAGTAATCGTCGGAAGTCAAACCGTATCGACTTACTTAATTAGCAAAAATCTTTAATTAAGTTCTGAAGTCATCGTCGGGTCTTGAATACTTTAGCTCTTTAAGAAAGCTTCGCGCGAACAAAGCTAATTCCTTCGCTTTTAAGTAAAGTTCTATTGCTTTTAGCTTAAAGAAATCGTTTTTATTATCGTTAAGAGCGCTTAAAGCGCCGTACGCCGGCGTGCTTTGCTTAGCTAATAGTCTGATCGGTAAAAGGTTACCGATATAATTGCCGATAGTCCGTCCTCTTTTAAAGTCTTTAAAAGGCTCATTTCCGAATCCGAGGTCTTTTAAAGGTCCGTTTCCGAATCCCTTTAATAGTCTAAGGGGCTTATTTCTACCTCTTCCGTACCCGTAGCTTCGATCTCCTTGCCAATCTCCCCCGTTCCTTTTTCGTCGGTCATCGTCAGGATCTAGAGCTCTAGCTTGATGATATCCGTACCCTTAAGTGCGCTCTTAGCGATCTTCATACCTCTAGTATCCTTTTTGTCGATACGTAGCCTGTTAAAGGATCTAAGGAGCTTGTCGGTACGTTCGAAGGTGCTAGATTCCCTTTTCGGGTTGTTGAATTCCTTTTTCGAGTCGCTGAAGTTAGGCACGGAAATCTGCACGTTGTCTTTAATAAGAGCTGATTTTGTCCGGAATGCTCTTAGGCTTTAGCGAGTCCTCTTTTAGCGTATAGCTCCCGTAGCTTCGAGTGTTGTCTAGTCCGATGATGATCTCAAGACCTTTGTTGTTGTTGCTATTAAGCTTAAGCTTTTCAGAAAATTAGGTGCAGCTCTTGAGAAAAAGGTTTAAGAGCCGTTGAAGTGATTTTGGCTTTTGTTGTATGATTAGCGTATTGCGTAGCGATTAATAAGTTAAAGACGTCGAGTACGCTAAAGCGCTTCGTCGTAGCCTTTCGTTAGATTGTATAGCGTAAGTTCGTAATTCCGCTATTTGCTTTGCTATATCTTTTATATTTCGTTTTATATCTCTTTTCTTTTTTAAAAACTCTTTTCGTAGCTTTTAGATTTCTTTTTCTTCTTCCTTCTTGCTTGAAGTCTTCTTTTCTTTCCTTTTTGAGCTTCTCGAAAGTGCTAAAGGTAGTTAAGGCGTATTATTTTCGTCGTTCGTAAGGTTTTTAGCGGTCTACCTTAAATCGAGGCTTAAAAGTGTTGCTTATTGCTTTTTTATTTCTTCGAAGGTCTACTAGTGCTACTGCTCGTCGTTTAAGAGCTTGACCATTTTATTAGCGTAGCCCTTTTGCTTTAAAAGGCATTATACGCTTTTAAATAGCAAGTGTTTTTTAAAGCTAATAAAAGTAGCAAACTTGAAGCCTTTTCTTGTATTATCCTTTGTTATCGTAAAGCTCGTCCAGTTTTAACGTAAAAAAGCGTGCCGGAACAAGCTCTATAAGTCGTAATCCTTTAACCCTTTACACTTCGCATTTAAGAAATCTTTTACTATTGCTCGAGCCGTAATCTTACTATCGAGCTTTGCGTATCATAGCTCGTTTAAGTCAAATAAGATGCTCGACATCTCGTCGTCTAGCTTTTCCGAAAAGCTTAAGAGTCTTAAGTATAATGTTTTTTTTAGCTAAATAGCTAAAGGTTCCGTAAGTAATGATAAGACTCGAAGGATATAATACCTTGCTCCTTGTCGGTTAGACTCTTTACTTAAAAGTCCAATTGCTCGATCGGTTATAATTGTTGTCTGCTCGTACGTAAATCGATCTTGTTAGTTAAGTTTGCTGTATATAGCAAGCGCGGCTTTACAGCTTTGAAAGTTGTATAAAAGTGACTTAGTTCGGAATCACTTTTCTATAAGAATAAAGAAAATCGGTAATATAAAAAGCGACTTAATACGGAATCGCTCTTCCGTTATAAAAGAAAGGTATCGTAATGAAAAGTATCCTCGCTATAAAGTCTTAGCTTCTCTGTGATTGATCACTTAGTAGTAAATCAACCACTGATCAGTATTAGATTGCTTCCAAGCGATTAAGAATATATATATATTCGTAAGGTCGTAACGGTCGTCAAAGTACTTGCAATTGCAAAACACTCGGTTGATAAGGTATCTGAATTCTGTCTGCTCCCTAAGGCTCAAAGGAGCTGACTCTTTCTATATGATTAAAAAGAATCACGTGCACTAGCTAGCTAATAAGTTTACTAATCAAGTTGGGGGTCCCTTGACTGCTGACATGCTAAGCGAGGCATGCCAAGTGGCCCGTGAACCATAGTTCACGGGTGAGCTCCCCAACTACTACTACTACTACTACTAGCTAGCTACGATCGATATAGAGATACCGACATAAACCTTAATGAATACGAGCTTTCCGACGACGGCAAAAGTGAACTACTTAACTTAAGAGTGATCCTTAGACTTAAGTCCACCAACTTTTAAATCATTTTCTTAATACTCTCGAAGAAATAAAAATTGACTTACAAAACTATTTCTTAGTTTATTCTTTTACTTTTGTTTTCTTACTTTCTTATCTTCTTTTTGTTCTATACTTATTCTATAAAAGGACGTGCTCTTAATAATTAATCTTTTTGTTTTGGTAAAGAAAAGTATTTCTTACGTTTGTCTTTTTACTTTTAGATTTGCTTTTTATTGTATTTTTTATTCTTTTTTTATTCTTTTTACTTTATTAGTTATTCACTTGTCTTACATAGATTGTTCTTATTATTTAATTGTTTTTCACTTGTTTTAAGCTTACACGGTTATTTCTTATTTCTTAATCGAGATTGTGCTTTTGTTTTAAGCGTGCTTAACTACGTGTATTCGAAAGCAAACTGCTATTAGAAAGAGTAAGTCCTTTTTATAAATATACTTATATAAAAAAGCTTCTTTCTCTTTTTTCTTAACATTTTTTCTTTTTATATAACAACAACTACAATAACACTACTATTACTTCTTCTTTATAACTATACAATATTATATTAATATTAACGACTTTAATTATCATTTAATTAATCACTACTATTATTAGCCTTTATTCTATTATCTTATATTTAACTCGTAAACCGTAGTTCACGAGTCAAATATGCTTCTTAAGTTAGCTGCCGTTAAAAAAAAAGCCTTTGTCCGTGATACACCTTTTAACCTATTAATAAGCGAAGAGCAAGCTACTTTAGCTCGATAATCGAGTTTCGAGCTAAAGTTTAAAAGACGAATCATTAAAACCTTCGATAAGTTCTTTTAAACTTACCGCTAAATAAATAACTCTAATCAATTAGCTATGCTTAAAGTAGCAACTTCCGATTTTAATAATAAATTAAATAAGAAAGACGACTTAATCTTATAATACGATTAATTCTTGCGAGCCGAATACGCAAGAAAAAATATAAACGCCGAAGACTTTCTTTCGGCTTACGACCAGTTTATTATCAGAGTTACTGTTATTTATTTCTTACGCAATAAGAACGTTAAAAGACATAGACGAATCAAAAAAGCTTTCGACGGCGCTAAAAGCTAATTGCTATACGACGATTACTTTAAAGCTATATACACTTTAATCCGCAGCGCTCGTTAATTAAGCGTCATTTTAGAAAACTGCACTTTTAACGCTTACGCTATCTAAGTCATTAACTATTATATTATTGCTTACGTCGCTTTTTAAAAGATTATAGCTAATATAACTCGAAGACGCAAGTTTATTAAGCTTAATGCTACGATAATCAACCTCATTTGCTAGATCGTAAAAGATAAGACTAATATTAAATAAAAAGATAAGATCGCTATTCTTAACGAAAGACTCTTAAAGAAGCTAAGATTAAAAGTCTTATTATATAGCTTGTTGGTTTTGGCTTTCGATAGTATTAAAAGCGAATACGACGAGCTTAAAAAACGTATAAAGTTTGCCGACGAGAATTAAACTTGGAATTTCGTCTTGTAAAAAGAACCCGAATCCGAAATTCTATTCGTAAACTATAATTTACAAGTGCTAAATGATTTAGCAATTAAAGTAAGATCAAGTTAACTCTTTGCTTTTAAAACCTTTTTGCTTAAATCACTTATTGCGCGCTTTTCGTTATTATTAGTTTTGTTTTAAAGATCGACGTTATCTTTTGCTAATAAGCCTTCGAACGTTAAATTAATTGCTTCGATTATGTTTACTTTACGCAAGTCTACCGACGCGAGCTCTTTTCTAGCTTTTACACTCGAAGTGCAACGCGACCTTTTTAAGAACTAGCTGCTATTAGCACTACTCGTTAAAAAAAAAGACAGCTTAAAATACGAACTAGCTAAAGCTATATCAAATCGCTGCTTCGAATTCGTCGAGATTAAAAACTTTATAAGTATAAACGTAGCTTTTATTAACTTTTGCTAAAACTTTTATTAATTAACTTTCGACCGCTTAAACTTAAACGAAAATATCGACAATGCTCTTTAAGTTGCCGCGAAATCGATTAAGAAAGCTATCAATTAAATCCGCAAGCTTTTAAAAAACGAATTTTCTAATAACGCGATCTTACGACTTTTCGACCGTCGTAACTAAGTAGAAGTAAGTAAAAAAAAGAGCAAAGTAGTAAACTACTTCTTGCTATTCGAAATCTTTAATTTAAGCTTTAACGACGACGATTACGATTGCACAAAGATCTTTTAAGAAGTAAAAAACGTATTAAAATTTAAAGATAAGTTTAAAAAACTTTTTAATTTAAACGTTTAAACGAAGCTTTGCTTTAACCGCAAAGTCTTACCGTCCGCTATCGAACTATTAAATAAAGTATTTTGCGAAGTTTATACTTTCGAATACGTTAAATACTTTAAGCTAGTTACGAAAGGCTTTATAATAATAATGATCCGTTTTAATTTGTATCGATTTATTAAAGCTTATTAAACTAACGCTCTTAACAACTTCATGCTTTACTCGAGTAACTAATCGATATTCGCTATTAAAACTAAAAGCAATACTTTAGTTAAAAGAATGTTTAGCTTAAGCTTTTTTAAATTTAAAGCTAAGCCGATGTCCTTTAATAAGCTGAACTAAAGCATTAGCTTAATAGGCACCGCTTAAAAGAACAGCTCTTTTAATATTATAAATGCGAGTAGCTATACGAAAGTTTAGCTTATATTAAAAGCTTTTTTTTTAAACGATAAGCACGGCAACTAAACCTTCTTTATTATTATAAATAAAGAGATCTAGATGTATTTGCACTACTTTCGGATTAATAATTTAAAAAAAGCTTCGATTAATATACTCTTTAATATAATACACTCTTTGACTTAGCAAGTCTTTCGAAGCTATTATAAGCTATACTTTGCCGCTTTATTTAATCGCCGAGACGAGAACTACAAGCTTATCGCTTACTCGAAACCCTTTTAGCTTTTTAAATGCAATAATAGTGCTCGAGTAATTGCGACTAAGCACGACGCTAATACTAAACGACTCGTGAATCGTAATTTACGAATTAAAAATAGAATTTTGAATTATTACTTAATGCTTTACGGCGTAAAGAGCTAAATCGGAAGCTTAGCTATTTAGCTTAAAAGCTATACTTACGATACGACCTTTAGAAAGACTATTAAATAAAAAGCTTTTAAACTTAAGTCGAAGACTTTAAATGCTTTTAAGAATATTGCGCCGCGTTAACTTTTCGCTATAATCAATGATCTCGCTACTTTTATATCCGTTATTACGAAACAAAGTGTTTTCTTAGATATAAACGCTTTTTAAAATTCTTTTTACGGATAAGCGGTCTTCTTTAATAACTACACCGCTTTGCTAAACAATAGCACTTTAAAAAATAAAGTCAGCTTTATAAAACACGCTTGTACGATCGTCTTAAAACGTATACCGCTAACTTTTCGGTAAAGAGTTATTAATGAATTAAGCTAGCTTTTTGCCGCTATAATTTAATTAAACTACGTTAATTTCGTATTAAAAGCTTTAATCGAAAGAATAGATTAAAACGAACTTCGAGTAGTAAAAGAATTAACCGTTATCTTTGCTATATCTCGGACTTAATTTTAAGAATACTTTATTAAGCATAAAAAGAAGTTGTTTTCGGCATTTAAAAAAAGATTTGCTATTATCTTGAATGTTAAAGCTAAAACTTACGAAGCTAAGTCTTTTTCTAAAAGCAAAAGCCGCCGAGCTAACGACTTTGTAAACGCTAATAAGTTAAAGGATTTTAAAAAGAACTTGCGATCGATTAAATTATCTTTTAACGACTTCGATTTAAGTGTAAAGATTAATTTAAAAAGTGCGAAATCTATTCGTAAACTACGGTTTACGAGCTAAATCGACGACTTTAAAGCATTATCTTCTTAATCGGAATCTTTAAACCGCGTATTCGATAAAGCTATAAAAGCTTTAAATGATTTGCTCGAAGACGAAGACGACTTAATTAATAGCTCCGGACTTTATTTTAGCTTCGCTAACTTTCCGTCGGCCAAGTTCACACTTATCAACGATGCTATTAACAAACGCAAGAACGACACGCGCTCTTTTACTTTTAAAGATACTGCTGCTAGCACGTTATCGTTTAATGCTAGCTTTGCTAAAAAAAAAAGACTTTCCTAGCTTAAGGAAAACGAAAAAGTTAAAGACGTTAATACGGAAAGAGACTATAAGGAAGCTGCCGAAGCGTAGTTTAAAGGTTTAGAATTTAAAGACAAGATACTTTTTTTTTTTTTTTGTATACTAGATTTTTTCTTTCTTTTACACCCTTTTTTTTCTTCTTGTTTGATGGTAGGCGAAAGCGCTTACTTATTCTATAAAAAGACGGATGTAAACACTTTGCTTAATAGGGTACTTGCTATGGCTACTAAGGCTATATTAAACGGACCTATCTTTTATAAAAAGGCACATATCTTCTAGCTAGAACAATCAACGAGCTTTCTATTTATTTTTTTCGGCACTTCTTTTATAAGACTATGAGGTCTAGCCTCAGAGCTAGGCTTCTATACAGCATATCTTTTTGGGTGCTTCTACACTGCTAGTTAAGCCTTATATAAAGTTTTTCGAACTCAATTAACGCTTTAGCTTTTTTAACGAAGTCGTTTAAAAACTCGAAAGCGATTTAAACGAGTTCCGAAACGGTTACGAAGTTGTTACGATCTATAACCAAAAAAGCTAAAAACAAATAAGCTATCTTTTCGGTTTAATTAAAAACGTAGTTCTTACGTTAGCGTTTTATAAAAAAGTATTCTTCGAAAGCTTCTAAGTTATCGAAGACGCGGGCTTGCTAATGACGTGCTCGATAGCTTACGCCGTTTAAAAGCTTTTGTTTAAAGTTAAAGATCCGCTCGATACAAGCGCGACCTTAAGAAGCTAAAGAAAAGGCTTTAAAAGTGTTAAACCTAATTAAAGTGCAAAAGTTAGTTAGCTTATAAAAAAAAAGTAGTTTATCGTCGTCGGCGAAAAAGCGGCGAAAGTTAACGGTTCTATAAGTAAAAAAAGTAGTTTAAAGGACCGAAAGCTTGTATAGCTCTTTGCTTTTAAAGTTGTCTTCGAAAGAAACTTAAAAAGGCTTTGACGAGCGTTCCGTAGTTAGCAGAACCGCTTAAAGCTAATCTAGTTTCTTTCGAGCTCGACGAGCTTCTTTTTCAACTTTATCGGCGAAGGTTTTTTGCTCCTTAGCGTTTTTATCGAGCTTTTCGTTACGGGTTTTCATGTCTGCGAAAAGCTTCTTAAGCTTAGCGGCTTTTCGTTAAGACTAGAAAAGAGCTTAGTATTAGGCTAAGGCTTCTTCGAAGTTAGTAAAAGCTAAAAGATCATCTTCATCGTCTTGCTTACTAATAGCTTCTTCTTAAGTAAAAAGAACTATTAATTAAGCCGTAAAAGAAGAAGAGGGAGCTGCTAGAGCAGCTTTAAAAAGTATACGAAAGATTTTGCCCGCGGAGCGAAGGTTGTTATATTGTATAAGTGCTATCTTTCAAGCTATACTTAGAATAAGCTTTTTCGTAACCGTTAGAGTCGTCTAAGTGTTTTGACGTCCAACTATTAAGGAATTCTAAAAAAAAAAAATTATTAAAGCCGTTCCCGGCGGAGTAAAGTAGTTGTTAATAATATAACGACCTTAAGCGATTACTTAAAAGAACTCACGGAAGCGCGAAAGTTTATATAAGAGCTTAAAAGAATCTTAAAGTAATGATTTAAAATTAATAACTACCGAGTATAAAAGTCGAAAATAGCTAAGGTCTATATACACGAAAGTAAAAGCGCTAAAGACTCGTGAACTATAGTTCATAGGTCAAAAGCGAAGAATAAAAAAATACGAAGAATACGAAGGAAAAAAGGAGGAAAGTAGCTTGGCGCATATAAGGTGCGTCTAGGAGACCTGGCATGTCGTCACATTAAGTAATTATTTTCTTTTTGATTCCTTGTTTTTTAATTCTTTGCTTTAAGCTCATTATTTTCTTTATTTAGCAATATCGATTCCCTTTTTTTATAACGCTATAGTCGAAGTCAACCTTTTTAACACCGATAGTAACAAGCTAATCAACGAAATACTTAGTCGCTATAAAGATTTCGTAGTCGTTTATACTGATAATAACGTTATTAATTCAATATTTACTTGCTATAACGGAGAAGATACCGCTTTGTTTTTAAGACTAATCGGCTTTGATTACAAATAAAAAAGTCGCAAAGGTTTTATCGACGAGTTCGGCATTAAACATTACGGTGCTAACAAAGTTAATAATAACATTTATATACTATAATCATTAATGGATTTTTTATTTAAAAGGAGAACGCTTAGGTCCTTTGTCTTTTCGATTATTTTGTTTTTTTTTTAACTTAATTAAAAAGTAATTCATTTATAAAGATGTCAAGGTTCGATTGATCTTACGTAATCTTACTTTTGAGCTTTTCGATAGCGATTATGCCGAAGCTAAAAGCATCTTAAAGGAGCTATTGATACTATACCTTTTTATTATCGATAGCACTTTAGTATATAAACGCTTTACCTTTAAGTTTTCGGATGAAAATGAGTTTAAGTAAAGCAATAAGTGCTAAAAGCTAAGAGAGCTATTTAAGTCAGACGAGATTTATTTGAACTATGCTTATAAGCAAGAACTTAAGCTAAAAGCGGAGACCGAGTTAAACGTATTTTACGTAACTGCAAAAGGACGAGTCTTTATTAACTTTTTGTAACTAGTAGACTTGGGCTAAAGAACGGGTCTTTACTAACCCTTAGGCTTTTGTAACTAGTAAATTTAATTAATACTTTAAGTCTTTAATTAATAAATGTGATTAGTAAATGTGATTAATAAATGTTATTAGTAAATGTAATTAGTAAATGTGATTAGTAAATGTAATTAGTAAATGTGATTAGTAAACTTGATTAGTAATTATGCATATGCATATTTTTATATATATAAACCTTATAGAATAACCTTACGCCTTATAAGGTTTCTCTATAAGGAAGGGCAGAATTTTATACCCTCCGTGGGTTCCCCCGTGGGGAGGACTCAAAACTCCGTGGGGCCCTATGGGGCCCTATGGAGCAGCCTAATTATACTTTACAATTACATTGCATTACATTATAATAAACTAAAATTACTAAACAAAACTTCTAGTCATGATTTCCCGCAATTTCCTAACCAACGCTATATATTTGTTTTGAATCGTTACTCGTTTAGCGTAAATAGTATATAAGTTCGTTATTAAAAGTAATTAATAAATCGATTAATAAATCGATTAATAAGTCGATTAATAAATAAATATATAAGTACTTACTTTCAAACTCTTTTACGAAGAATGCTTCTAAAGCTTTTTGTAAACATTTTAAAGCACCGCTTTGAAATTTAAAGTTTTGTTTAAAATCGTAAATGATCTCTCGAACAAGACGCTAAAAAAAAGTCTTTTTAATAAGAAGCTCGATGCCTTTTTAATATCGTCGGATCTCTTTTAACGCAATAGCTATATAAATTAGTAATTGTACTTAAGAATCAATTTATTAATTGATTAAACTTACTTCTTAGCTTATAGCGACGGCGCTTTCGTTAGCTTAAACCTTTTTTTTTCGTAACAATTGCAAACTTTTTAAAATACTTGCCTTTTTTAGATTTTTAATAAGAAAAAGTTTTAGCTATTGAAAGTGATTTGCTAGCTGATAAAATAAAGCGAGCAGCTTTAACCGTCGAGAGTGATTTTTTAGCTCTTTTGTATTAAGAAAAAAAAATATCATTTTTATTTAAGTTTTCTTTATTATCGCTTTGCTTTTCTTTATTTGTATTATTATAAAGCATCGTCCTCGTCGCGGTTTTTATAACTATAATTAGGCCTGGGATAGTAAAAGACCTTTTAAAAGCTTTTTACGCGAAAGCTTTTTTAATACGATTGCTAATAAAAGCAGAAGAAAGTTCAACAGCTGCAAAAGAATTGTTTCTAGCACTTAAATCGTAAGACGGATCTTTGTTTTAAAACTAAGTTAATACACTCGTTTAGCTCGTCGATTGTTATATTGTTTTTAAAACAGTTTTAAAATAATTAACGAACGAAAGAAAAAAGTTTAAAAAGTTTAAACTTATTAAAAGCTATTAGTACTTATGTTAATATTATTAAGAACGATGCTTTTATTCATTTCGAATTGAATAGCCGAAGTAAATTTAATTGCGTTTGCTAAAGAAAAATTTAATTAATAAATATTTACTAATCATAAGTCAAAAACATTATCGGATCGAGGTTTAAAAGATAATAAGTGCTAATCTGTATTTGCGCGAGAGTTTATTAGTGTTTAAAAAGCGTTACTTAAAATAATAAAAATTATTAATTATTAATTAATAAAATAATTAATACTTATTAACTTAACCTTAAGAAATTCAGCGAAAAAAGGACGAAGATAAATCGGTTCTTTATTATAGACTTGCAATACCGCGCGGAGTTTTAAGAATTTTTATAAATGCTTATTAGCTATTTGCAATTAATTTATTAATTAATTTATTAATCAAATATTAATTAAATAGCTATCGAAATATAATAGCGCAGCGCTTAGCAAAAGTAAAGTCAAGAATTTTTATAAATGCTTATTAGCTATTTGCAATTAATTTATTAATTAATTTACTAATTAAATATTAACCGGATAACTATCGAGTTATAATAACGCAGCGCTTAACAAAAGTAAAGTCTAGCGTATTCGTAATTAATTAAGCTTTGCTAAATTAAAGATAAAGATTTGCGCTAAGCAAAGTAATTAAAAAAGTATTAATAGTACTTCGATTAATTAAATATAAACCTATTTTATTTACTTTATAAATTTAAGTTTTCTTTTTTTACGCTTTCGCCGCGTATTATATCTACTTCATCTTCTTATGCTTCGTCTTTATCTACTTGACTTTTAGCCGCTTAACTTTTAGCCGCTTGACCTTTAGCCGCTTAACTTTTAGCCGCTTAACTTTTAATCGCTTAATTCTCAATTGCTTTATCAATTAATTTATTTTAGCTTGCGTTATCTCTTTTAACTATAATGCTTAGTATATCGGTAAAAAGAAGTCGGTCCGAAAGCAAAAGTTCGTTTGATAAAGAGGCTATTTAAAAGTATTAATAAAAAGACTTAATCGCGATAATCTAATTTACGATTAATAAATTAATAATTTTAAATAAAAAAGAAACGATTTTATAAAGCAATAAATAGCGTTGTATTTAAAAGCGTAGCAAATAAGAAAGCGATAATTGTAATTAATTATTAAGTAATAGTAAAAAGAAATCAGACTTTACTTTATAAAATAAAAATTGCGTAAAGCGGCCGCTTTATTTTAGCTGCGGCCGCTTTATCTTAGCTACGGCTACTTTATCACTTCGTAAATTCATTAGCGGCCGCGTTAAGATGTTTTAAAAATAAAATGTACGAGTTCACTTTTAACCTTAATACTTTTATTTTATTACTTTTAATTTTATTTTAAACAACTACTTTTAACGTTTAGCTTTTTTATAATATTATTTAATATAGCCGCTTATCAACTTGATTCGATAAAAAGTATTATTGCAAATACAAATTAGCTTAATTTAATAAAAAAGATTGAAAAATCTATAATAAGAATCATTTTTTTATTTATTAATTTATTTACTAATTAAAAACGTTTTTCTTAAAATGCGGCCCATACAAAGGCAATCGTAGCAGCAAGTAATCCGATGCTAAGAAACCTTAGCAAGCGCAAAGTAAGTATTTTTTTTACGTAGTATTTTAACCTTTATTAATTTATTAATTTTTTTTAAAAAAAAAAGCTAAAGAAAAGCTAATTATTAATCAATCTTTATACGATAAAAGCTAATGCTCGTATAATAAAGCTGAAACAAGATCTTTAAGCAGATAAGCTTCGAAAAGCTAAAAGACGAAATCAAGCGGCCGCTAATCAGTTTTTTATAATTTAAAAATAAACCTTAAAATATTCTTAAGTATTAAAAGCTAAAAAGAAAACTCGATAAGCCGAAATGCGAAAGAATCTTATAAATAAACGGTACTTTTTCTTTTCTTTAATTTATTAAGCAATTTACTAATCGATTTTAAAAAAAATCGAAGCATTTACGCAAATAATCTTATTATATAAGCCGCTTCTTTTATAGCTAGATTCAATAATAAAAAATACTTGAATAGCGATTAAGTTAATAAAGCATTCAATTTAAACGAAGAGATATATAAAGAATTTAATTTGCGAAAAGACGAAGAAAAAAATAATAATATACTTCGCGATAAATACGATTCGATTACCGATAAAAAGATAAAAAAGGTTACTCGGCAATTAATACGTTAGCATATATAAATAAGCTTTTATTTTATTTAAATATTTATATTTTGCTAATAATATAAAATCACGCTATATAATGACCGTTTAGCAATTTCGTCGCTATTAATAAAGTGTAGCGCGGTCTTTATTAATAAAGTGCCGAGCTACTAATTTAAAAAGTAAAAAAGCTTTTTTTAAATTAATAATTTAAGACTTAGCAAGTACGGTTTCAAAACGAACTAAGTAAGAATTCATTCTATTATGCTTTTAATCAATTGAATTAATATTATAACTTTTAGTCTTTATTTAATTAAGTTTTTTTACGTTTACTTTTCTTTTAATAAAAAAAAGTATTAGCGAACTAAAATTAAAGCAAATACTAATAAGATTGAATACGAATTGCCGAGTCTAGCCGTTTAATATAACATAAAAAGATTCGAAAAGAATACTAAATTTAAAAAAGCTGATTGCGATCTTATTTTATTTTAACGCGTTATGCAATTGATTTAGAAAAAAGACGAGCTAACTCCGGAGTTGTTTTACGGCGTTAAAGATAGCGGTACGGAATTAAGATCATTCTTAAATTCAATGCTTAAATTTATATAAAATAGAATTTACGATTAATTACAAATTTTGTATTTTATAAAAATACTTTTATTTATCTTATTTATTAATTATATTTATTAAGAATACTTATTAATTATATTTACTTATTTTATTTACTAATTATATTTATTAATCATATTTACTAATTATATTGATTAATTATATTTGTTAATCACATTTACTAATCACATTTATTAATCGTCGGTTTTTTATATAACGAAACGCTAAGTCTTTTAAACGCACTTTATATGCGTTAAGCTACTTCTTTCTTTTTTTCTTTCGTATTCTTCGTATTCTTTTATTCTTCGCTTTTAACTTATAAACTATAGTTTACGAGTCTTTAGCGCTTTTACTTTCGTATATATAAACTTTAACTACTTTCGACTTTTATACTCGGTAATTATTGATTTTAAATTATTACTTTAAAATTCTCTTAAGCTCTTATATAAACCTTCGCGCTTTCGTAAATTCTTTTAAGTAATCGCTTAAAATCGTTATATCTTAAAGTTTTAAATCAAAAGAATTGATCGACTTGTTGTATTTAAAATCGATATAAATATATTAATAAATTATTTTAATATTTATATTTATAAATTATATTTATAATTAATTATATATATATTTTATTTAATATAATAACGATTTTAAAACTATCTATATAAACTCATCTATTAATTTATAATAATAAAATTCAAAAGGCTTTCGCAAGCTATAGAATTTATTACTTTCTTTTTTTGCGATACTTCTTTTTTATATATAAAAAGTCTTTTGCTCGCTAACAATACTAATTTTATAATATTCGTCGTTATATTCGTTTTTATTAATCTATTTAACAAATAGCTTAATTTTATAACCGTTATTTAAAAATCGCTTAACTCGATATTCGTTTATTTTAATTAACTAGCTACGATTACGCTTTTCTTCGTCTAGCATTTTTATTGCATATTAAGCGTTTCGACCGTTCGTTCGTTTAATAAAAAAAGAATAATAAGTTTTATTATCTACTTCGATAAAGATAAAGTTTAATTAGTTTGTAATCTTTAATAAATTAATAACTTGATTAATATATAAATAATAAAATAGCACTTATAAATAAATCGGCAAGCGTCTATTAAAATATGAATTTCTTTTATCTATTTTTCAATTATAATAGATATTCGAGCTTATAGATATAATTATAAGCTAATACAATTATAAAGTGTTTTATCGTTTTATATAATAAATTTTCAATTAAATGCTTTTATGTTTAATATTTATTAAATTATATTAATTTTATTTACCGTATAGCAGCAGCCGAAAAGAAAGCTATAAAGATTATATTTAAATTAAGATTTCTATAAGCACTTTATCTTTGTATATTAATTAAACCTTAATAAATTTATATAAGTACTTGTTATAACGACTTTAAGCGATTATTTAAAGAATTTATAAAAAAGCGAAAAGATTATATAAAGATTAAGAAGATTATAAAATCATTATTTGAATTTGAAATTAATAATTATCGAAAGTAAAAGTTAAAAAAAACTGAATATTAAATTCTTTTTAAACGATTAAAGAATATATTCGTAACTTCGTAACGGTCGTCAAAGTACTTGCAATTGCACAACATTCGGTTGTAAAAGTATTTGAATTTCAATTGCTTTTTAAAATTCAAAAAAGCTGATTTTTTTTATATAATTAAAAAGAATCACGCGCACTAGCTAATTAATAAGTTTATTAATTAAGTTAAAGATCTTTTAATTAGTATGATATGCTAAGCGAAGCATATTAAATAGCTCGTGAACTCTTTTAAATACTATTAGCTAGCTAAGGTCGATATAAATATACAGATATTAAAGTCTATATATAAAAAGGTTGTTCGTAATAGTCAACTTAAGTAAAAAGAGCTTAAAAGCGTTGAAAGATATAATTATAATTAAGCTTTAATAAAAAAAAATAAAAAGAAATGAAAAGATAAAAAAAAAACCGTTAATTAAAACTTAACGCTCGCAAGAATACTGCTTAAAAAGAATTAAGCGTAAGCAAAACCTTTTTTAAAAATAAACTAACTTAATAAAATATATTTAAATCATAAAATAATATTATACAATATTCAAGTATATAAAACGTTAATATATAAGTTTAAATTAATAGTTTAATAGCAAATTCGCTAGAATCTAAACATATCTTCTTAAGCTACTGATTCGTTTTTATCTTAAATTACTTTAATTACTTACGAAGATACCGATTTATTTTAAAATCAAGAGTTCGAAAGCTTTACAACTAGTTTCTTTAGCTTAATACTATTAGCAATTATTAAATATTCTAATTAATATTATATTTAAAACGTTAAAGAAATTAAGACTTTTAATACTTAGTAGTTATAAACTTTATAGTATTCTTAATAACAAAAAGCTAATCAAAATCCTTTGCGAATCGATTAAAATAAAAAAAAACTTCTTTTATATAAATTAAATTCGTTTAAGCAATTGAAAAATCAATAAAAGAGCTTATAATATATTATAAAAAGTGCGATCGAGCTTTAAAGCATCCGAAGCTAAAAGCTTTTAAAACGAAAGCATTAGCCGATCATCAGAAAACGGACGTTTGCAAACGCGTCGTAAATAAGCTAAAATAAAAGCTTTAGCAAACTTAATTAAGATCTAAATCTCTTTTACGCAATTTAATACGTTTATTTTTATTTATAAATTCAGTTAATAAATCTAGTAAATCTAATTAATAAATCTGATTAATAAATCTGATTAATAAATCTGATTAATAAATCTAATTAATAAATCTGATTAATAAATCTAATTAATAAATCTGATTAGTAAATCTGATTAATAAATCAGATTAATAAATTTAATTAATAAATAACAAAACTAATATCAAATAAATATATCTATTACGAAGAACGCTTTCGCATTAAGACTTAAAATCAGCATTTCGAAAAAGTTTTTTAAATGTTATATTATCTACGCGAAGCTCGTTTCGAATAGTTAATAACTCGGATTAAAAATTTCTTTGCGAATTACAAAACTTATATCTTAAGCTTTTTAGTGCTTTAATTATTAAGCAAGACCTCGACGATAAGATTTAAAAATTGATCGCTATTTATTAAACAATTTACTAGTTAATCAAAAACTTAGCATTTTATTAAACTGTTAATCTAATACTAAGCGTTATTTTTTTATATATATAATCGGAACTGCAATTATAAAAGATTAATATATAATTCAGCTTATGCTTAGATTTATATACGTTGAGTTTAATTATATAAAAAAAGAATCAGTGAAAATTATTTACGAACGCTTTATTAAATTAAGCTTAATAAAAAAGATAATCGCGATTATAACGGATAACGCATCTTCGAATAATACAATAATAAAAGAATTGCTTAAATGCGTCGAAAATACGTTTAAAAAAAAGCTTTTTATAAGCTAAAAGACTCTATACGTTTCGTATATAGCTCACGTCTTGCAATTATCTTTTAAAACGTTGCTTAAACCGCGATTATCGCTAATAAACGAAAGCTTAAAAAAGCATTAAAAAAAAGATTCTAATATAAACGAGCTAAAAAGAGCAAAAAGACGCGATAAACGAAAGATTGCATATGCACTTGCGATTATAATTTTTTTTTTTAAAAAAATATTTATTAATCATATTTACTAATCATTAATCAACGTACTTAAGTTCGAAAGTTTATTAAATGTATTACGGCTAATTAACTTCGAAAATCGCGATTTAATAAAACGATAAAAGCTTTTATCGACGATTCAAAGCATCTTTTAACGAAAAGCTTAAAGCTTGTTTTAAATGTTATTACAAAATAAGATTCTACATTCTATATACTTAATCGATTTATAACTCTAAAAGATATTATTTAAAAATATTATATAAAGATCGATAAGATAAGTATTTTTAAATTATTTAATACTTAATAAAAGCAAATCTTATAGCTAATCGATATCCTTCGACCGTTTCACTTTTTAATTATGCACTTAAGTAAAAAGCTTAATCTTATTATTTAATACGGATTTTTAATATTCGATGAAATATTCGAACGTTTAAATAAAGCATAAGCACGATTAAAGTCTAAATATATAAAAATTTCGAAAAAAGATCGCAATGATTTTAAATAGATCTTATAATTAAAAGAAAGCGTTATTAATGCTATCGAGAAATTAAATAAATATTATAAAAAAACGCAAAAGCTGTTAAAAGATATTTTTGCTTTCGCGATAATCTTACATCTTGCTATTAAGCTAAAGACTTTCGACTTAAATTTTTCTTAGCTTTACGAAAGTAAAGATTAGTTTGCAATATATCAAGCGAGATTCGAAAAGCTTTTTAACGAATATTATAAATCTTTAATATCTATAGCTTAACGTATTGATAATATTAAAGCAATCGATCGTTAACCGATAGCCGCTTTATTATTCCGCGGTAGATTAATGCTAAGTTCTTTTTTATAAGCTTCTTTCGAAAATACAAATTACGAGTCGTCGGAAGTGCATAATTATCTTTTAGCTCGTAAGTTTGAAATTTTAATTCAAAACCTTAATTTTATTGATTTTTATTAATTAAGTTTAACGGTCGATAGATAAAAGATTTTAACTTTTTAGCGAAACCTTAAGCCTCGATACTTTAATCTAACTCGAATAGCTAGAGATTTTCTATGCATCTCTTTAACTAGTGTTTGCGTAAAAAGAGTATTTAACATTGCAAGAGATATTTGCGATTATCGTCGCGGTAATTTATCGTTATTAATAATCGCAAAAGAAATAACTACTTTATATTTCAAAATATATAATACTCGCTTAAATAAAGCTCAGCACTTATTCGAATCGATTTTAATAAATTATGTTGCTAGGTAAAGTGTAAGGTGAGAGCGTAGTCCGTGTATAATGCACGGACACCTTATCCTTAGCACGCTCCTACTACAACCTCGCCCCTAATTCTTAGTCTTAGATAATACAAGTCAATCAACCACAACATCAGCAAAGCTTCCTCGTGACTTGGTACTATCATTAGATTAATACTAGCAATAAGTTATAAGCCTCGAAGTCTGATTCAATTCATTTTAAAGTATTTCTAGACTTCAAACACCCTTTTTCGGCGTGTTAAAATACTTACCCCTCCCTTGACAATTCGTCACCGTAGCGCGCGATTCTTCTAAACGCGCTTCCACAGCACCCTTCGCTGCAATTGATCTTTAATTGCAACCACTTGCTAATGTAGCGAAAAGTGAGGCCGAACCTAGCGGTTCCTTAAGCAAGAAGCAAAAAAAAGCTGCAATTAAGGCAAACCTAGCTATACAGCAACATACTACGAAAAGAGGAAAGGCGGCAAAGGAACTGCCTGCTTTAAAGAAACTATTATTAATGCTTAAACTTAAAATCTCTTTATTACCTTTGCGCTACTTAACGCTACTAAACGTAAGAAGCTCACTATACGTAGCAGCAACTCTGCTTGAAGTATACTTTTAATCCTTCTTCCGCGAGGCTAATAAAAGTGAACTATCATCTAGTAAAGACGAGTTTACTACTCTTTTAAAGAAGATCTTTAAGTCGCTAGCGCGCTTAATCGATAGCGAACCTCCTCCTCCTCCGAGTCCTCCGAGTCCTCTCGAACTACTTACTTCGACGATCCTTTTACCAATACGCAAGAAGAAGATGAGTTCGAGCCATAGCCTTAACCTACTCGAAGCTTCAAAGCTAAAAGGAAGTGAGAATTATCAATAATAAAAAAATAAAGTGATCAACATTACTAAGTTTAATAAGATTAGTAAATATATTAATCTAAAGTCTCGAACCTTAATACTTATAAAAGTCGACGAATGTTGTAAACACCTTGCCTGATAGGGTACCTGCTATGGCCACTAAGGCTACACTAGACGGACCTATCTTTTATAAGAGGGCACATATCTTTTAGCTAAAACAATCAACGAGCTTTCCACTTACCTTTTCTGACACTTCTTTTTGTAAGATTATAAAGTCTAGCTTTAAAGCTAAGCTTTTACACGGCACATCTTTTTAAGTGCTTTTACATTAGTAACTTACGCAAGGATTCAAACCTTTAGTTTTTGTCTTTATACAACTTATTACAATCGCTTGATTCGCAATCAAGTTGATCTTCGTTTATCATTTAGCACTTCATTTTATAACTATAACTTTAAAACAATCAAAACTTTATTTCCGATAAGTTCGGACACCGAAACGCTGAAATAGCCGAAATGCAATATTTCGGCTCTTCGGTAAAAACTCTCTTTTATTATTAATAAAAAAGAATTTTCACTTATTAATAAAAATACCTTTTTATGCCTTAGCTCTTATCTTAAATTAAAGCAATTGATATAGTCCGGAGTTATTAGCGAAGCTAATCAATTGATTCTTAAGTTTTTTATAGTTTTAATCTTAATTATTAGTTTATTTTTGCAAAAGGTTTATTCTTTTTAATTTCGGATCGAGAATACTTTACGAAAGTCATTTATTTAATCCGTAAACTCGATTCACGAGTTAAAATTAAACAATTTAAAAACCTTTTATCAACTTAATCATTTTTAACACATATATATATTTGATCTTTAAAATATCGAAAACCTTTTTAAGATTTTTAATATCGAAGTCGGCGTAAAATCACTTTTTTTTTCGTTAAAATCCTTTGAATTTATTAAATCTTTTAATCGTATTCTTATAAGCTTCGAACTATCTTCATCTTACTTCGACTTTCAACTAGAACCTTTACTTTTATCGGAAACACTTGCTTCGGAAATGCTTTTTAAAATAAATATCGGTCTTAAGATCTATACTATTCTTTTTCTTTTTGCTCTTTTTGCTTTTCTATCAAGACTAGCGCTAATTATAATCGACCTTGCTATTTTTTACGCTTTCATGACTACTCGCATGCTATTGCTAAGTGCTTTAAGAGCTCTTTGCTTTAATAGTATTAATATCACCGATTTTATCGAAAAGTACGAAAAGACTTGCGATGATTTTAATATTTTCGAAGATGATCGGTTTATTAAGCTCTTTTATTATTACGATAACTTTCGCAAAGAGGTTATTAAGAGCTTGCTCGAATAAAAAGCTAAGAAAAATTGAGTTGCTTTCGTTAAGGCTTTAAAAGCCGAGTTTCGTGAAAACGATATTTAATAATGTCGGTATACCCATATCGACCTTAGCTAGCTAGTAGTAGTAGTAGTAGTAGTTGGGGAAGCTCACCCGTGAACCATGGTTCACGGGCCACTTGGCATGCCTCGCTTAGCATGTCAGCAGTCAAAGGACCCTCAACTTGACAAGTAGACTTATTAGTTAGCTAGTACACGTGATTCCTTCTAGTCCTATAAAAGGAATCAGCTCTTTTGAATCTTAAGGAGCAAACAGAATTCAAATACTTTATCAACCGAGTGTTTTGCAATTGCAAGTACTTTGACGACCTTACGAAGTTACGAATATATATTCCCAATCGCTTAAAAGCAATCTAACACTGATTAGTGGTTGATTTACTACTAAGTGATCAATCATAAAAAAGCTAGGACTCTATAGCGAGGATACTTTTCAATACGATACCTCTTTCTTTTTACAACGGAAGAGCGATTCCGTACTAAGTCGCTTTCTTACACCTCGATACCTTTCCTTTATAACGGAAAAGCGATTCCGTACTAAGTCGCTTACTTATACTACCGATTTTTCTTTATTCTTACGGAAGAATGATTCCGAACCAAGTCACTTTTAAAAACAACAACTTTCAACGCTACAGCAACTATAGCTGATCGAGCAACTAGACCTCCGGGTAGAAAGTCCAGCCGACAAAGAGCAAAGTATTATACCTTTCGAATCTCATCACCACTTACGGAACCCTTAGCTATTTAACTAAAAGAAACACTATACTTAAGGCTCTCAAGCCTTTCGAAGAGACTAGACGATAAGATGTCGAGCATCTTATTTGACCTAAACGAGCTCTTATACGCAAGGCCCGATAATAAGATTACGGCTCGAGCAATAATGAAGGACTTCTTAGACGCGAAGTGTAAAAGGCTAAAGGATTACGATCTATAAAGCTTATTCCGGCACGCTTTCTTACGCTAAGATTAAACGAGTTTTACGATAACGAAAGACAATACGAGACGAGGCCTTAAGTTTGCTACCTTTATTAGCCTTAAAGAACACTTGCTATTTAAAAGCGTATAGTGCCTTTTAAAGCAAAAGGGCTACGCTAATAAGATAGTTAAGCTCTTGAACGATAAGCAGCAACACTAATAGACTTTCTAAGAAATAAAAGAGCAATAAGCAACACTCTTAAGCTTCGATTTAAAGTGGACCGTCGAAAACCTTACGGACGACGACGACGACGATATTACACCTTAACCACTTCTATCTTCGCGCAATTTAAAAAAGAAGGAAAAAGAGACCTTAAGCAAAAAAGAAAAAAAAAAAGAGATCCGAAAGTTACGAAAGGAGTTTTTAAAAGAAAAGAACGATATAAAACGAAATATAAAGACTATAGCAAAGCAAATAGCGGAATTACAAACGTACGTTATATAATCTAACGAAAAGCTACGACGAAGCACTTTAGCGTACTCGACGCTCTCAATTCATCAATCGCTACGCAATACGCCGACTATACAAGAGCTAAAATCGCTTTAGCGCTTCTTAAACCTCTTTCTTAAAAGCTACACTTAGTTTTCTGAAAAACCTAAGCTTAATAGCAATAACAACAAAGGTCTTGAGATCATCAGCGGACTAAATAATACTCGAAGCTACGGAAGCTATACGCTAAAAGAGGACCCGCTAAAACCTAAGAGCATTCCGGACAAGATCAGCTCTTACTAAAGACAGCGTGCAGATTTCCGTGCCTAACCTTAGCAACCCGAGAAAAGAATTCAGCAACCCGAAAGAAGGATCTAGCACCCTCGGACGTACCGACAAGCTCCCTAGATCTTTCAACAAGCTACGTATCAGCAAAAGGGATACCAAAGGTATAAGAATCGCTAAGAACGCGCTTAAAGGTACGGATATCACTAAGCTAAAGCCTTAGCTAGTGACTTAAATAGCCTTAGCGATCTTAGCGATGACCGACGAAAAGGAAACGGAAGAGATTAGCAAGGAGATCGAAGCTACGGGTACGGAGAGGGTAGAAATAAGCCCTTTAGACCATCAAAGGGATTCGGAAACGGACCTTTAAAAGACCTCGGATTCGGAAATAAGCCTTTTAAAGACCTTAAAAAAAGACGGACTACCGGCAATTATATCGGTAACCCTTTACCGATCCGACCATTAGCTAAGCACAACACGCTTACGTACGGCACTCTAAGCGCCTTTAACGATAATAATAACGATTTCCTTAAGCTAAAAGCAATTGATCCTCATTTAAAAGCAAAAGAGTTGGCTTTATTTGCAAGAAGTTTTCTTAAAAAACTAAAGTATTCGAGACCCGACGATAACTTTAAGACCCAATTAAGTATTTTCGCTAACTAAGCAAGTCGGTACGACTTAACATCCGACGACTATTTAGCAGCGTTCTTAATTATGCTTACGAGAGAAGCTATAACCTTTTATTACAATCATATGATCAAGGCCAAGCTTCTTACGTTTAAAGCGAACGCTATTGCTATAAAGGACCACTTCGAGACTAACTACCGGCGGCAAGCAAAATACGACCGTTAAAAAGAAATTTCGCTAAATTTAATTAAAAAAGAGAATCCAAGGACCTCGCTTAACGAGTGCTTTAAGAAGCTCGCTAAGAAGCTTAAAGGCATTCAAGGCTCTTTACGACCAGGTTTAAAAGATGATCGGAGTCTTGTTAACAAGCTGTATTCAGCTTATAAAAACGTGCTAGAGACTACGATTGCACGAATAAACCTTGCATTTACCTTTACCGCGGCAATTACTAATATTCGTCGAGCAATTGCGTTTGCTATTAAGACCTCCCGACCTCTCGCTAAAGCTAGAGCTTACGCGAGCTCTAGCGAGCCACACGATCACACCTGCTCTTAGCATAATACTTTAGAAGCTAACTCCGATTTGGACGAAGAATACGAATGCTTTATTTAAGACCGCTAATACTTCGGAAGTAAGAAAGCTGCCAAGGCTACTAAAGGTAAGAAAAAGTGTTTTGTTTGCAAAAAGCCAGGTTGCTAAAGCACCAACTACACCTCCGACGAGAGAAAGGCATCCGTCGCTAAGTTCTAAGCTTTTAAAGACGCAAAAAGAGTGACGAAAAGCAAATTCTTTTAATACGTAGCATCGATTGAGAGCTTGCTACTTGTATCTACAAAAGAATTCGATCAGTTTATCGCAAGCCTACTAAACGAGCCGCTCGAATCGAGCAGCTACGCTAACATATCGGAAGGTTTTATAACTACTTACGGCACTTTCGATGCTAACGAAGTATACAAGCAGCTAAAGATTCAGACGGCATTCTATGCTTTTACTAGCTAAGTAAAGACTTAAAAGATGCTCGAGCAAGATCCGCGTATGCTTACGAGCAAGGCAAAGACTTATATAACTTTTAAATACTTTGAAAACGTATTTATAAGCTTTATAATTAATAGCGGAGCAGCCAATTTCTCTACCGCTAGCTTACCTTAGCTAAGAGCACTCTAAAAGAAGTACCCCGAGGTCTAATTAAATACATCCCGAGCAAAAGAGAAGTCCGTTAAGTACGGAATCGGCTTTGCCACTTTTATTAAAGCAGTTACCTTGAATACTCTTTTAGGTTAAGTAGAGTTCTACGTTATAAAGAGCGACGTACCCTTTTTATTTTCATTAGTTAATATAAATAAGCATAAAGTGATCTTAGATAACTTGCGGAACGTACTAGTCTAAAGGAAAAAGGAAATACTAGTAATGAAGATGTTTAGACACGTATAAATGCTATTAAGTAAAAAGCGCGCTGCTACTTATTATAGTACCGGGAGCGAAACCGTCTATTGCCACTTTACGAAAAAGCAATTGAGGACCATCTACAAGCGTTTTAGCCACCTTTTAGCAAGTCGATTTGCTGCTGTTCTTAAGAGGGCTAAGCACGAATTCAAACGGGATTTGCTTTATAACATTTAAAAGTTTTGCTATCATTGCTAAGTCTTTAAGCGTTCTTTTAAAAGATTTAGTATTAAGCTTAAAGACGATACTGATTTTAATAATACGGTATACGTAGACGTAATGCACTTTAACGGCAAGAACGTATTGCACGTCGTTTGCGATTTTATTAATTTTTAAGCCGCTACTTTCTTTAAAAGCATATCCGCACAGCACTTACTTAAAGGATTTAATAAATGCTAGGTCAACACTTACGTCGGACCTTTTACAAACGTCGTGCACGATCCCGGAATTAACTTCAATTCGGCAACGTTCCGAGGCTACTTTAAAAGTATTAGCAATACCTTAAAGCAGATGCTTATAAAAGCCTATCATAGCGTCGGGCTAATGGAACGCTACTACGTCCTTATGCGACGCGCTTTTGAGATCGTTATAAAAGAGCTTTTAAAAGCCTTAAAGGAAGACCGGCTTCAAATGGCTATTAAAGCTATCAACGACACAGCTAGACTTAATAGCTTGGTTCTTATACTCTTCGTTTTTAAGACCTTATTAAGGCTAACGGAATAAGATCGACCTGCTGCGTTTACTTAAGAGCGTGCTACTGCTATTAACAAAGCTATAAGAAAAGTACGAAAATGCCACGCTGCGAAGCAAGTTAAGGACGCGCTCAAAAAGAGGAATGGCTTAAGTACGAAGCATACCTTAAACCTTTTTATTAGCTTACGAGTGCTCGTATAGCGGGAAAACCAAGGGTAAAAGGGCCCCTTTCAGCTGCTTAGCAAGCAAAGGCACACGTACACAATAGCATATCCGAAACCTACGAAATTCAAGTTAACTTTAATAAAACCTTACTATTTTAAAGTTGAAAAGCTGCTAAAAGAGTTATAAGTACTTAAGGTAAAAGCGGAAGAAGAAAAAGATAGAAGCGAAAGCGAAAAAAAGCTAGAACCGCGAAAGTCGCTTAAACCTTAACATTCGCTTAATCTACCGAGGTCGCTAAAATCAGCAAACAGCCTTTCTAACCCTTAACTTATCAATTCTTAAAGATCAACAATACTAATAGTCCAGATACCTTACTAAAAGTACGATCTTAATATCTCGACCGTGCTCGACGAAAAAGAAGGCGATTCTTACGTTTTATTCATTAAAGACTCCGAAGTATTTATTACCGATAAAAAACGCTGAGACCACGAGCTCTTAATTAAGCTACGAGCCAAGGGAATTATTAAAAGCCTCGAAGCACCGTTCCAAGAGTTTAAAGCAAAGGAATTAGCAAGATTAATAGCTTAAAGCATCTTTTAAGTAATCCCGAGCACCGACTTACGCGCTAAAAGCGCTAAGATCTTCGGATTTAAGTTTATTAATAAGATTAAAGGCAAAGGAACACCTACGCTATACGAGAAGTCTCGTATAATAGTTTAAGCCTTTTAAGATAAAAGCAAGACGAAAGTACTTATCGAGTCTTTTACGGTACAGCGAGCGGGCTAAAGACTTTATTGTACTCTAGCTCTTTCGTTAATAAAAAACTACGAATGTTAAGTCTATAGCAAAGATATCACTTAAGCTTACACTTAATCAAGCACAAAGCTCATCCGAATAATCGTCGTGCGACTACTTAAAAAGATCACTTATTGATTTTCCTTTAGCACTTTGTTCTTTATAACTAGCCTTTTATACGGCATCCTCGAAGCAAGGACGTATTAGTATAAGCGTTTTTCTAAGCATTTCACAAATAACCTCGGCATAAAGCAATCGAGCTTCGATTCTTGCCTTTTTATATTAATCAATAAAGATTAGCTAAAAATAGCTGCTTTGCAGACGGACGATGTTCTTATAGTTGTTAATCGAGCTATAAGAGCAAAAGAAAAGAAAGAGCTGGTTAAATCTAAGCTGAAGAACAAGGAAATGGAAATCTTTATATACGCCGAACCGATAATTTTCAATAGATGCAAGCTATCCTTAGATAAAGATAGGTTCGAAATGTTAGTTGGTCAAAAAAGGCAAGGTAAAAGGCTTGCCGTGATCAAGCTCGATTCAGCCATACGAGCTAAAGAGTACTTAAAGCAACGTGCTCGAAAAGCGTATTTAGCTACTATTTGCTACTTAAAAGCATCGTATGCTTTATCGATGGCTGCCTAGCATTAAGAACCGAAAGACGAAGACTACAAAGCTCTTAATAAAGTGATCTAGTAGCTGATTGATCACTTAACTCGAGAGATCTATTATATGCTTTTAGACTTAAGGACGGCGAAGCTCTTTGTATTCGTAGACGGAGCGTTTGCTAATAACGCTGACTTTAGCTCTTAGATCGGTTTCGTAGCTATCTTTAGCAATAAGGCTTACGTAAGTGAGAACGAGTTCACTCTGACGAGTAACATCTTTTATTAAGTGTCATAGAAGTGCAAAAGGGTAATAAGGGCGGTATTAGCCTTTAAGCTATACGCTATATCCTTAAGTATCGATATAGCTATTGCTATATCGATTACCTTTGCCTAAATCACAGCTTAATTAGAAATCCTTAACTTCCCCGTGGTCGTGTGCACTAACTCTTACTCGCTTTACGAGTGCATAGTAAAGCTAGGAACTACTAAAGAGAAGCGCCTTATAATCGATATTATAGCTATTCGGGAGTCATACGAGAGGCGGGAGCTCTTTAAGGTACGCTAGATCGAAGGAAAATCTAACCTTGCTGACGCCATGACTAAAGTCGAGGCTAATACCTCCTTGCAAAAGCTAGTTTTGACTAATACCTTAAAAGTGCAAGTGGACGGGTAGGTGGAAAGGCCGCTATAAAAGAAAGAGGGATAAGATTGTTTTTCTTTTGTTTGATTACCTTCCTTCTTTTTTCGATCGATATAATAGTTAGCAAAGCATTGCTTGCTAAAAAGAGAGTTGCCGATGTCGGTATACCTATATCGACCTTAACTAGCTAGTAGTAATAGTAGTAGTAGTTAAGGAAGCTCACCCGTGAACCATAGTTCACGAGCCACTTGGCATGCCTCGCTTAGCATATCAGCAATCAAGGGACCCTCAACTTGACAAGTAGACCTATTAGTTAGCTAGTGCACGTGATTCCTTCTAGTCCTATAAAAGGAATCAGCTCCTTTGAATCTTGAGGAGCAGACAGAATTCAGATACCTTATTAACCGAGTATTTTGCAATTGCAAGTACTTTGACGACCTTACGAAGTTACGAATATATATTCCCAATCGCTTAGAAGCAATCCAACAAATAAATTAAAGACTTAATCGCTTTTTTGCGAGAATTTGTTATATAAGAACGAAATATTAATAATTTAAAAAACTATTATCGTACTTTCTTTCGAGTTTCCGAAAAGCTTACTTTAATACACCTTTTAAGCAAGACCGAATAAAGCCGCTTATTCTTCTTCGGATTGCTCGTCGGAATTCGTAACAAAACGATTAAGCATTATAAAGTCGACGAACTCGACTTAGATTTTTATGCCGCTTTCGACGACTTCGTCGCATTCGCTTTTAAAACCGATTAAAGTGTTAAAACTATCGAAGCTATAAATCGAAAGAAATCTTTTTTAACCAACTTTATTAAAGATATTCGGACCTTAATCAAAGAACATACTAAGCTAGCTAGCGTTTTTAAGTCTGCTAAGAAAGCCTTAATAGTAATGCCGTTTACTCGTAAACTACGGTTTACGAATGAAAAAAAAAGAATTAATAAAATAAGTTTTATAATTAAAAAGTTTTTTAACTTGCAAATCGATACGATTTATAATCGAATTGATTACTTCGAAGACTAAGTCGCTAACTTAACTTTTCGACGCTTTATTTAGTTTTAGCTTTAAGTTCGATTCGAAAACTACGACGAAGCTTTTATTAAGTATACCGCTTAAAATGCTCGAAGTAAAGTCAGCTTCGGAAGTAGAGTTCAGATTGCTATTATCGGTTACGGATTATAAAAACAAAAAAGAAAAAAAAGTAAAAGATACGAGAACCAGATATAAGATTATAGCTTTTGCGAGAACTCCGAAGACATAACTTAAGCTCTTTATTAATACCGAGATAAATATAAAGCTTTTCAAAACATAATTAATAAAAGATGTATTTACATTAGTAATTACGAACGCTTTTGCTTAAGACTTAAGAAGATCGGTGCTCTTATTATTTAAAAAAAGCAAAAAAAAACTTGGTTCAAATCTATCGTATTAAACGTTCGTAAGACGGAATACGATAATATTTTAAAGAATCGATTTATTAGCGGACTTAAGACTTATAAATACTTATTCTTTTATCAATAATTAATCTAATAGCTAGCTTAGTATTAGCTCGATCAAAATGCTTAGTAACTAATTAACTAGCTAAAAGAGCTTACTATTATCTTTAAAAGACTAATCGACATTAAGAATATCAATGCTATAAAGTGGATTAACACGCTTAACTACTTATTTAGTATAAAAGTTGCTTCGGTCGAGATCAACGTTGCCGTAAAAGACAAAGCTAAGAAGCTTTTCCCGCTTTCGAAAAGATTTAAACTTATTAAGATTAAAAAGAATATCCGACAACAAAAAGAAAAGAACTACAGCACTTTTAAGGCTCGTGCTTTTTAAGAATCGGGTACTGTTATAAAAATAGACTTAAAAGATAAGTTATTCGATAATATAATTAAAAAAGAGTCTTTTAAATTAACTAAAGCCGACGAAGCTATAAAAAATATAAAAAGAAAAGTCGAGATCACTTAGCGAGTGCTAAAAAGAAAGAAGAAAAAGACTTATAAACGAAAGAAGTTCATTGACTTTTACGTTACTACTAAAGCTTAAGAAAAAGCAATAGCGGCGATTATAAAATCAAGAATCGAAGTCTAGATTAAAGACTTGTTCGGACTTAGCTTTCGCTTCGATAAGCTATTAAGCTATTACATTTTAATAGTTCTCGATGCTAAAGAAAACGTAAAGGTCTTTTAAAGTAAGCTTATTCTTATGAACGCTTTAACTGTTAGACGTTTAAATCGGAATAAAGAAAGCAAGCTAGACTTTTTAGCGACGCAAATTCGCAAACAACTTATCGCTCGCAATTGCTTCGAGATAACGATAAAGACTTTAAAAGTTTTTATTAATATCGATAGTATAATTAAAAGCAGATCCTTCTTCGATAATAGATTTAAAGTTAACGTAATAAATAAAAAAGTAGTTAAGATAACTAAACTACTTATTATAACGGATCGAGCTTTAATTTACATTACCGTATCCGAAGATCTTTATAACTTCGATAAATAAATAAACGACGTCGAGATTACTATCGGCGGAATTACTAACTACGCCGATTTTTTTATTATTAATAATAGCAGTCACGAAGTTATTTTAAGCATGCCTTTCTTCTTAGAATCTTAACTTTCTTTTTTTTACTTCGATAATAATACGATAAAAGCCTTTTTTAAAAACTACGATCGATCTACTTAAAGCTAGATTACTATTGCAAAAGATAAGTCGGATTTAATCGAAGACTCGAGAAACTAATAGCTAGCATGCAAGCTAAGATAAATATTAAGCTAGAAAGAAGCTTAAAAAGAAATTCCGCTCGTGAATTATAATTTACGAGTAGATCGGTATAAAAATAATAAAATTATAAAAAAACAATTCAATTTAACATTAAGCAAAGCTTATTAAAATCAAAAACATTAAAAATATTTATAATCAAACTCGATAAATCGGAAAATTTTATATTTATTATCGATAACGATAAAGACTTTTTAAAAAGGAATATAATAAAGGTTAATACAATATATAAAAAGAAAGCGAAGAAGGTTAAACCGATAGATTTAAAAGTATCGGATAAAAAGATACTTAAAAGAATCGACGATTAGTTTAAGCAAGATAAAAAAGCGAGACTCTTTAAACTTAAAAGACCTTTTTCGAAATACTTTATTAATAGGTTTTTAAACTTAAAAGTTAGATCAAGATTAACGAAAAAACGATTCGAAGCACTTACGATTAGCTTTTAAATCATTTCGAAAAAGAAAGAGCTGCTTTATTAATATTTTTTAAATCGAGAAGAAGCGATAGCTTAAGATTTTACTTATCTTGGCCAAGTTTAAAAAGAAGTTATACTACTTTAAAAGATTAAGACGGTGCTTTACGAAGCTTAGCAAAAGAAGACGTTTACGATATCGAAAGCTTTGCAAAAAATAATCATCTTTATATTAAAAGAGCGATTAAAGCAAAGGGTCTTCGAATTATGCTAAAGCTTTTATCGGAATAAGTAGTTTATTATAATAAAAAAAAAAAGAAAATACAAGTTGATTACTATTGTAATTAAAATGAACCGTATAACGGTTAAAGACGTTAATATTACTTCGAACGTAGACTAGTTCTCGAACGAATTTGCCGATCTTACGATAGTTACACTTTTAAACTTTTTTTTTAAATACGATTAATTTTTTTTCGACGTTAAGTCTAAAGATATAATAGCTATTTAAACGCTTATCGGACTGCTTCGGATAACTCGGATACTTATAAAAGCTATTAATTCGATCGCTTAATTCGTTAAGGTCATTTATAAGATCTTTATAAATTGCATTCTTAACGTCTGCTTGCTTTATATAAATGACGTAAAAGTTAAAAGATCTCGATCTTTTTATAATTACGAAAAAGTTTTGCTCGGAATACGACGATTCGTTTTAAAGCATATTTAAAATATTAATAAAGTGCTCGTAAGGTTTAAAAGAGTTAAAACGACCGTCGGAACTAAGTCTTAATATTATATGCTCGAGCTTAATATCGTTAGATTCGTTACGGATAGCGAAAGACGCTACTTTTAAACCGTTAAAATTAAAAAGATATTAAAATAGATTAAATGCGAAAATGTATCGGAAGCCCGAGCCTTTATTAAGATCGTAGTTTATTATAGAATTTAGATTAAAAACTTCTTTACAATTGCTGTTTTAATTTACGCGACGATAAGAAAAAAAGTCGAATTCGAATGGTTAAAGCTTTAGCAAAAAGCGATAAAGCTATTTAAAAAAGCTTTGCTTTTTGCTTTCGCTTTTATTAAGATCGATTATAGCAAAGACGAAAAGAAAATTTACTTGATAGTAAACGCTAGTCTTAAAGAATAAAAAGCAGTATTATAGTAAAAGGATTCTGATAAAAAGCGACATCTTGCTAAGTTCGAAAGTAGTTTTTAAAACTTTACAAAAAGCAAATACAACGCGATTAAGCGAAAATGCTGCGATGTTTTAAAAGCTATGAAAAAGATAAAGAGCGAACTATACGGAGTTTATTTTATTTTAAAAACCGACGTTAAAGTATTAATTGACTAACTCAACGGATTAGCAAGCGACTTGCTTAAAGCTTTCGTTACGAATTAAATTGCGTAAATAAGATTAATAGACTTTAAAGTCAAGCATATTTTTAAGATTAAAAATACGATAGCCGACGGTCTCTTTAAAAAAAGAAAAGAGCATCTTTTAAATATTAAAGAAAGAGAAGAGAAAGATATTAACGATTAAGTTATTAACGAGCTAAGCATTGTTTTAATATTTTCGATTAAACGACTCGTGAATTATAGTTTACGAATTAAAAAAAAAGTTTTAAAGCACGATTACTCGCTCGACTCCGAGCTTATTGCTTAATTCTTTACTACTTTTAAGCGTTCTCTTTCGATTAAGACTTACGACTTTTAAAAATTCAAGAATAAAGCACTTAACTACTTAGTTAAAGATAATTACTTTTATAAGCGAGCAAACAATTCTTATTCGATTAAGCTAGTTATCGACGGAACTTAAAGACGCTATACTATTATTTCCGACGCTTATCGAGAATCCGGATATAAAAGAGCTAAATCAACTTATCACCGCATATTAAAACTCTTCTTTTAAAATAAATGCTACGAAGATTACAAGGCTTTCGTTTAAAGCTATAAGCTTTATTAAAAACGCAAAGCTAAACGAATAGAAAACCTTTTATACTCGACTTAGCTTACTTAAATGTAGTTAAAAGTCAGCTTAGACGTATCGCGAATACTTACTATCGATAAAAAGATAACTTGCTTCGTATTAGCTAAAAAAGATTTATTTAGATAGCTAAAAAAGCGATTACTTCGATTAGCTAACGCCGAATCTATTGCTAAGTTCTTTTAAAAAGATATCGTTTACCGCTACGGATTATTCGAAAGATTAATTATCGATAAAAGACTCGAAAATAAAGCAGTTGTTAAAGCTTTCGCCGCTAAGTACGAGATTAAGAAAGTCTAGATCTCGAGCTATAATTTAAAAGCAAATGAAATGATCGAAAGAAAATATAAAGATATCTTAGATAGCTTATCGAAAGTTATAAACGAAAGATTTAAAGATTAAGTTCGTAAATTTAATAAGATGCTCTTTACAATTCGGACTTCGATATACGCACTTATTAAAGTTACTTTTTTTTTTTAAATTACGGACGAGAAGCTAAATTACTTTTAAAGTTACGATAGCTAGTTTAAAAGTTATTATTATAATAAAAGGTTCGATCTCGCGCTAACCTGCTTACTATAAAGTTTAAACAATTAAAACTCTAAGACGAAGATATCGACGAGATCATCTTAAAAAAGAAACGCTATCGACTCGCCGTTAAAGCTATTTAAAAACGAGTCAAAGTCTTAAAGTCGGAACTTATTAAAGAAAAAGACTTAGTATTACTTTACGACGTTAAACGTAGCATCGATATGTCCGCGGATATTAAACTAAACTATAAGTGGCTAAGACTTTATATCGTCTTTAAAGCTTACGATAAAAGATATTATAAACTTTAAGAAACCGATAAAACTAAGCTTAAAAGCACTTTTGCAGCTAACCGCTTTAAACGATTTTATCGCCGCGATTAAACTTTTTTTCTTTTTAATAAAGACGACGAAAAAGAAAAAGAAGAGGATTCGAGCTTTTTAAACAACTCGAACTTTAATAAATACGAGCTTTTCGACGACGGCAAAAGTGAACTACTTAACTTAAAAGTAACTTTTAAATTTAAGTCTATCAACTTTTAAATCATTCTCTTAACATTCTCGAAAGAATAAAAACTAGTTTATAAAATTATTTTTTAATTTGTTTCTTTTACTTTGTTTTTCTTACTTTCTTATCCTTTCTTTGTTTTACACTTATTTTATAAAAGGACGTGCTTTAATAATCACTTTTTTTGTTTTAATAAAGAAGGGTATTTTTTACGTTTGTTTTTTTACTTTTAAACTTGCTTTTTATTATATTCTTTGTTCTTTCTTTATTCTTTTTACTTTATTAGTTATTTATTTGTTTTACACAGATTGTTCTTATTGTTTAATTGTTTTTCACTTGTTTAAGCTTATACGGCTATTTTTTATTTCTTATTTAAGATTATTCCTTTGTTTTAAGCGTGCTTAACTACGTGTATTCGAAGGTGAACTGCTATTAGAAAGAGTAAGTCTTCTTTATAAATGTACTTATATAAGAAAGCTCTTTTTTCTTTCTTTTCAACATTTTCTCTTTTTATATAACAACAACTATAATAATACTATTATTATCTTTTCTTTACAACTATATAATACTATACTAATACTAACGACTTTAATTATCATTCAGTTAATTACTATTATTATCAGCTTTATTCCGTTATCTTATGTTTAGCTCGTAAACCGTGGTTTACGAGTCAAATATGCTTTTTAAGTCAGCCGCCGCTAAAGGAAAAGCTTTTATCCGGGATACACTTTTTAACTTATTAATAAGCGAAAAGCAAGCTGCTTTAACTCGATAATCGAGTTTCGAGTTAAAGTTCGAAAGACGAGTTACTAAGACTTTCGATAAGTTTTTTTAGACTTACCGTTAAATAAGCAATTCTAATTAATTAGCTATGTTTAAAGTAGCAACTTCCGACCTTAATAACAGATTAAATAAGAAAGATGACTTGATCTTGCAATACGATTAGTTCTTGCGAGCCGAATGCGTAAGAAAGAATATAAACGCCGAAGACCTTTTCTCGGTTTACGATTAGTTTACTATTAGAGTTACCGCTATTTATTCTTTACGCAATAAAAACGCCGAAAGATATAAACGAATCAAAAGAGCTTTCGACGGCGCTAAAAGCCAATTGCTATACGACGATTACTTTAAAGCTATATGCATTTTAATCCGCAGCGCTCGCTAATTAAGCGTCATTTTAAAAAACTGTACTTTTAACGCTTACGCTATTTAAGTTATTAATTATTATATTATTGCTTACGTCGCTTTTTAAAAGATTATAGCTAATATAGCTCGAAGACGCAAGTTCATTAAGCTTAATGCTACGGTAATTAACTTTACTTGCTAGACCGTAAAAGATAAGAATAATACTAAATAAAAGAATAAGATCGCTATTCTTAACGAAAGACTTTTAAAAAAGCTAAGATTAAAAGTTTTATTATATAGCTTATTGATTTTAGCTTTCGATAATATTAAAAGCGAATACGACGAGCTTAAAGAACGTATAAAGTTTGCTAACGAAAATCAGATTTAGAATTTCGTTTTATAAAAAGAGCTCGAATCCGGAACTTTATTCGTAAACTATAATTTACGAGTAAAAGATAACTTAATAATTGAAGCAAGATTAAGTCAACTTTTTATTTTTAAGACCTTTTTGCTTAAATCACTTATTGCGAGCCCTTCGCTATCATTAGCTTTGTCTTAAAGATCGACGTTATCTTTTGCTAATAAAGCTTCGAACGCTAAATTAATTGCTTCGATTATGTTTACTTTACGCAAGTCTATCGACGCGAGCTCTTTTATAGCTCTTGCATTCGAAGTGCAACGCGACTTTCTCGAGAACTAGCTGTTATTAGCATTATTTATTAAAAAAAAAGATAGCTTCGAATACGAACTAGCTAAAGCTATATCGAACCGCTGCTTAAGATTCGTCGAAATTAAAGACTTTATAAGTATAGACGTAGCTTTTATCAACTTTTATTAAGACTTTTATTAATCAGCTTTCGACCGTTTAAACTTAAACGAGAACATCGATAATGCTTTTTAAGTTGCTGCGAAATCAATTAAAAAAGCTATTAGCTAGATTCGCAAGCTTTTAAAAAACGAATTTTCTAATAACGCGATCTTACGACTCTTCGACCGTCGTAGCTAAGTAAAAGTAAATAAAAAAAAAAGCAAAGTAATGAACTACTTTTTGCTATTCGAGATTTTTAATTTAAGCTTTAATAACGACGATTGCGATTACATAAAAGTCTTTTAAAAAGTAAAGAACGTATTAAAATTTAAAGATAGATTTAAAGAACTTTTTAACTTAAACGTTTAAACGAAGCTTCGCTTTAGCCGTAAAGTCTTATCGTCCGTTACCGACTTATTAAAAAAAGTCTTTTGCGAAGTTTATACTTTCGAATACGCTAAATACTTTAAGCTAGCTACGAAAGGCTTTATAACAATAATAATCCGTTTTAATTTGTGTCGATTCATCAAGGCCTTTTAAATTAACGTTCTTAATAACTTTATACTTTATTCGAGTAACTAATCGATATTCGCTATTAAAATTAAAAGCAGTACTTTAGTTAAAAGAATGTTTAGCTTAAGCTTTTTTAAGTTTAAAGCTAAGCCGATGTCTTTTAATAAGCTGAATTAAAGCACTAGCTTAATAGGCACCGCTTAGAAAAACAACCTTTTTAATATTATAGATGCAAGTAGCTATACGAAAGTTTAGCTTATGTTAAGAGCTTCTTTTTTAAACGATAAGCACGGCAATTAGACTTTTTTTATTATTATAAATAAAAAGATCTAGATATACTTTTATCACTTTCGGATTAATAACTTAAGAAGAGCTTCGACTAGTGCACTTTTTAATATGATGCACTCTTTAACTTAGCAAGTCTTTCGAAGCTATTATAAGCTATACTTAGCCGCTTTACTTAATCGCCGAGACGAGAATTACAAGCTTATCGCTTACCCGGAACCCTTTTAGCTTTTTAAATGCAATAATAATGCTCGAGTAATTATAACTAAACACGACGTTAATATTAAACGATTCGTAAACTATAGTTTACGAGTAGAAAACAAAGTTTTAAACTATTACTTAATGCTTTACGGCGTAAAGAATCAAATCGAAAGCTTAAGTATTTAACTTAAGAGTTATACTTACGACACTACTCTTAAAAAGACCGCTAAATAAAAAGCTTTTAGACTTAAGTCGAAGACTTTAAATGCTTTTAAGAACATTACGCTACGCTAACCTTTCGTTATAATCAATAATCTCGTTACTTTTATATCCGTCATTATAAAACAAAGTGTTTTCTTAGACATAAACGCTTTTTAGAATTCTTTTTGCGGATAAGCTATTTTTTTTAATAATTATACCGCTTTGTTAAACGATAACACTTTAAAAAATAAAGTCAGCTTTGCAAAGCACGCTTGCACGATCGTCTTAAGACGCATGCCGCTAATTCTTAAGTAAGAAGTCATTAATAAGTTAAGCTAATCTTTCGCCGTTATAATTCAGCTAGATTACGTTAATTTCGTATCAAAAGCTTTAATCGAAAGAATAGATTAAAACGAACTTCGAGTAATAAAAGAATTGATCGCTATCTTTGCTATATCCCGGACTTAGTTTTAAGAATATCTTATTAAGTATAAGAAGAAGTTGTTTTCGGCATTTAAAAAAAGATTTGCTATTATTTTAGATGTTAAAGCTAAGACTTACGAAACTAAGTCCTTTTTTAAAAGCAAAAGCCGCCGAGCTAACGACTTTATAAACGCCGACAAGTTAAAGGATTTTAAAAAGAGCTTGCGACCGATTGAGTTGTCTTTTAACGACTCTAATTTAAGTATAAAGATCACTTTAAAAAGTGCGAAATCTATTCGTAAACTACGGTTTACGAGTTAAATCGACGATTTTAAAGCATCATTTTCTCAGCCGGAATCTTTAAACCGCGCATTCGATAAAGCTATAAAAGCCTTAAGTGACTTGCTTAAAAACAAAGACGATCTAATTAGTAGCTCCGAACCTTATTTTAGCTTCGCTAACTTTCCGTCGGCTAAGTTTATACTTATCAACGATGCCGTTAGCAATAAGCGCAAGAACGATACGCGCTCTCTTACTTTTAAAAATGCTGCTGCTAGCACGTTATCGTTTAATGCTAGCCTTGTTAAAAAAAAAAGATCTTCTTAGCTTAAAAAAAACGAAAGAATTAAAGACGTAAGCACGGAAGGAGACTATAAAGAAGCTGCCGAAGCGTAATTTAATAGTTTAATAATTTAGAGTTTAAAGACAAGATACCCCCCCCCCCCTTTTGTACACTAGATTTTTTCTTTCTGCTATACCTTTTTTTTCTTTTTGCTTAATAGTAAGCGGGAGCGCTTACTTATTTTATAAGGGGACGGATGTAAACACCTTGCTTAATAAGGTACTTGCTATAGCCATTAAGGCCACACTAAACGGACCCATCTTTTATAAAAGGGCACATATCTTTTAGCTAGAACAATCAACGAGCTTTCCACTTATCTTTTCTGATACTTCTTTTTATAAGACTATAAGGTCTAGCCTTAGAGCCAGGCTTCTATACGGCACATCTTTTTAAGTGCTTCTACAATGCGACGATATAATTAAAGCAAAAGACTTGTAAAGATAGTTAAATTAAGACATCGGAGAGTCATAAATAAAGCTTGTAATCACCTTGAATTGCAAAGCTAGTCCTTTTGAACACACACAAAGTAAAGCTACTGCTTTAAATATATAAGAGTCTTTACGACATTAGTATAAAGGTTCTAGTACAGTTTTAAAATACAACGCTATTCAGACTTATATTACAATCAAATACGACGATTACTTTTCTTTAAAGAAATTCGTGATAGCTTTTAAGATTGCAATTACAAAGCTTAATTCGCTAGATATTGCGCCGCTTTTACAATAGAATATTAGAATCTCGTAATGTTTATCGCTGCTTGCTTAAAAAAATAGCTTATTTAAGCTAAGCGCTAAAAATCGAATCTACGGATAGCGACTATTATATAAAAGAAAGCAGAAATCACTTTCGTATCTCTAATTAAAGATATAACCGACGAGACTCGAATTAGCGATTTAACTAAGACGATTAATAGTCAAGCTTTATACGGTAACAAATCAAACTCGAACTCGAATAACTTGAATGCGAACAATAAAAAAAGAAATAAAAGTAGCAATAAAAGTGGAAACGCAGCAAACAAATCGAAGCTATAATAAGTTGCAAATAAAAGACTTGATTGCAAGCACTACAAGCAGCCCAAACCTTTATACCTTTTTAAAGATTGTTTCGTTATTAATAAAGAGTTACGAGAAGCGTTTAAGAAGAAAACTAGCAAGAAAGCTATCTTATACTTTAAGCGTATTAAGAACAAGAAAAGTAAAAGAAACAATAATAATAAAAAGAAAAACGATAAAAAAGTTAATAAAAAGATCTTTTCTTACGCGCTCTTTCTTATTAAAGAACCTTTAGTTGATGCTAATAGCACAGCACTTTATACGTCGTCAAACAAAAATCGTTAGCTCTATAATACAAAAGCAATTGATCACGTTTGCAATGATCTTTTTAAGTTTACTATTTATATAATTAAAGATGATTTCTTTTTTATAAATACTATAAAAGGCTTAATTCGCCTTTTTAATATTAGCACTTATGTCATTGAATGCTTTAGATCGCGAGGCTTAGCAAGCGTTATTAAGTGTAAGAACACGCTTTATATGCTTTAAAGTCCTGTCAATCTGTACTTAAGTCTGAAGTTAAGCAAAATCGATAGTTATTTAAAAAGAAATAAGTTGCTTATAGCTACTAATAAAGAGATTTATAAAGTAGATGCTAAGCTGTTTATTATTAAAGATAACCTTTGCGCACTTTCTGCTTTTATCACCGGCTACGCTTTACTTATAGCTATTAAAAAGGCTTTTATTAATATTGAACTTTAGCATAAACGTATATGCTATGCTAGCTTATAAGCTGTTCGCGATACTTAAAGTAATGTTATCGGAATGAAGTTCAAGGAGACCAAAACTAATAGAACACGTGTTTGCGCCTCTTATAAGAAAGGTCGTCTTATTAAAAAAATTAATAAGGTGTTAGCACGCAAAAGACTTACGATTGCTTTACAAGAGCTATACGTAGATATAGTCTATTTGATTCTTATTAAGATTCACGGTCATAAATACGCCTTAATCTTCACTTGCTTAGCTATAATAGCTAAGTAAGAATATACTTATGCAATTAAGAGTGATGCGTTCTTCGTTAATAAAAAGATGATTCGCTTTGCTAAGACTTAATACAATCGCATTATTAAAGTGTAGCGCTACGACGAAAATAAAGAATACTCTTTTAAGCAGATAAAAAAGTTAATAGACCACTTAAGTATATTACTTAAAGAATCGATATTATATACTTTTAAGCAAGACGGCAGATCAAAGCGATTTATTCGTACTCTAATAGAAAAGCTACGCACTGCAACTATTAACCAAGAGATTCTTAAGTTCTTATGACCCGAATGCTTAATAGTAGTAATTCATATCATTAATCTTATAGCTAACATTGCCTTTTTAAACGGAAAGACCTCTTCTAAAGCTTTTTAAGATGATATTAAGCTAAAGGTGATCTATAAACCTTCAGTTAAGCATTTGCGAGTCCTCGAATACAAAGTCTACGTTTTAATTAAGCTTAAACGCCGCGTATAAAATCGCAAGCTAGCGCTTAAAGCTAAAGTCGGAACATTAGTTAATTTCGAAAGTAGTAACATTTAGCGAGTCTACGTTTCTTCTCGATTTAATAAAAAGGTAGTTCGTACTTCTTATGTTCGTTTTAATAAAGATAAATTCGTTACCGAACTTACTTTTAAAAAAGAAAAAGAAGTGCTACTTAAAGCTAAAAGTGACCAAGTTGACCGTAATCAGCTTACTTTTAGCTAGCACAACCAAGACCAAGAGACCTTTAAAAGCTTTGATTATTACGTTTAAGATAAACTAGATTTCGATAATAATTTAAAAAAGAGTGAAAACGAAAAAGCTATCGACAAGCTCTTTAAACTTTATAAAGCTCTTTCTTTAAACGATAAAAAAGAGGTCGAAGAAGAAGTTGTTCTCTTTAAAGTAAATGATAAGACTTTCGAAGCTTTTACTATTCGGAGACCACGCAAAATCTACCCTTAAGTTCCTTTTTCGGAACGAGTAAATACTCGGTCTAGCACTCGCAATACTGCTATCCTTTCAGCCAACGCAACTATTAAAGAAAGAACTAACACAAACACTTATTAATAGACCTACTTTAACGCTGCTAAAGAGTCACCATTTGCAAACGATCTTTAAACTATAGAAGAGGCTCTAGCACGCTTAAATGCAAATAACTAGCGCTAAGCTATTATCAAAGAGTACTCTGCTCTTCGACGCAAAAAGACGTAGTTAATTATAAAAAAGCGTGATATCCTTAAAAGTAAACGCATTTTAAGCTTACGTTTATTATTCAAGACTAAAAGAGATAAGAATAAAAAGATCGAGCGATACAAAGTAAGATTCGTAGTTTAAAGCTACACATAGCAAAAAAGCCGTGATTACGATTAGACTTTCGCTAAAGTATATAAATCAGCTATTTAAAAGCTTGCAATTGCTTTAGCCGCTTTATACGACCTAAAAGTCTAACAATTCGATATTAACATTGCCTTTTTGAATAATAAAGCTGATAGTGACATCTATATCAAAGCTCTACTAAGATAAGTCGAATTCGACTACACTTTTATTAATAAGGACTGCTTAAAGCTACGCAAAGCTTTGTATAGCCTTAAATAATTACTACGCCTTTAGCAAAAGTTATTACGAAAGCGATTAGCTAAGCTAAGATTCGCCTTTATAAAAACTGACAATTATATTTATATTAATAAAGACTTTAGAATTATAGTTGTCACGTATATTAACGATTTCTTAGTAATCGGCAAATCGGGTCTAATTTACGAGCAATTCAAAAAGGATCTGCACAACCTTTTTAATATCACTTGCACTAACGAAGCTTCTTACTTCTTAAGAGTTAAAATCGTCAGAGACCGAGCAACTAGCACTATTACTTTATGTCAAGACGCTTATATTGATAAGGTGTTAAACCGTTTTAGTATATTTAATTGCAAGAGTGCACTTATACTTTTTACAAGTAGCTCCGAGGTTCACATAGTCAAATTCGAAAGCCAAGCTACTTAATACAAGATTACGCTGTACCAATCAATTATTAGCTCTTTGCAATACTTCGCAACTTACACTCAGTGAGATATTACTTACTACTGCTCTTTATTAGTTAAATTCTTGATTAATCCGTTTCTCCAACATATAGCTACCGCTAAGCGCGTTTTACAATACTTATAAAGTACTCGTATGCTATCAATTGTTTTTAATAAAAAAAACGCTAAGCTTATTAAATTAATAAGCTATTGCGATTCTGATTAAGCCGGCTTTAGAATAAGTCGAGTCTTATATAGCGGAAGAGTATTTTTCTTTGCAAGAAGCGTTTTTAACGTCATTTTTAAACGCTAAACTATTGTAGCTCTTTCTTCAACCGAAGCTAAGTACGTAGCTATATGCAAATTCGCTTAAAAGGCCGCTTAAATTAAGCAAGTACTCAATGAGGTCGGCTATAAGAAAGCTAACGCGAAGAAAATTAAGATGATTTATAACTTATAAAAAGCACTCTCATTCTTTAAAAACTTTAAATACTATTAAAAAACTAAGCATATCGATATCAAGTTATACTACGTACGCTATAAAGTAGCAGAAAGACGACTCGACTTGTAGTATATTCTTAGCAAAGAGAACGTCGCCGACGATATAACAAAGTTATTAAATGATATAGATCACGCTGCTTTTATACAACTGCTTCGAATGAAGGCGCTAGAGCTATAGAGCTCAGCAAAAGGTGTTTTCTTAGCAAAAGGTAATAAAGGTGTGTCATAAAAGATTTTTTCCCTTCTTGAAAGTCGTACCTGTTATATTCGATAGAAATTAAGTGGACTATGCTCTTAGAGGTGTTTTTACTTCTACTTTACAAAAAAAGTATATTAGTTTAAATACAATTAAAGTACTACCGAGAGCTTTTTAAAGCTTCGACAAAAGGGTGTGTTGCTAGGTAAAGTGTAAAGTGAGAGCGTGGTCCGTGCATAGTGCACGGACACCTTATCCTTAGCACGCTCTTACTACAACTTCGCCCTTAATTCCTAGTCTTAGATAATACAAGTCAATCAACTATAACATCAGCAAAGCTTCTTCGTGACCTGGTACTATCATCAGATTGATACCAGCAATAAATTATAATGATTTAAATAAAGATCAGCTTAAAAAGGAATTCGAATAAAAAGTACAAAAGTTTCAAGAATAGCAAAATCGTTAATTTTAAAGCTTATTTTGTTTTAAATATATTTTTGCTTACGATAATCTTACGATCGATCAAGACTTTCGAATAATAAGTTTTAAGCAACGAAAGGCTAAGTTGATAATATTAAAAACTAAAGTGCGAGAATCACGTAAGTTGAAATAATATTGATTTTATAAATATTTATTAATTATATTAAATAAGAAAGAACTTAAATAGGTTTTAAGATATTAATAAAAATGTTTCGTTTAAAATACAATAGCTACGGTACGGAAAGTCTTTAAATTACGAAAAGCATTTAAAAAGTAAGTTAATTTACTTGCGATATTTTTACTTTTTATCGATTTACTAATCGATTTACTAACTATTATATAAGATTATATAAAGCGCATTCTTCTGCTTTTCAAAGCAAAGTCGTAGCAAATCGATTATATTCCTTACAAAGAAAACTAAGCAAAGTAAATCAATCGAAAGTAGCTACGGATTTACTTTTCGATAAGCAAACTCAAGATGATACAAATTAAAACGTTCTTAATAATATAAAAAACGAAAACGATTCAAAAAATTCAAATTCGAACGGTACGAACGAATCGATTAGCTTTAAACGCTATATAAACTATAAAAATAAAGTGCAACGAAGTACGATATTATATAATATACGCTTTTATTTAAATATAAATTCTAACTTAAATATTAGCTATAGCAAATTTATACGATTAAAACGATTCGAATGATATTTCTTAATAAAATTATTTTAACGCGAAAGAAATATTAAGCTTTAAGCAAAGTAATAAAAAAATAATAAATAAAAAAGAAGCTGATAGAATACCGGACTCGGCTTCGCTATCTTATAGAACTTTAAATGCCGCTTAAACTCCGAAACTTAATATTTCAAAACTTAAAACTCTTTCAATCGTTATTTAAAGTTAAAGTAAGTCAATTATTATATATAAGTTTAACGACCTTAAATCTAATACTTTTATAAGCCAACGAATTATAAATCTATTATCAACTTTAAAGCGCAAACGAATAAAAAAAAAAGAAAATGATAAAGCGAGATTAGTATAAGATAAAAAGAAAGAAGCTTCTTTTAAAATCAAGCGTTTAATTGTAAAAAGTATCGCTTCTGCTAAGTTTTATAATTAACGACTTTTATTAAATTGCTTTTTTTGTATCATTAAGTTTTTGTATTTACTTGTTTACAATTGATTACAAATTTACAATAATTAATTAAACTCTTTTTTATCGATATGTTTAGGTTTTTTATTATTATTAATATATTTATATCGACCTTAGCTAGCTAGCTAAAAATACCGGTAGTAGTAATTAAAAGAAGAGTTTACCCGTGAACCATAGTTCACGGGTCAGTTAGCATGCTTCGCTTAAAATGTTATATTAATCAAAAGACTTTTAACTTAATTATAAAACCTTTTAGTCAGCTAATGCACGTAATTCCTTTAATCATAAATATTACCTTTACTAAACTTTAAAAGAGCTGATTCTTTTCATAACTATTAAGTTTTTTAATAAAGTTAAGTTATTCGTAAAGCTATATAGCCTGTGAACTATAGTTTACGAGTAAGTTACGTATAGCAGCTTTACGTACGCTACGTATAGCAGCCTTACGTAGGTTACGTGTAATAGCCTTAAGTACGTTGAGTGTAGCAGCTTT
>NW_006763046.1:1843890-1874267 GCF_000298775.1 Drepanopeziza brunnea f. sp. 'multigermtubi' MB_m1
TCAGATTTACTAAGCGAAGCGTTCTTTTTTTATTCCGCGTCGAGTTCGTGTTTTAAATATTATAATTCACTTTTATTGAATCGAAGTATTGCATCGATTATTATTAAGCGACGCGTTATTTTTTTTATTCCGCGTCGATTCATTATTTCAAATATTATAATTCACTTTTAATAAATCGAAGCATTGCATTGTTATTTTCTTTATTCTGCGTCGATTTATTATTTTAAATATTATAATTCACTTTTAATAAATCGAAGCCATGCTTCGATTACGATTAAGCTACACTTTTATTTTTATATAAGTACTCGCTCCCTTTCCTTTTCCTTTTCTTTTTTTCATTATCATTACAATTACATTTTATTCAACTTCTCAACCTTAACACTTAACTTTTCAACTTTAACCTTAATACTTAACTTCTCAACCTCAACCTTAACACTTAACTTCTCAACCTTAACCTTAACACTTAACTTCTCAACTTTAATACTTAACTTCTCAACCTTAATACTCAACTTCTTAACTAACCTTAACACTCAATTACAATTACATTTAACTTAAGTAATTATTTTCCTTTTAATTCTTTGCTTTTTAATTCTTTGCTTTAAGCTAATTATTTTCTTTATTTAGCAATATCGATTTCTTTCTTTTATAACGCTATAATCGAGGTCAACCTTTTTAGCACCGATAGCAATAAGCTAATCAACGAGATACTTAATCGCTATAAAGATTTCGTAGTCGTTTATACTAATAGTAACGTTATTAATTCAATGTTTACTTATTATAACGAAAAAGATACCGCTTTATTTCTAAGATTAATCGGCCTCGATTACGAATAGAAAGGTCGCAAAAGTTTTATCGTCGAGTTCGGTATCAAGCATTACGATTCTAATAAAGTTAGTAATAACATTTATATACTATGATGACTAATTGATTTTTTATTTAAAAAAAGAGCGCTTAAGTCCTTTGTCTTTTCGACCACTTTATCTCTTTCTTTAACTTAATTAAAAAGCAATTCACTTATAAAGATATTAAAGTTCGATTAATCTTAAGTGATCTTACTCTTAAGCTTTTCGATAGCGATCATGCCGAAGCTAAAAGCATTTTAAAAGAGCTATTAATACTATACCTTTTTACTATCGATAGCACTTTAGCATACAAACGCTTTACTCTTAAGTTTTCGGATGAAAATAAGTTTAAATAAAGCAATAAGTGCTAAAAGCTAAGAGAACTACTTAAGTCAAACGAAATTTATCTGAATTATGCTTATAAGTAAAAACTTAAGCTAAAAGCGGAGACCGAGTTGAACGTATTTTACGTAACTGCAAAAGGACGGGTCTTTATTAACTCTTTGTAATTAATAAACTTAAGCTAAAGAACGAGTCTTTACTAACCCTTAAGCTTTTATAACTAATAAATTTAACTAATACTTTAAGTCTTTGATTAATAAATGTAATTAGTAAATGTAATTAGTAAATGTGATTAGTAAATGTAATTAATAAATGTAATTAATAAATGTGATTAATAAATGTGATTAGTAAACTTAATTAATAATTATGCATATGCATATTTTTATATATATAAACCTTATAAAGTAACCCTACGCCCTATAAGGTTTCCTCATAAGGAAGAGCAGAATTTTGTACCCCCCGTAGGTTCCCCCGTGGGGAGGACTCAAAACTCCGTAAGGCCCCATGGGGCCCTATGGAGCAGCCTACTAGCGGATTTAAAACTTATAAACACTTGCTTTCTTATCAACAACCAATCTAACAACTAGCTTAATATCAGCCCGATTAAAATGCTTAGCAACTAATCAATTAGCTAAAAGAGCTTACTACTATTTTTAAAAAACTAGTCGATACTAAAAATATTAATATTATAAAATAAATTAACACGCTTAACTACTTATCTAGCATAAAAGTTGCTTCGATCGAAATTAACGCTATCGCAAAAGATAAAGCTAAAAAGCTTTTCTCGCTCTCGAAAAGATCTAAACCTATTAAGATTTAAAAAAATGTTCGATAATAAAAGAAAAAGAACTACGGCACTTTTAAAGCCCGTGCTTCTTAAAAATCGAATACTATTATAAAGATAAACTCAAAAGATAAGTTGTTCGATAATATAATTAAAAAAGAGTTTTTTAAACTAATTAAAGCCGACGAAGCTATAAAAGGTATAAAAGGAAAGGTTAAGATCATTTAGCGAATGCTAAAAGAAAAGAAGAAAAGGACTTACAAACGAAAGAAGTTCATTAACTTTTACGTTATTACTAAAGCTTAAGAAAAAGCAGTAGCGGCGATTATAATTTATAAAATCGAGAATCGAAGTTTAAATTAAAAACCTGTTCGGACTTAGCTCTCGCTTCGACAAGCTATTAAGCTATCACATTTTAATAGTTTTCGATATTAAAAAAAACGTAAAAGTCTTTTAAAGTAAGCTCATTCTTATAAACGCTTTAACTATTAAACGTTTAAGTCGGAATAAAAAAAGCAAACTAAACCTTTTAGCGACGCAAATTCGCAAACAATCTATCGCTCGCAATTGCTTCGAAATAGCGATAAAGATCTTAAAGGTTTTTATTAATATCGACGATATAATTAAAAGCAAATCCCTTTTTAATGATAGATCTAAAGTCAACGTAATAAATAAAAAGATAATTAAGATAGCTAAACTACTTATTATAACGAATCGAGCTTTAATTTACACGACCGTATTCGAAGATCTTTACAACTTTAATAAATAAATAAACGACGTCGGAGTCATTATCGGCGGAATCATTAACTACGCTGATTTCTTTATTATTAATAATAATAATTACGAAGTTATTTTAAGCATGCTTTTTTTTTAAAATCCTAACTCTTTTTTTCGTACTTTAATAATAGCACGATAAAAGCTTTTTTTTAAAATCACGATCGATCTACTTAAAGACAAATTATTATTGCAAGAGACAAGTCGGATTTAATCGAAGACTCGAGAAACTAATAATTAGTATACAAGCTAAAATGGATGCTAATTTAAAAAAAAGCTTAAAAAGAAATTCCGCCCGTGAATTATAGTTTACGAATAGATCGGCATAAAAACAACAAAATCATAAAAAAACAATTCAACTTAATATTAAGCAAAGCTTATTAAAATCAAAAACACTAAAAATATTTGCAATTAAACTCGATAAATCGAAAAATTTTATATTTATTATCGATAACAATAAAGACCTTTTAAAAAAGAATATAATAAAAGTTAATACGATATATAAAAGAAAAGCGGAGAAAGTCAAACCGATAGATTTAAGAATATCGAATAAAAAGATATTTAAAAAGATCGACGATTAGTTTAAGCAAAATAAAAAAGCGAGACTCCTTATGCTTAAAAGACTTTTTTCGGAATACCTTATTAGCAGGTTTTCAAACCTAAAAGTTAGATCAAGATTAACGAAAGAACGATTCGAAGCACTTACGATTAGCTTTTAAGTCACCTCGGAAAAGAAAGAGCTGCTTTATTAATGCCTTTTGAATCGAGAAGAAGCGATAGCTTAAGATTTTACTTATCTTGGCCAAGTCCGAAAGGAAGTTATGCCACCTTAAAAGATCAAGACGGTGCTTTACGTATAACGTCCTTAAGCGATTACCTAAAGGAACTTACGAAAGCGCGGAAGTTCATATAAAAGCTTAAAAGAATCTCAGAGTAATAACTTAGAATTAATAACTATCGAGTATAAAAGTCGAAAATAGCTAAGGTTTATATACACGAAAGTAAAAGCGCTAAAAACTCGTAAACTATAGTTTATAAGTCAAAAGCGAAGAATAAAAGAATACGAAAAATACGAAAGAAAAAAAGAAAGAAGTAGCTTAGCGCATATAAAATGCGTTTAAAAGACTTAGCGTATCGTTACACTACTTTTTCGTCAGAAAAAAACTCGTCCTCGAGCGTTTATCTATTGCTTTATCACTGCTTAAATGATCGTAATTATCTATACCGTCCGAATAAGCTTTAATCTATTCGAAAAGCTTCGCGAAAAAGCCGAAAAGCTTTTTATATTTTAAATAAAAGTCACGTACTTTAAAAAAAGCGTATATAAAGTCGAAAGCGAAGTACTAAATAAAATCAATATCGCGGCCGAGCTAAAAAGCGTAGTATTTAAAGTGCTTCTTAATTTAACGTACGGCTAAAATGTTCTTTACTTCGTATTTAAGTTCGCTAATAATATTAATCGAATTAAGTTTAAAAATAATTTGCTCGAAAGTAAAGTTATTAAAAGCTCTTCGTAACCGTTTAAAGTAGAAGACTAAGTGAACCTTTATTAACTCGAAGAGCTTAAGTTTAAAGCTATTATAAACGTTATCGATAACTTCGAACGGTCCGTTTGTAACGTTATCGAGCTTTTTTAACGATCGAAAAGTAAAAAACGAGCGCATATCTAACTAAATCTTATTATTAACGTTAAAGTCAATCGAGCGCTTTAATTTATTAGCTTGTTTAACTATGCGATCTTAAGCGCGCTAAAAGTGCTCGGTTCCAAGCTCCGAAGTAGCGGTTAGCGTAAGCGCGAGCTTCGTCTTAATTAAGCTTGCGAAAAAGAGTTTAATCATCAAGTCGTTTTAAGCTTTAATTCTAAATAGTCCGAAAAGCGTAGCCGTAAATTACTTTTTTTAAAAAAAAAGACCGTCGAAAAAGTCGTAAGAAAGCGTTAGTTAAGCGAAGTTTATAATAAAAAAGAACTCGCTTTAATCGTTTTAATAATAGCTTACGAAAAGACGGAAGCGCTTTTGCAAGTACTAATTATAAATTTCAATTTAACCGTCAGTCTTAAAGTGTGCGGCGGTGCTAAAAGTCAATTTAATATCGAAAATCTTATTAAATTCTTTTTAAAACTCGAACTAATATTAAAGTTCTTTATTAAAAGTTAATATTAAAAGAGCTTTAAAATACTTATAAATATAATAAATATAAAGCTTAACGAAGCTTTTAACGTCGATAGACTTATAATAAAAGATCGAGATTACTTATTTAAAAAAGCGGTCGATTATTATAAAAACGTTATCGTAGCCGTGTTTGTTTTTATTAAAGCTATAAAAATCTATCATAACGTGCTTTTAAAAACGCGAAAAGATCGAGAAAAGTTAAAGCAAATTAAGTTTTTTATCGCAAAGCATTAAAGCTCGTTTGCAAGCGTAGCAATTGCGATAATACTAGTTAACGAATCTAGCTATACCGTGCTAATAATACTATATTGCAAAGAGCTTATAAGTTTTGCGAAAGCTAAAGTATACCGTAAATACTTAATCGTAGACTTCTCGAACGAATAACGAGCGCAAGTTTTAAACGTTAAAAACTAATAAGCGGCCGTTATAAAGCAGTAAATTGCTTTTTATAATAAGTTTAGCTCGTAAACCGTAATTCACGAGTAAAGACTCAGCTTTAAAATCTTGAATTTAAAGTATTATAAAACTAAAAGCGATCCGATTAGCTTTTAAGATTTAATTAATAACTCGAAATGTCGATAAAAGCTTCGCGATCTCTTCGATAATAACGGCGGTCTTCGAAAGCGTAAGCTAGCGTAGCTTTTCGATTAAGAGTCGTAAGTCAACGTTATTAGCGCAAAGCAGCGTTTACAAGCGTTAAGTGCGCTTAAAGCTATTTTAAGAAAAGAGCTCTTCGATGCGACGTATTAACGCGTCAACTAAAAAGTTATCTTTGCTTAATCTATACGTAATAATAAAATTATAATCGGAAAAGAGCTTTGCTTAGCGTGCTTAACGAGCGTTAAAAGTCTTAAAAGTTATAAAGTACTTTAAAGCTTTATAATCGATGATTACTTAAACTTAATAAAAAGAGCCGGCGAGTTCAGCGCAAAAGTTATTAAAAGAGCGTATAATAGCTAGCATCTTTTTATCGTAAACGACGTAATTAAGCTTAACGAAAGCTATAGTTTTAAAGTAATAAGCGATTAATAGCTAATCGGAACTGTGACGACCTTAAGCGATTACCTGAAGGAACTCACGAGAGCGCGAAGGTTCATATAAGAGCTCAAGAGAATCTTAAAGTAATGACTTAGAATCAACAACTACCGAGTGTAAAAGTCGAAGGTAGCTAAGGTTTATATACACGAAAGTAGAAGCGTTAAAGACTCGTGAACTATAGTTTATAAGTTAAAAGCAAAGAATAAAAGAATACAAAAAATACGAAAGAAAAAAAGAAAAAAGTAGCTTAACGTATATAAAGTGCGTCTAAAAGACTTAGCGTATCGTTATACTACTCTTTCGTCCGAAAAAAGCTCGTCTTCGAGCGTTTATCTATTACTTTATCATTGCTCAAGTGATCGTAATCATTAATACCGTCCGAATAAGCTTTAATCTATTCGAAAAGCTTCGCAAAAAGGCCGAAGAGCTCTTTGTGTTTTAAATAGAAATCACGTACTTTAAAAGAAGCGTACATAAAGTCGAAAGCGAAGTACTAAGTAAAGTTAATATCGCGTCCGAGCTAAAAAGCGCGGTATTTAAAATGCTTCTTAGTTTAGCAAACTGCTAAGATGTTTTCTACTTCGTATTTAAGTTCGCTAATAATATTAATCGGGTTAAGTTTAAAAATAATTTGCTCGAAAGTAAAGTTATTAAAAGCTTTTCGTAACCGTCCGAAGTAAAAGACTAAGTGAACCTTTATTAACTCGAAGAGCTTAAGTTTAAAGCTGTTATAAACGTTATCGGTAACTTCGAACGGTCCGTTCGTAAAGTTATCGAGTTTCTTTAACGAAGTTCTAAGCTTCGAAGTGGCGGTTAGCGTAAGCGCGAGCTTCGTCTTAGTTGAGCTTGCGAAAAAAGGTTTAGTCGTTAAGTCGTTCTAAGCTTTAATTCCAAGTAATCCGAAAAGCGTAGCCGTAAATTACTTCGAAAAAAGAAAGACCGCCGAAAGAGTCGTAAAGAAAGGTCAATTAAGCGAAGTCTATTATAAAAAAAAACTCGCTTTAATCGTTTTAATAGTAGCTTACGAAAAGACGAAGGCGCTTTTGCAAGTACTAGTTATAGATTTCGGTTTAACCGTTAGTCTTAAAGTATGCGGCGGTGTTAAAGGTCAGTTTAGTTCCGAAGATCTTATTAAATTCTTTTTAAAACTCGGACTAGTATTAAAGTCCTTTATCAGAAGTTAGCGTTAAAAAAGCTTTAAAATACTTATAGATATAATAAATATAAAGCTTAGCGAAGCCTTTAACATCGATAGACTTATAATAAAAGATTAAGATTGCTTATTTAAAAAAGCGGTCGATTATTATAAAAACGTTGTCGTAGCTGTATTTATCTTTATTAAAGCTATAAAAATCTATAATAACGTGCTTTTAAAAGCGCGAAAAGATCGAGAAAAGTTAAAATAAACTAAGTTTCTTATCGCGAAGCATTGAAGCTCGTCTGCAAGCGTAGCAGTTGCGGCAATACTAATTGACGAATCTAATTATGCCGTACTAATAATACTATGCTGCAAAGAGCTTATAAGTTTTGCGAAAGCTAAAGTATATTGTAAATACTTAATCGTAGACTTTTCGAACGAATAACGAGCGTAAGTTTTAAACGTTAAAAACTAATAAGCGGCCGTTATAAAGCAGCAAGTCGCTTTTCATAATAAGTTTAGCCCGTGAACCGTAGTTTACGAGTAAAGACTCAGCTTTAAAAGCTTGAATTCGAAGTGCTATAAAACTAAAAGCGGTTCGATTAGCTTTTAAAACTTAATTAATAATTCGAAACGTCGATAAAAGCTTTGCGATCTTTTCGATAATAATAGCGGTCTTTAAAAGCGTAAGTTAACGTAACTCTTTAATTAAGAATCGTAAGTCAACGTTATCGGCGCAAAGCAGCGTTTGCAAGCGCTAAGTGCGCTTAAAGCTGTTTTAAAAAAAAAGCTCTTCGGTGCGACGTATTAGCGCGTCAATTAAAAGGTTATCTTTACTTAGTTTATACGTAATAATAAAGTTGTAGTCGAAGAAGAGCTTTGCTTAACGTGCTTAATAAGCGTTAAAAGTCTTAAAAGTCATAAAGTACTTTAAAGCCTTATAATCGGTGATTACTTAAACTTAATAAAAAAAGCCGGCGAGTTCGGCGCGGAAATTATTAAAAGAGCGTATAATAGCTAGCATTTTTTTATCGTAAACGACGTAATTAAGCTTAACGAAAGCTATAATTTTAAAATAGTAAGCGATTAATAATCAATCGGGATTATGCTTTTAAAAGAAGATTAAAGCGATTACGCCGTCGAAAGCGTTAATCTTTAGCATATAAAAAAGGTTTTGGTTATAATACTATAAGATTAGCGTAGTAATTAAAGCGAGCTTCAAAAGGTCGAAGCTCTTTTAATATTAAAAATTAAATAAAAAAAGAACGTTAACTTTAATCAAGTGTATTAAAAGCTTTGCGATTACGCCGTAGTTTTAAATGAATCAGCGGTAAAAGTTATAAAATCTAAAAAAGCTTTAAACGCTTTTAACGATTATAAAAAGCGCTTAATGCTTTATTATCGAAGTCTTATTCGGATCTACTTTTAAACCTTCGATAAAAATGATAAAGCTTAAGTATTTTACTTTAATAATATTAAATTCGCACTTTTTAATGTTAGCTTAAAAGCTAGCGTCGTCGAGTCGTTAAAGAACTTAGCGAACGTAGCTAGCGTGCTTTAAAAGGTCGGAAAAGTAAATTAAAATATCGTTTAAATATACCGTGTAAAAGATGTTTAAAAAGTCGAAAAAGAAATCATTTATATAGCGTTAATAAGTAGCGAGTTTATTAGTTAGTCCGAATAAAAAGACTTTGCACTTATAAGCATTATAGTATGTTTTAAATATTATAAGCTCTTTTAAAGTTAAGTCTATCCGTATTTTATAAAAGGCTTATCGAATATCGAGTTTCGTAAAGATTTTAGCTTTTAAAAGACGTGCGAAAGTCTTATCGATTAAAAAAAAAGAGTATCGATCTTTACGAGTAAAGTTGTTTAGCGCGCGGAAGTCAATACAAAAGCGGAAAGAACCGTCTTGCTTTTTAGCAAAAAAGATTAAAGCTGCAAATAACGCTATTAAAAGTTCGATAAAACTTTTGTTAAAATTATCGATAAAGTAAGCTTTAATAAGCTTTAGCTTAAAGATCGATATCTTATATAATAATAAGTATCGAAGCGCTTTCTCTTTCTTTTCGAAAAGCTCGATTTTATAATCGTAAGGCTTATATAATGTTAGCACGTTGCTAGCGGCTTTAAAGAACACGTATGCGTAATCGGAGTATTCGAGAAAAATAAGAAAGTCGTTAATAAGCTTTAATAATTCCGCTATAAAGTTAATAATAAAGATAAAGCCGTTAATAAAGCGTATTAGCACTGCTTAATAGTCAGCTTAAATAAAAGCAATCGTCTAACGCTCGAAAATTAAGCAATCGAACTCGTAAAAAGACGTAAAAAACAGTTTTACGTCTTTTTAGCGAGCGATTATATAAAAAGCGTGTTTAAAGACGCCGTTGATTTTAAAGTTTCTATTAATTTTATACTTAAATGTTTAGCGAAAGCGTTTAACGAGTAAAAAAGGTTTTACGGAAGCGATATCGGTTAATATAAGCTCTTAGTTTATTTAAAACATTAATTTAGCGTAGTCTTTAGAAAAAGTGTTTTTCGTAAAACAAAAGAGTGACGGCTTTACGAGAAAGTAAATAAAAAAAAAAGGTTTAACGATCTTAAAAGAAGAAGCGGAAAAAAAACGATTCCGAAGAAAAAAAAATGATTTTGCGATTATCGTTGCTGCTTGATTTACTCGTAAATTATAATTCACGAGTGAATTAACGTCGTAAGCTTTTTAAAAGCGATCTAAGGCTCGATTACGCTTATTAACGTCGTGTTAATAACGAGCGTTTACTTTACGCTAATTAAAGTGTATAATCTTAATAGGTTTAACGTAAGTAGCGGTCGAAAGGTTAGAACGAAGCTAATAAAGCTTACGGCGAGCGCAATCAAAAAGAATTCGGTGCTTAATTAGCTATACTCGTCCGAAGATCACGCTATAATTTCTAAAGTTAATAATAAAAAAAGGAATAAAGGATTAAACGCGCTTATTAACCGTAAAATTAAAAAGTGCAAAATATAAGATAATAGCTTTACGAGCTTTATTATATAACTTGACAAAGAACGGGGCCGAAAAGGGTTGAATCAAAAGTTTAAGAAAGAAAGAAAGTGATTTAAGTAGCGCTAAGTCAATCAGCGCGTACTTATTAGCTCTTAAGTCGAGCAGAGCAAATACTTTATACGAAAGGCCATTCTTAATAAAGGTGACGGGTATAGTTATAGCTTTACTATTAAGAAGCTTCGTAAGGTCGAGGTATCGCATATCTCGAAGCTAGCTTAAAAAGGAAGCTTTGCTTAAGCTTCGACGTTTCCTTTATTAAAAGCGTCGGAGTTAATAAGAAAGAGCTCTTAGTGATCTTTAAGAGCATCGGAGTAAGGCTTATCGTCCGAGTCATTCGAATAAAAGCCGTATTCAAGTCTAGCGCTATATTTTATTTCGTTGATTAAGTAGTAGCGAAAGAGCTTCGGCGTGTTCGAGTCTTTGCAAGACGATCTAAAAGTCTTAATCGCTAACTTAAAAGCGTTTCCGAAAAAAGAGAATTTATTAAATCGATTAAATCGATTTGTATTAACGCTAAAGCTATTAAAGGTTTAGCGCTAAAAGGTAAAGAAAAAGACGAAAGTTAAGCTACTTTAGCGGTTCTCGTAATAAGTGATTTGCTTAACCGCTGCTTTTTAAGCCGAGCGGGATTCGATACGAGCTTTATTATAAGAGCTCTTCGCGAATTAAGTATTATACTTAACTTATAGAATATCGTAAAGCTTTGCAAACGCGTATTAGTTAGCAATTAACTGCTAAACGGCGGTTTGAAAGTCTTTAAAAGTTGTAGTCTTAGCAAATTTTAAGTAAAGTTAATCGCGCAGCGCTTTAATAATCTTAAAACGCAAAGCTTTACGTAATCGGTCTTCGTCTTTGATTTCGGCGGTAGCGGCAAGCTTCGAGAAAACAAAGTAAAAGTCTTAGAATTGCTAGTTAAGTTTTATATAAAGTTTTTCGAACTTAATTAACGCTTTAGCCTTTTTAGCGAAGTCGTTTAAGAACTCGAAAGCGATTTAAACGAGTTCCGAAACGGTTACGAAGTTGCTACGATTTATAATTAAAAAAGCTTAGAACAAGTAAGCTATTCTTTCGGTTTGATTAAAGACGTAGTTCTTACGTTAACGTTTTGTAAAAAAGTATTCTTCGAAAGCTTTTAAGTTGTCGAAGACGCGAGCTTACTAATAGCGTGCGCGATAGCTTACACCGTTTAAAAGCTTTTATTTAAGATTAAAGATCCGCTCGATACGAGCGCGACTTTAAGAAGTTAAAAAAAAAGCTTTAAAAGTGTTGAACCTAGCTAAAGTGCGAAGGTTAGTTAGCTTATGAAAAGAAAGTAATTTATCGTCGTCGGCGAAAAAGCGGCGAAAGTTAACGGTTTTATAAATAGAAAGAGTGATCTGAAAGATCAAGAGCTTGTATAGCTTTTTGCTTTTAAAATTATCTTCGAAAAAGACTTAAAAAAGCTTTGACGAGCGTTTCGTAATTAGCAAGACCGCTTAAAGCTAGTTTAATTCTTTTCGAGCTCGACGGGCCTTTTTTTCAGCTTTATTAGCGAAGGTTTTTTGCTCGCTAGCGCTTTTATCGAGCTTTTCGTTACGGGTTTTCATATCTGCGAAAAGCTTTTTAAGCTTAGCGGCTTTTCGTTAAGACTAAAAAAGAGCTTAATATTAAGCTAAAGCTTCTTCGAAGTTAATAAAAGCCGAAGGATCATCTTTATCGTCTTGCTTATTAATAGCTTTTTCTTAAGTAAAAAGAACTATTAGTTAAGCCGTAGAAAAAAAAAAAGGAACTGCTAAAGCAGCTTTAAAAAGTATGCGAAAGATTTTGCTCGCGGGGCGAAAGTTGTTATATTATATAAGTGCTATCTTTTAAGTTATACTTAAAATAAGCCTTTTCGTAACCGTTAAAGTCGTCTAAGTGTTTTAACGTCTAACTATTAAGGAATTCTAAAGAAGAATATTATTAAAGCCGTTCCCGGCGGAGTAAGATAATTATTAATAATATAACGACTTTAAGCGATTACTTAAAAGAACTTACGAAAGCGCGAAAGTTCATATAAAAGCTTAAGAGAATCTTAAAGTAATAACTTAAAATCAACAACTACCGAGTATAAAAGTCGAAGGTAGCTAAAGTTTATATATACGAAAGTAGAAGCGCTAAAGACTCGTGAACCATAGTTCATAAGTTAAAAGCGAAGAATGAAAGAATACGAAGAATACGAAAGAAAAAAAGAAAGAAGTAGCTTAGCGCATATAAGGTGCGTCCAGGAGACCTGGCGTGTCGTCACATAAACTATGCTTTTAAAAAAAGACTAAAGCGATTACGCCGTCGAAAGCGTTAGTTTTTAACATATAAAAAAGGTTTTAATTATAATGCTATAAGATTAGCGCAATAATTAAAGCGAGCTTTAAAAGGTCAAAGCTCTTTTAGCATTAAAAATTGAATGAAAAAAAAACGTTAGCCTTAATCAAGTGTATTAAAAGCTTTGCGATTACGCCGTAATCTTAAATAAATCGGCAATAGAAGTTACAAAATCCAAAGAAGCTTTAAACGCTTTTAACGGTTATAAAAAGCGCTTAATGCTTTATTATCGAAGTCTTATTCGGATCTACTTTTAAGCTTTTAATAGAAATGATAAAGCTTAAATATTTTATTTTAATAGTATTAAATTCGCACTTTTTAATATTAGCTTAAAAGCTAGCGTCGTCGAGTCTTTAAAAAACTTAGCGGACGTAATAAGCGTGCTTTAAAAGATTGGAAAAGTAGATTAAAATATCGTTTAAATATACCGTGCAAAAAATATTCAAAAAATCGAAAAAAAAAAAATTTATATAGCGTTAATAAGTAACGAGTCTATTAGTTAATCCGAATAAAAAAACCTTGCACTTATAAGCATCGTAGCGTATTTTAAATGTTATAAGCTCTTCGAAAGCTAAGTCTATTCGTATTTTATAAAAAGCTTGCTAAATATCGAGTTTCGTAAAGATTTTAGCTTTCAAAAGACGTACGAAGGTTTTGTCGATTAAAAAAAAAATATCGATCTTTACGAGTAAAATTATTTAAGGTGCGAAAGTCAATACAAAAGCGAAAAGAACCGTTTTGCTTTTTAATAAAAAGGACTAGAGCTGCAAATAGCGCTATTAAAAGTTCGATAAAACTTTTATTAAAATTATCGATAAGATAAGCTTTAATAAGCTTTAGCTCGAAGATCGATATTTTATATAATAATAAATACCGAAGCGCCTTTTTTTTCTTTTCGAAAAGCTCGATTTTATAATAGTAAGACTTATATAATGCTAACACGTTGCTAATATAGAAGCACCCAAAAAGATATGCTGTACAGAAGCCTAGCTTTGAAGCTAGACCTTATGGTCTTACAAAAGAAGTGTTAAAAAAGGTAGATAGAAAGCTCGTTGATTATTTTAGCTAAAAGATGTGTGCTCTTTTATAAAAGATAAGTCCGTTTAGTATAGCCTTAATAGCTATAGCAAGTACTTTATCAAGCAAAGTGTTTATATCCGTCCTTTTATAAAATAAGTAAGCGCTCCCGCTTATTATTAAGCAAGAAGAAAAAAAAGGGTATAGAAGAAAGAAAAAATCTAATATATAAAAAAAAAGAAGGTATTTTGTCTTTAAACTTTAAACATTTAAACTATTAAACTACGCTTCGGCAGCTTCTTTATAATCTCTTTTCGTGTTTACGTTTTTAACTTTTTCGTTTTTTTTAAGCTGAGAAAGTCTTTTTCTCTTAGCAAAGCTAGTATTAAACGATGACGTGCCGGCAATAGCATCTTTAAAAGTAAAAGAGCGCGTGTCGTTTTTGCGCTTATTGCTAGCGGCATCGTTGATAAGTATAAACTTGGCCGACGAAGGGTCAGCGAAGCTAAAATAAGGTCCGGAGCTATTAATTAAATCGTCTTCGTCTTCGAGCAAGTTATTTAAAGCTTTTATAGCTTTATCGAATGCGCGGTTTAAGAATTCCGGTTAAAAAGATAATCTTTTAAAGTTGCCGATTTAGCTCGTAAATCGTAGTTTACAAATGGATTTCGCACTTTTTAAAGTGATCTTTATACTTGAATCGAAGTCGTTAAAAAACAACTTAATCGATCGTAAGCTTTTTTCAAAATCCTTTAATTTGTCGGCGTTTATAAAGTCGTTAACTCGGCGGCTCTTGCCTTTAGAAAAAGACTTAGCTCCGTAAGTCTTAGCTTTCGCATTTAGCATAATAGCAAATTCTTTTTTAAATGCCGAAAACAACTTCTTTTTATACTTAATAAAGTGTTCTTAAAACTAAGTTCGAGATATAATAAAGATAGCGGTCAATTCCTTTATTATTCGAGGTTCGTTTTAATCTATTCTTTCGATTAAAGCTTTTAATACGAAACTGACGTAATCTAATTAGATTATAGCGGCGAAAAGTTAGCTTGATTTATTAATAATTCTTTATCGAAAGGTTAACGGTATGCGTTTTAAGACGATTGTGCAAGCGTACTTTATAAAGCTAACTTTATTTTTTAAAGTATTATCGTTTAACAAAGCAGTGTAATTGTTAAAAAAGATTGCTTATTCGCAAAAAGAATTTTAAAAAGCGTTTATGTTTAAGAAAACATTTTGTTTTATAAAGACGGATATAAAAGTAGCGAGATCATTAATTATAACGAAAGGTTAGCGTAGTGCAATGTTTTTAAAAGCATTTAAAGTCTTCGACTTAAGTTTAAAAGCTTTTTATCTAGCAGTCTTTCTAAGGGTCGTGTCGTAAGTATAGCTTTTAAGCTAAATAGCTAAGCTTCCGATCTAGCTCTTTACGCCGTAAAGTATTAAGTAATAGTTTAAAACTTTATCTTTTATTCGTGAATTACGGTTCACGAATCGTTTAGTATTAGCGTCGTGTTTAATCGCAATCACTCGAGCATTATTATTGCATTTAAAGAGCTAAAAAGGTTTTAAGTAAACGATAAGCTTATAGTTCTCGTCTCGGCGATTAAGCAAAGCAATAAAGTATAGCTTATAATAGCTTCGGAGGACTTGCTAAGTCAAAGAGTGCATTATATTAAAGAGTGCACTAGTCGAAGCTCCTTTTAAGTCATTAGTTCGAAAGTAATAAAAGTATATTTAAATCTCTTTATTTATAATAATAAAAAAGGTTTAATTGCCGTGCTTATCGTTTAAAAAAGAAGCTTTTAATATAAGTTAAACTTTCGTATAGCTACTTGCATCTATAGTATTAAAAAGGCTGTTCTTTTAAGCGGTGCTTATTAAGCTAATACTTTAGTTCAGCTTGTTAAAAGATATCGGCTTGGCTTTAAACTTAAAAAAGCTTAAGTTAAACATTTTCTTAGCTAAAGTATTGCTTTTAGTTTTAATAACGAATATCGATTAGTTGCTCGAGTGAAGCATGAAGTTATTAAAAGCGTTAGTTTAAAAAGCTTTAATAAATCGATATAAGTTAGAACGGATCATTATTATCGTAAAGCTTTTCGTAATTAATTTAAAGTATTTAGCGTATTCGAAAGTGTAGACTTCGCAAAAGATTTTATTTAATAGTTCGGTAACGGACGATAAGATTCTGCGGCTAAAGCGGAGCTTTATTTAAACGTTTAAGTCAAAGAGTTCTTTAAACTTATCTTTAAATTCTAATACGTTTTTTACCTTTTAAAAGACTTTTATATAATCGCAATCGTCGTCGTTAAAGCTTAAATTAAAGATTTCGGATAGCAAGAAATAGTTTATTACTTTGCTTTTTTTTTTACTTACTTTTACTTAGCTACGACGATCGAAGAATCGTAAGATCGCGTTATTAAAAAATTCGTCTTTTAAAAGCTTGCGGATTTAATTGATAGCTTTTTTAGTCGATTCCGCGGCAACTTAAAAAGCATTATTAATATTCTCGTTTAAATTTAAGCAATCGAAAGTTGATTAATAAAAGTCTTAGCAAAAGTTAATAAAAGCTACGTTTATATTTATAAAGTCTTTAATCTCGACGAGTCTTAAGCAGCGGTTCGATATAGCTTTAACTAGTTCGTACTCGAAGCTGTTTTTTTTTTAACGAGTAATGCTAATAACAGCTAGTTTTTAAAAAGGTCGCGTTGTACTTTAAGTTTAAAAGTTAAAAAAGAGCTCGCGTCGGTAGACTTGCGTAAAGTAGATATAATCGAAGCAATTAATTTAGCGTTCGAAAGCTTATTAGCAAAAGATAACGTCGATTTTTAAAACAAAGCTAGTAATAACGAAAAGCGCGCAATAAGTGATTTAAGCAAAAAGGTCTTAAGCGCAAAAGGTTGACTTAGTTTCGCTTCGATTGCTAAGTTATTTTTTATTCGTGAACTATAGTTTACGAGTAGAATTTTAGATTCGAATTCTTTTTACAAAACGAAATTTTAAGTTTGATTTTCGTCGGTAAACTTTATACGTTTTTCAAGCTCGTCGTATTCGCTTTTAATATTATCGAAAGCCAAAATCAATAAGCTATATAATAAGACCTTTAGTCTTAGCTTTTTTAAAAGTCTTTCGTTGAGAATAGCGATCTTATTTTTTTACTTAATATTATTCTTGTCTTTTACGGTTTAATAAGTAAAATTGATTATCGTAGTATTAAGTTTAATAAACTTGCGTCTTCGAGTTATATTAGCTGTAATCTTTTAAAAAGCGACGTAAGCAACAATATGATAGTTGATAACTTAGATAGCGTAAGCGTTAAAAGTGCAAGTCTTTAAGATGACGCTTAATTAGCGAGCGCTGCGGATTAAAGTGCATACAGCTTTAAAGTAGTCGTCGTATAATAATTAGCTTCGAGCGCCGTCGAAAGCTTTTTTGATTCGTTTATATCTTTCGGCGTTCTTATTACGTAAAGAATAGATAGTAATGATTTTAATAATAAATTAATCGTAAGCCGAAAAAAGGTTTTCGGCGTTTATGTTTTTTCTTACGCATTTAGCTCGCAAGAATTAGTCGTATTGCAAGATCAAGTCGTTTTCTTTATTTAATTTATTGTTAAAGTCGAAGGTTGCTATTTTAAGCATAGCTAATTGATTGGAGTTGCTTATTTAACGGTAAGTTTAAAAGAATTTATCGAAGGTTTTAATAACTCGTCTTTCGAACTTTAATTCGAAACTCGATTGTCGAGCTAAAGCAGCTTGCTCTTCGCTTATTAATAAGCTAAAAAGTGCATTTCGGATAAAAGCTTTTCTTTTAGCGGCGGCTGACTTAAAAAGCATATTTAACTCGTGAACCACGGTTTACGAGCTAAACATAAAATAACGGAATGAAAGCTAATAATAATAGTAATTAACTAAGTGATAATTAAGGTCGTTAATATTAATGTAGTATTATGTAGTTGTAAAGAAAAGATAATAGTAGTATTATTATAATTGTTATTATATAAAAAAAGAAAATATTAAAAAGAAAAAGAAGAAGAGCTTTCTTATATAAGTACATTTGTAAAAAGGACTTACTCTTTCTAATAACAGTTCACTTTCGAATACACGTGGTTAAGCACGCTTAAAACAAAAGAACAATCTTAAATAAGAAATAAAAAATAGCCGTGCAAGCTTAAAACAAATGAAAAACAATCAAATAATAAAAACAATCTATATAAAACAAGTGAATAGCTAGTAAAGTGAAAAGAATAAAGAAAGAATAAAGAATATAATGAAAAGCAGATCTAAAAGTGAAAGAATAAACGTAAGAAATACCTTTCTTTATTAAAACAAAGAAAGTGATTATTAAGGGCACGTCCTTTTATAAAATAAGTGTAAAACAAAAAGAAGATAAGAAAGTAAGAAAAAAAAACAAAGTAAAAGAAACAAACTAAGAAATAGTTTTATAAGCCAGTTTTTATTCTTTCGAAAGTATTAAGAGAATAATTTAAAAGTTAATAGACTTAGGTTTAAAGATTATTCTTAAGTTAAGTAGTTTACTTTTGCCGTCGTCGAAAAGCTCGTATTTATTAAGGTCCGAGTTGTTTAAAGAGCTCGAATCTTTTTTTTTTTTTTCTTCGTCGTCCTTATTAAAAAGAAAAAAGGTTTAATCGCGGCGGTAAAATCGCTTAAGGCGATTAACTGCAAAAGTGCTTTTGAGCTTAGTCTTATCGGTTTCTTAAAGCTTATAATATCCTTTATCGTAAGCTTTTAAAACGATATAAAGTCTTAGCTACTTATAGTCTAGCTTAATATTTACAGATATATCGATGCTTCGCTTGACGTCGTAAAAGAGTATCAAGTCTTTTTCTTTAATAAGTTCCGACTTTAAGACCTTGACTCGTTCTTAAATGTTTTTAACAATAAGTCGATAACGTTTTTTTTTTTAAATAATTTCGTCGATATCTTCGTCTCGAAGTTTTAATTGTTTGAACTTTATAGCAAGCAAGTCAGCGCGAGATCGAACCTCTTGCTACGGTAATAGCTTTTAGACTAGCTATCGTGATTTTAAAAGTAGCTTAGCTTTTCGTTCGTAGTTTAAGAAGAAAAAAGTAATTCTAGTAAGTGCGTATATCGATGTTCGGACCGCAAAGAATATCTTATTAAATTTGCGAACTTAATCTTTAAATCTTTTATTTATAACTTTTAATAAGCTATTTAAGATATCTTTGTATCCTTTTTTAATTATTTTATTAACTTTTGAATTGTAGCTCGAGATTTAGACTCTTTTGATCTCGTACTTAATAGCGAAGGCTTTAGCAACTGCTTTGTTTTCGAGTCTTTCGTCGATAATTAATTTCTCGAATAATTCGTAACGATAAACGATATTTTCTTAAAAGAATTTAATAATAGATTCGGCGTTAGCTAATCGAAGTAGTCGCTTTTTTAACTATCTAGATAGATCTTTTTTAATTAATACAAAGCAAGTTATCCTTTTATCAATAGTAAGTACTCGTAATACGTTTAAGCTGATTTTTAACTATATTTAAATAAGTTAAGTCGAGTACAAAAAGTTTTCTGTTCGTCTAGCTTTGCGTTTTTGATAAAGCTTATAATTTTAAACGAAGGCTTTATAGTTTTCGTAATATTTATTTTAAAAGAAGAGTTTTAACGTACGGTAATAAGTTGATTTAGCTTTTTTATATCCGGATTTTCGATAAGCGTCGGAAATAGTAATATAGCGTCTTTAAGTTCCGTCGATAACTAGCTTAATCGAGTAAGAATTATTTGCTCGCTTATAAAAGTAATTATCTTTGATTAAGTAATTAAATGCTTTGTTTTTAAATTTTTAAAAGTTATAAGTTTTGATCGAAGGAAAGCGTTTAAAAGTAATAAAGAATTAAGCAATAAGCTCTGAGTCGAGCGAATAATCGTGCTTTAAAATTCTCTTTTTAATTCGTAAACTATAGTTTACGAGTCGTTTAATCGAGAATATTAAAATAGTGCTTAGCTTTTTAATGACTTAATTATTAATATTTTTTTTTTTTTTTTAATATTTAAAAAGTGCTCTTTTCTTTTCTTAAAAAAATCGTCCGCTGCTATGTTTTTAGTTTTAAAGATATGCTTGACTTTAAAGTCTATTAATCTTATTTACGCAATTTAATTTGTAACGAAAGCTTTAAGCAAGTCGCTTGCTAATCCGTTAAGTTGATCAATTAATACTTTAGCGTCGATTTCTAAGATAAAGTGAACTTCGTAAATTCGTTTTTTATTTTTTTTATAGCTTTTAAAGTACCGCGGCATTCTCGCTTGATCGCGTCGTACTTGCTTTTCGTAAGGTTTTAAAGACCACTTTCGAACTTAACAAGATATCGCTTTTTATCGGAATCTTTTTACTATAATATTACTTTTTATCTTTTAAGATTAGCGTTTACCGTTAAGTAAATTTTCTTTCCGTTTTTATTATAATCGATCTTAATAAAAGCGGAAGCAAAGAGCAAGGCTTCCTTAAGCAGCTTTATTGCTTTTTATTAAAGCTTTAACCATTCGAATTCGACCTTTTTTTTATCGTCGCGTAGATTAAAGCAATAATTGTAAAAAAGTTTTTGATTTAGATTTTATAATATACTACGATCTTAATAAAAGCTCGAGCTTCCGATATATCTTCGCACTTAGTTTATTTTAATATCTTTTTAATTTTAACGGTTTAAAAGTAGCGTCTTTCGCTATTCGTAACGAATCTAACGATATTAAAGCTAAGCATATAGTATTAAAACTTCGTTTCGACGGTCGTTCTAGCTTTTTTAAACTTTACGAGCACTTTATCGATGTTTTAAATATGTTTTAAAACGAATCGTCGTATCTCGAGCAAAACTTTTTTATAATTATAAAAAGATCGCGATCTTTTGACTTTTACGTTATTTATATAAAGCAAGCAGACGTTAAGAATGCAATCTATAAAGATCTTATAAATAACCTTAACGAATTAAGCGATCGAATTAATAGCTTTTATAAGTATCCGAGTCATTTAAAGCAATCCGATAAGCGTTTAAATAGCTATTATATTTTTAGATTTAACGTTAAAAAAGAATTAATCGTATTTAAAAAAAAAGTTTAAAAGTATAACTATCGTAAAACCGGCAAATTCGTTCGAGAACTAGTTTACGTTCGAAGTAATATTAACGTCCTTGACCGTTATACGGTTCATTTTAATTACGGCAATAATCAGCTTGTATTTTCCTTTCTTTTTCTTTGCTATAATAAACTATTTGTTTCGGTAAAGGCTTTAATATAATTCGAAGACTTTTTGCTTTAATCGTTTTTTTAATATAAAGATAATTATTTTTTATAAAGCTTTTAATATCGTAAACGTTTTCTTTTGCTAAGCTTCGTAAAGCACCGTCTTAATCTTTTAAAGTGGCATGACTTCTTTCCGGACTTAATTAAAATAAATAAAATCTTAAATTATAGTTTCTTTTCGATTTAAAAGGCATTAATAAAGTAGCTCTTTTTTTTTCGAAGTAACTTAAAAGCTAATCGTAAGTGCTTCGAATCGTTCTTTCGTTAATCTTAATCCAACTTTTAAGTTTAAAAACTTGCTAATAAAGTATTTCGAAAAAAGTCTTTTAAGCTTAAAGAGTCTCGCTTTTTTATTTTGCTTAAACTAATTATCGATCTTTTTAAGTATCTTTTTATTCGATACTTTTAAATCTATCGGTTTGACTTTTTCCGCTTTCCTTTTGTATATTGTATTAACCTTTATTATATTCTTTTTTAAAAGGTCTTTATCGTTATCGATAATAAATATAAAATTTTCCGATTTGTCGAGTTTAATTGCAAATATTTTTAGTGTTTTTGATTTTAATAAGCCTTGCTTAATATTAAGTTGAATTGTTTTTTTATGATTTTGTTGTTTTTATACTGATCTATTCGTAAACTATAGTTTACGAACGGAATTTCTTTTTAAGCTTTCTTTTAACTTAGCATCTATCTTAGCTTATATGCTAGCTATTAATTTCCCGAGTCTTCGACCAAATCCGACTTGTTTTTTGCAATAGTAATCTAATCTTAAGTAAATCGATTATAGTTTTAAAAAAAAGCTTTTATCGTGCTATTATCGAAGTAAAAAAAAAAGAGTTAAGATTTTAAAAAGAAAAGCATGCTTAAGATAACTTCGTGATTGCTATTATTAATAATAAAGAAATCAGCGTAGTTAATGATTCCGTTAATAATGACTTCGACGTCGTTTATTTATTTATCGAAGTTATAAAGATCTTCGGATACGATAGTATAGATTAAGGCTCGATCCGTTATAATAAGTAGTTTAGCTATTTTAGCTACTTTTTTATTTATAATATTAACTTCGGATTTATTATCGAAAAAAGATCTGCTCTTGATTATATCGTTGATATTAATAAAAACTTTTAAAGTCTTTATCGTTATTTCGAAGCAATTGCGAGCGATAAGTTGTTTACGGATTTGCGTCGCTAAAAGGTTTAGCTTACCTTTTTCATTTCGACTTAGACGTTTAATAGTTAAAGCGTTTATAAGAATAAGCTTACTTTAAAAGACTTTTACGTTTTCTTTAATATCGAGAACTATTAGAATGTAATAGTTTAATAGCTTGTCGAAGCGAAAGCTAAGTCCGAACAAGTCTTTAATTTAAACTTCGATTCTCGATTTTATAATCGCCGCTATTGCTTTTTCTTAAGCTTTAGTAATAACGTAAAAGTTAATGAACTTTTCTCGTTTATAAGTCCTTTTCTTTCTTTCTTTTAGTACTCGCTAAGTGATTTTAATCTCTTTTTTTATATCTTTTATAGCTTCGTCGGCTTTAGCTAGTCTAAAAGGTCTAGAAGACTTTTCTTTAATTACACTATTGAACAACTTATCTTTTAAATTTATCTTTATAGCAATATTCGATTCTTAAAAAGCACGGGCTTTAAAAGTGCCGTAATTCTTTTCTTTTTGTTATCGGATATTCTTTTTGATCTTAATAAGCTTAGATCTTTTCGAAAGCAAAAGAGGCTTTTTAGCTTTGTTTCTTGCGGCGGCGTTAATTTCGATCGAAGCGATCTTTATATTAAATAAGTAGTTAAGCGTATTAATCTATTTTATAGCATTGATATTTTTAATGTCGATTAGTCTTTTAAGAATAATAATAAGCTTTTTTAGCTAGTTGGTTAGTTGCTAAGCATTTTGATCGGGCTAATACTAAGCTAGCTGTTAAATTGGTTATTAATAAAAAAGCAAGTGTTTATAAGTCTTAGATCCGCTAATAAGTCGATTCTTTAAGATGTTATTATATTTCGTTTTACGAACGTTTAATACGATAGATCTAAACTAAGTCTTTCTTTGCTTCTTTTAAATAATAAAAGCACCGATTCTTTTAAGTCTTAAGCAAAAGCGTTCGTAATCATTAATATGAATATATCTTTTATTAATTATATCTTTAAAAGCTTTATATTTATTTCGGTATTGATAAAAAGCTTAAGTTGTGTCTTCGGAATTTTCGCAAAAGTTATAATCTTGCATTTGGCTTTCGTATCTTTTACTTTTTTTTCTTTTTCGTCTTTATAGTTCGTAGCCGATAGTAGCAATCTGAATTCTACTTTCGAAGCTGACTTTACTTTAAGCATTTTAAGCGGTATATTTAATAAAAGCTTCGTCGCGATCTTCGAATCGAATTTGAAATTGAGATTAAATAAAGCGTCGAGAAGTTAAGTTAGCGACTTAATCTTCGAAGTAATTAATTCGATTATAGATCGTATTAATTTGCAAGTTAAAAAACTTTTTAATTATAAAACCTACTTTATTAATTTCTTTTTTTTCATTCGTAAATTATAATTTACGAGTAAACGGCATTACTATTAAAGCTTTCTTAGCAAACTTAAGAACGCTAGCTAGCTCGATGTGTTTTTTAATTAAAGTTTAAATATTTTTAATAAAATTAATTAAAAAAGACTTTTTTCGATTTATAACTTCGATAGTCTTAACACTTTAATCGGTTTTAAAAGCGAATGCGGCGAAGTCGTCGAAAGCAGTATAAAAGTTTAAGTCGAATTCGTCGACTTTATAATACTTAATCGTTTTGTTTCGGATTCCGACGAGTAGTTCGAAAAAGAATAAGCGGCTTTATTCGGTCTTGCTTAAGAAGTGCATTAAAGTAAGCTTTTCGAAGACTCGAGAGAAAGTGCGATAATAGTTTTTCAAATTATTAATATTTCGTTTTTATATAGCAAATTCTCGTAAGAAAGCGATCGAGTCTTTGATCTGCTAAGTATCGTTTTTACGAAACTCGGCTCTTAAAGCTTTAACGAAAACAGCTTAATCTTTTTTAGCTTTCTATTCGAGCAAGCTTTTAATAACCTTTTTATAAAGGTTATCGTAATAACGGAAGAGCTTGACGAACCGATCGTTTTTAAAGATATTAAAGTTATTATAAGTTTCTTCGTACTTTTCGATAAAGTCGGTAATATTAGTATTATTAAAGCAAAGAGCTTTTAAGGCGCTTAGCAATAGCATGCGAGTAGTTATAAAAGCGTGAAAGATAGCAAGATCGATTATAATTAGCGCAAGGCTTAGTAAAAAAGCAAGAGAAGCAAAAGAAAGAAGAGTGGTATAGATCTTAAGACCGGTGTTTATTTTAAAAAGCATTTTTAAAGCAAGTGTTTCCGATAAAAATAAAAGTTTTAGTTAAAAGTCGAAGTAAGATAAAGATAATCCGAAGCTTATAAGAATACGATTAAAGGATTTAATAAATTCAAAGGATTTTAACGAAAAAAAAAGTGATTTTGCGCCGACTTCGATATTAGAAATCTTAAAAAGGTTTTCGGTATTTTAAAAATTAAATATGTGTGTGTGCTAAAAATGATCGAGTTAATAAAAAGTTTTTAAATTGTTTAATTTTAACTCGTGAACCGAGTTTACGAGTAAAATAAGCGATTTTCGCAAAGTATTTTCGATTCGAGATTAAAAAAAGTAGATCTTTTATAAAAGTAAACTAATAATTAAGATCAAAACTATAAAAAACTTAAGAATCAATTGATTAGCTTCGCTAATAACTCCGGACTATATTAATTGCTTTAATTTAAGATAAAAGCTAAGATATAAAAAGATATTTTTATTAATAAGTAAAAATTCTTTTTTATTAATAATAAAAGAGAGTTTTTAACGAAGAGCCGAAATATTACACTTCGGCTATTTCGGTATTTCGATATCTAAACTTATTAAGAATAAAGTTTTGATTGTTTTGAAATTGTAGTTGTAAAGTAAAGTGCTAAATGATAAACGAAGATCAACTTGACTGCGAATCAAGCGATTGTGATAAGCTATATAAAGATAAAGTCTAAAAGTTTGAATCCTTGCGTAAGTCATTAATATAAAAGCATTTAAAAAGATATGTTATACAAAAGCTTGGCTCTAAAGCTAGACTTTATAGTCTTATAAAAGAAGTGTTAAAAAAAGTAAGTGGAAAGCTCGTTGATTGTTCTAGTTAAGAGATGTGTGCCCTTTTATAAAAGATAGGTCCGTCTAATGTAGCTTTAGTGGCTATAGCAAGTACCCTATCAGGCAAGGTGTTTATACTAACGGCTTTAAAAAATACGTATGCGTAATCGAAGTATTCGAAAAAAATAAAAAAGTCGTTAATAAGCTTTAATAGCTCCGCTATAAAGTCAATAGCAAAGATAGAGCCGTTAATAAAGCGTATTAGCGCTGCTTAATAGTCAGCTTAAGTAAAAGCAATCGTTTAACGCTCGGAGATTAAACAATCGAGCTCGTAAAAAGACGTAAAGAATAGTTCTACGTCCTTTTAGCGAACGATTATATAAAAAGCGTATCCGGAAACGCTATTAATTTTAAGGTTTTTATTAATTTTATACTTAAATATTTAACGAAAGCGTTTAACAAATAAAAGAAGTTCTACGAAAGCGATATCGGTTGACACAAGCTTATAATTTATTTAAGATATTAATTTAACGTAATCTTTAAAAAAAGTGTTTTTCGTAAAGCGAAAGAGTAACGGCTTTACGAAAAAGTAAATAAAAGAAAAAGGTTCAACGATCTTAAAAAAAGAAACGAAAAGAAAACGATTTTAAAAAGAAAAAAGTGATTTTGCGATTATCGTTGCTACTTGATTTATCCGTAAGCTATAATTCATAAGTAAATTAGCGTCGTAAGCTCTTTAAAAGCAATCTAAAGCTCGATTACGCTTATTAGCGTCGTGTTAATAACGAGCGTTTACTTTACGCTAATTAAAATATATAATCTTAATAAGTTTAGCGTAAATAGCGGTCGAAAAGTTAAAACGAAGCTAATAAAGCTTACGGCGAGCGCAATCAAAAAGAATCTAATGCTTAGCTAACTATACGCGTTCGAAGATTACGCTATGATTTCTAAAGTTGATAATAAAAAAAAAGTAAAAGATTAAACGCGCTTATCAACCGTAAGGTTAAAAAGTGCAAAATGTAAAATAATAGCTCTACGAGCTCTATTATATAATTTAACAAAAAATAAAGCCGAGAAAAATTAAATCAAAAGTTTAAAAAAAAAGAAAGTGATTTAAGTAGCGCTAAGTTAATTAGCGCGTACTTATTAGCTCTTAAGTCAAGCAAAGCAAATACTTTATACGAAAGGCTATTGTAAACACCCTGCCTGATGGGGTACCTGCCATGGCTACTAAGGCCATACTAGACGGACCTATCTTTTATAAGAAGGCACACATCTTTTAGCTAGAACAATCAACGAGCTTTCTACTTATCTTTTTTAGCACTTCTTTTGTAAGACTATAAGGTCTAGCCTTAAAGCCAGGCTTTTATACGGCACATCTTTTAAGTGCTTTTATATTAGTGACTTACGCAGGGATTTAAACCTTTGGTCTTTGTTCTTATACAGCTTATTACAATCGCTTGATTCGCAGTCAAGTTGACTTTCGTTTATTATTCAGCCTTCTTTACACTCTACAATTACAACTTCAAAATAATCAAATCTTTATTCTCGATAGGTTCGGATATCGAAGCGCTGAAATGGCCGAAGTGCAATATTTCGGCTATTCGGCAAAAACTCTTTTTTATTGTTAATAAGAAAGAATTTTCATTTATTAATGAAAATATCTTTTTATACTTTAGCTCTTATTTTGAATTAAAGCAATTGATATAGTCCGGAGTTATTAGCGAAGCTAATCAATTGATTCTTAAGTTTTTTATAGTTTTAATTTTGATTATTAGTTTACTTTTGCAAAAGGTTTACTTTTTTTAATCTCGGATCGAGAATACTTTACGAAAATCGCTTATTTTACTCGTGAATTCGATTTACGAATCAAAATTAAATAATTTAAAAACCTTTTATCAACCCGATCATTTTTAATATATATATATATTTAATTTTTAAAATACCGAAAACCTTTTTAAGATTTCTAATATCGAAGTCGACGTAAAATTACTTTTCTTTTTGTTAGAATCTTTTAAATTTATTAAATCTTTTAATTGTATTTTTATAAGCTTCGGATTATTTTTATTTTACTTCGATTTTTAACCGGAACTTTTACTTTTATCGGAAACACTTGCTTCGGAAATGCTTTTTAAAATCAACACCGGTCTTAAGATTTACACTATTCTTTTTCCTTTTACTCCTTTTGCTTTTCTATTAAGCCTTGCGCTAGTTATAATCGACTTTATTATCTTTCACGCTTTTATAACTACTTGTATGCTATTGCTAAGTGCTTTAAAAGCTCTTTGCTTTAATAGTGTTAATATTACCGACTTTATCGAGAAGTACGAAAAGACTTATAATGACTTTAATATCTTTAAAATCGATCGGTTTGTTAAGCTCTTTCGTTATTACGATAACTTTTGCAAAGAAGTTATTAAAAGCTTGCTCGAATAGAAAGTTAAGAAAAATTAAGCTGCTTTCGTTAAAGCTTTAAAAGCCGAGTTTCGTAAAAACGATACTTAATAGATTAAAGACTCGGTCGCTTTCTTAAGACAATTTGTTATATAAGAACGAGATATTAATAACTTGAAAAACTATTATCGCACTTTCTTTCGAGTCTTCGAAAAGCTTACTTTAATACACTTCTTAAGCAAGATCGAATAAAGCCGTTTATTTTTTTTCGGATTGCTCGTCGGAATTCGAAATAAAACGATTAAGCATTATAAGATCGACGAACTCGACTTAGATTCTTATACTGCTTTCGACGACTTCGTCGCATTCGCTCTTAAAACCGATTAAAGTGCTAAAACTATCGAAGCTATAAATTAAGAAAAGTCTTTTTTAATTAACTTTATTAAAGATATTCGGACTTTAATTAAAAAGCACATCGAGCTAGCTAGCGTTCTTAAGTCTATTAAGAAAGCTTTAGTAGTAATACCGTTCATTTGTAAACTATAGTTTACGAGTGAAAAAAAAGAAATTAATAAAGTAAGTTTTATAATTAAAAAGTTTTTTAACTTGCAAATTAATGCGATTTATAGTCGAATTGATTACTTCGAAGATTAAGTCGCTAACTTAACTTCTCGACGCTTTATTTAATTTTAATTTTAAGCTCGATTCGAAAATTACGACGAAGCTTTTATTAAGTATACCGCTTAAGATGCTCGAAGTAAAGTTAGCTTCGAAAGTAGAGTTTAGATTGCTGCTATCGGTTACGGATTATAAAAACGAAAAAAAAGAAAAAAAAAAGATACGAGAATTAAATGCAAAATTATAGCTTTTGCGAGAACTCTAAAGATATAACTCAAGCTTTTTATTAATACCGAAATAAGTGTAAAGCTTTTAAAAATATAGTTAATAAAAGATGTATTCACATAAGTGATTACGAACGCTTTTGCTTAAGACTTAAAAAGATCAGTGCTTTTATTATCTAAAAGAAGCAAAAAAAGACTTGATTCAAATCTATCGTGCTAGACGTTCGTAAAACAGAATACGATAATATCTTAAAGAATCGACTTATTAACGGACTTAAGACTTATAAACACTTGCTCTTTTATTAATAACCAATTTAACAGCTAGCTTAGGCTGTTCCATAGGGCCCCATGGGGCCCCACGGAGTTTTGAGTCCTTCTTACGGGGGAACTTACGGGAGGTACAAAATTCTGCCCTTTTCCATAGGGAAACCCTATAGGGCGTGGGGTTACTCTATAGGGTTTATATATATAAAAATATGCATATGCATAATTACTAATCAGGTTTATTAATCACATTTACTAATCACATTTATTAATCACATTTATTAATTATATTTATTAATTACATTTACTAATCAAAGACTTAAAGTATTAGTTAAATTTACTAGTTATAAAGGCCTAAGGGTTGGTAAAGACCCGTTCTTTAGCTTAAGTCTATTAATTATAAAGAGTTGATAAAGACTCGTCCTTTTGCAGTTACGTAGAATACGTTTAACTCGGTCTCCGCCTTTGGCTTAAGCTCTTGCTTATAAGCATAGTTCAAATAAATCTCGTCTGACTCAAGTAGCTTTCTTAGCTTTTAGCACTTGTTGCTTTACTTAAACTCATTTTCATTCGAAAACTTAAAGGTAAAGCGTTTGTATACTAAAGTGCTATCGATAGTAAAAAGGTATAGCATTAATAGCTCTTTTAAGATGCTTTTAGCTTCGGCATGATCGCTATCGAAAAGCTTAAGAGTAAGATCACTTAAGATCAATCGAACCTTAACATCTTTATAAGTAAATTGCTTTCTAATTGCGTTAAAGAAAGAGATAAAGTGGTCGAAGAGACAAAAGACTTAAGCGCTCTTCTTTTAAATAAAAAATTAATCAGTGATCATAGAATATAAATGTTATTACTAACTTTGTTAACACCGTAGTGCTTGATGCCGAACTCGTCGACAAAACTTTTACGACTCTTTTATTCGTAATCGAGGCCGATTGGTCTTGGAAACAAAGCAGTATCTTTTCCGTCATAGCAAGTAAACATTAAATTAACAACGCTATTATTAGCATAAACGATTACGAAATCCTTGTAGCGATTAAGTATCTCGTTGATTAGCTTGTTATTATTAATATTAAAAAGGTTGACCTCGATTATAGCGTTATAAAGGAAAGGAATCGATATTGCTAAATAAAGAAAATAATTAACTTAAAGCAAAGAATCAAAAAGCAAAGAATCAAAAGGAAAATAATTATTTAAGTTAAATGTAGTTGTAGTTAAGTGTTGAGGTTGGTTAAGAAGTTAAAGTTGGGTGTTGAAGTTGAGGTTGAGAAGTTGGGTGTTGAGGTTGAGGTTAAAAAGTTGGGTGTTGAGGTGATGATGAAAAAAAGAAAAGGAAAAGGAGAAGGAGCGAGTACTTATATAAAAATAAAAGTATAGCTTAATCGTAATCGGGGCATTGCTTCGATTTATTAAAAGTGAATTATAATATTTAAAACAATGAATCGACGCGGAACAAAGAAAATAACGCGTTTTGAAATAATGAATCGACGCGGAACAAAGAAAATAACGCGTCGCTTAATAATAATCGATGCAATGCTTCGATTCAATAAAAGTGAATTATAATATTTGAAACAATAAATCGACGCGGAACAAAGAAAATAACGCGTCGCTTAATGATAATCGATGTAATGCTTCGATTCAATAAAGGTGAATTACAATATTTGAAATACGAACTCGACGCGGAACAAAAAAAGAACGTTTCGCTTAGTAAATCTGATTAGTAAATCTAATTAGTAAATCTGATTAGTAAATCTGATTAGTAAATGTTGCACGGAAAGAAACCTTGCATGCTGCACGTCCTTTTGCTATACGTGCTTAGCTCGGCTATAGCACGTGCTTTACCGTACGTAATCTAATTAGTAAATCTGATTAGTAAATCTGATTAATAAATGCTGTATAAAAAGAATTCACGTACTTAAGGCTGTTATACGTAACTTACGTAAGGCTGCTACACGTAAC
>NW_006763046.1:1874367-1884588 GCF_000298775.1 Drepanopeziza brunnea f. sp. 'multigermtubi' MB_m1
TAAAAAAGAATTCAATTAATCATTGCAATCAATTGTAAACAAATAAATACAAAAACTTAATGATACAAAAAAAACAATTCAGTAAATAAAATCAAAGTCGTTAATTATAAAACCTAGCAAGAGCGATACTCTTTGCAATTAAACGCTTGATTCCAAAAGAAGCTTCTTTCTTTTTATCTTGTACCAATCCCGCTTTATTATCTTCTTTTTCTTTTATTCGTTTGCGCTTTAAAGTTGATAATAGATTTGTAATTCGTTCGCTTATAAAAGTATTAGATTTAAAGTCGTTAAACTTATATATAATAATTAACTTACTTTGATTTTAAATAACGACTAAAAGAGTTTTAAGTTTCGAAATACTAGGTTTCGAGGTTTAAGCGGCATTTAAGGTTTTATAAAATAGCGAAGCCGAGTCCGGTATTTTATTAGCTTCCTTTCTACTTATTATCTTTTTATCACTTTGCTTAAGGCTTGATATTTCTTCCGCGTTAAAATAATTTTATCGAGAAATATTATTCGAATCGTTTTAATCGCATAAATTTGCTATCGTTAATATTTAAATTAGAATTTATATCTAAATAAAAGCGTATATTATATAATATCGTACCTCGTTGCACTTTATTTTTATGGTTTATATAGCGTTCAAAGCTAGTCGATTCGTTCGTACCGTTCGAATCTGAATTTTCTAAATCGTTTTCGTTTTTTATATCATTAAGAACGTTTTAATCTGTATCATCTTAAGTTTGCTTATCGAGAAGTAAATCCGTAACTACTTTCGATTGATTTACTTTGCTTGGTTTTCTTTGTAAAGAATATAATCGATTTGCTACGACTTTGCTTTAAGAAGCGGAAGAATGCGCTTTATATAATCCTATATGATAGTTAGTAAATCGATTAGTAAATCGATTAGTAAATCGATTAGTAAATCGATTAGTAAATCGATAAAAGGTAAAAATATCGCAAGTAAATTAACTTACTTTTTAAATGCCTTTCGTAATTTAAAGACTTTCCGTACCGTGGCTGTCGCATTTTAAACGAAACATCTTTATCAATATCTTGAAACCCATTTAAGTTCTTTTTTATTTAATATAGTTAATAAATATTTATAAAATCAATATTATTTAAACTTACGTGATTCTCGCACTTTAGCTTTCAATATTATCAACTTAGCCTCTCGTTGCTTAAAACTCATTGTTCGAAAGTCTTAATCGATCGCAAAATTATCGCAAGTAAAGATATATTCAAAACAAGATAAGCTTTGAAATTAACGATTTTGCTATTCTTAAAACTTTTATACTTCTTATTCGAATTCCTCTTTAAGCTGATCTTTATCTAAATCATTGTAATTTATTAAAATCGATTCGAATAAGTGCCGAGCTTTATCTAAGCGAGTATTACATATCTTGAAATATAAAGCAATTATTTCTTTTGCGATTATTGATAACGATAAATTACCGCGACGATAATCGTAAATATCTCTTATAATATTAAATACTTTTTTTACGCAAACACTAATTAAAAAGATGTATAAAAAATCTTTAGCTATTCGAGCTAGATTAAAGTACCGAAGCTCAAGGTTTCGCTAAAAAGTTAAAATCTCTTGTCCGTCGACCGCTAAACTCAATTAATAAAAATTAATAAAATTAAGGTTTTAAATTAAAATTTCAAACTTACGAGCTAAAAGATAATCATGCACTTCCGACGACTCGTGATTTGTATCTTCGAAAGAAGCTTATAAAAAAGAACTTAGTATTAATCTGCCGCGAAGTAATAAAGCAGCTATCGATTGACGATCGATTGCTTTAATATTATTAATACGTTAAGCTATAAATATTAAAGACTTATAATATTCGTTAAAAAGCCTTTCGAATCTCGCTCGATATATTACAGACTAATCTTTACTTTCGTAAAGCTAAAAAAAATTTGAGTCAAAAGTCTTTAACTTAATAGCAAGATATAAGATTATCGCGAAAGCAAAAATATCCTTTAGCTGTGACGAACTGATGAATTCTGACCTTAGAATACAAAGTGAGGAGAGGAAACAGGAAGCTCGGGGAGCTCAGGAAGGTCTATATACATGGCCACAAGCGCTAGGCCTGAATGAGTGATCAGCTGACTGCAGGTAACAAGGCAGGCTGTCACATTAGCGGCCCTTGCGTTTTCTTATAATACTTATTTAATTTCTCGATAGCATTGATAACGCTTTCTTTTAATTGCAAAATCCATTTAAAATCATTGCGATCTTCTTTCGAAATCTTTATATATTTAAACTTTAATCGTACTTATGCTTTATTTAAACGTTCGAATATTTTATTAAATATTAAAAATCCGTATTAAATAGTAAGATTAAGCTCTTCATTTAAATGCATAATTAAAAGGTGAAACGGTCGAAAGATATCGATTAGCTATAAGATTTGCTTTTATTAAGTATCAGATAATTTAAAAATACTTATCTTATCGATCTTTATATAATGTTTTTAAATAATATCTTTAAGAGTTATAAATCGATTAAGCATATAGAATATAGAATCTTATCTTATAACAATATTTAAAATAAGCTTTAAGCTTTTCGTTAAAAGATGCTTTAAATCGTCGATAAAAGCTTTCATCGTTTTATTAAATCGCGATTTTCGAGGTTAGCTAGCCGTAATACACTTAATAAACTTCCGAACTTAAGTACGTTAATCAATGATTAGTAAATATAATTAATAAATATTTTTTTAAAAAAAAAAAACTTATAATCGCAAGTGTATATACAATCCTTCGTTTATCGCGTTTTTTTGCTCTCTTTAGCTCGTTTATATCAGAATCTTCTTTTTAATGCTTTTCTAAGCTTTCGTTCGTTAGCGATAATCGCGATCCGAGCAACGCTTTAAGAGATAATTGCAAAACGTAAGCTATATACGGAACGTATAAAATCTTTTAGCTTATAAAAAGCTTTTTCTTAAATGCATTTTCGACGCATTTAAGCAATTCTTTTATCATTATATTATTCGAAGATGCGTTATCCGTTATAATCGCGATTATCCTTTCTATTAAGCTTAATTTAATAAAGCGTTCGTAAATAATTCTTGCTAATTCTTCTTTTGTATAATTGAACTTAACGTATATAAATCTAAGCATAAGCTAAATCATATGCTAATCTTTTGTAATTGCAATTCCGATTATGCACATAAAAGAATAGCGCTTAATACTAGATTAATAATCTAGTGAAATGCTAAGTTTTTAATTAGCTAGTAAATTGTTTAATAGATAGCGATCAATTTTTAAAATCTTATCGTCGAGGTCTCGCTTAATAGTTAAAGCATTAAAGAGCTTAAGATATAGGTTTTGTAATTCGCAAAGAGATTTCTAATCCGAGTTATTAATTATTCGAAACGAGCTTCGCGTAAATAATATAATATTTAAAACACTTTTTCGAAATGCTGATTTTAAGTCTTAATGCGAAAGCGTTCTTCGTAATAGATGTGTTTATTTAATATTAGTTTTATTATTTATTAATCAGATTTACTAATCCGATTTACTAATCAGATTTACTAATTAGATTTACTAATTAGATTTACTAATCAGATTTACTAATTAGATTTATTAATCAGATTTATTAGATTTATTAACCGAATTTATAAATAAAAACAAACGTATTAAATTGCGTTAAAAAGATTTAAATCTTAATTGAGTTTACCGAAGCTTTTGTTTTGGCTTACTTACGACGCGTTTGCAAACGTCCGTTTTCTAATGATCGGCTAATGCTTTCGTTCTAAAAGCTTTTAGCTTTAGATGCTTTAAAGCTCGGTCGCACTTTTTATAGCATATTACAAGCTCTTTTATTAATTTCTCAGCTGCTTAAACGAATCCAATCTATACAAAAGAAGTTTTCTTTCTATTCTAATCGATTCGCAAAGGATTTTAATTAGCCTTTTGTTATTAAGAATACTATAAGGTCTATAATTACCAAGTATTAAAAGTCTCAATCTTTTTAACGTTTTAAATATAATATTAATTAGAACATTTAATAGTTGCTAATAGTATTAGGCTAAAGAAACTAGTTGTAAAGCTTTCGAACTCTTAACTTTGAAATGAATCGGTATCTTCGTAAGTAATTAAAGTAATTTAAAATAAAAACGAATTAATAGCTTAAGAAGATATGTTTAAATTCTAGCGAATTTGCTATTAAACTATTGATTTGAACTTATATATCAACGTCTTATATACTTGAATATTATATAACATCATTTTATAATTTAAATATATTTTATTAAGTTAGTTTATTTTTAAAAAGGGTTTTGCTTACGCTTAATTCTTTTTAAGCAGCATTCTTGCGAGCGTTAAGTTTTAATTAACGGTTTTTTTTTTATCTTTTCATTTCTTTTTATTTCCTTTTTATTAAAGCTTAATTATAATTATATCTTTTAACACTTTTAAGCTTTTTTTACTTAAGTTGACTATTACGAACAACCTTCTTATATATAGACTTTAATATCGGTATATCTATATCGACCTTAGCTAGCTAGTAGTATTTAAAAAAGTTCACGGGCCACTTAATATGCCTCGCTTAGCATATCATACTAGTTAAAGGACCTTTAACTTAACTAGTAAACTTATTAGTTAGCTAGTGCGCGTGATTCCTTCTAATTATATAAAAAGAATCAGCTCCTTTGAATTTTAAAGAGCAATTAGAATTCAAATACTTTTACAACCGAGTGTTTTGCAATTGCAAGTACTTTAACGACCGTTACGAAATTACGAATATATTTTTTAATCGCTTAAAAAGAATCTAACACTTAGTTTTTTTTAACTTTTACTTTCGATAATTATTAATTTCAAATTCAAATAATAATTTTATAATCTTCTTAAGCTTTATATAATCCTTTCGCTTTTTTATAAATTCTTTAAATAATCGCTCAAGGTCGTTATAATAAATACTTACTTAAATTTATTAAGGTTTAATTAATATACAAAGATAAAGTGCTTATAGAAATCTTAATTTAAATATAATCTTTGCAGCTTTCTTTTCGGCTGCTGCTATGCGGTAAATAAAATTAATATAATCTGATAAATATTAAAAATAAAAGCATTTAATTAAAAATTTATTATATAAAACGATAAAACACTTTATAATCGTATTAGCTTATAATTATATTTACAAGCTCGAATATCTATTATAGCTAAAAAATAAATAAAAGAAATTCATATTTTAACGGACGCTTGCCGATTTATTTGTAAGTGCCGTTTTATTATTTATATATTAATCAAGTTATTAATTTATTAAAGATTGCAAACCAATTAAACTCGATCTTTATCGAAGTAGATAATGAAACTTATTATTCTTTTTCTATTAGACGAACGAACGGTCGAAACGCTCGGTGTGTAATAAAAATGCTAAACGAAGAAGAGCGTAATCGTAGCTAATTAATTAAAATAAACGAATATCGAGTTAAGCGGTTTTTAAATAACGGCTATAAAATTAAGCTATCTATTGAATAGATTAATAAAAACGAACATAACGACGGATATTATAGAATTAGTATTATTAGCGAGCAAAAGACTTTTTATATATAAAAGAAAAGTATCGCAAGAAAAGAAAGTAATAAATTCGATAGCTTGCGAAAGCTTCTTGAATTTCATTATTATAAATTAATAGATGAGTTTATATAAATAGTTTTAAAATCGTTATTATATTAAATAAAATATATATATGATTAACTTTAAATATAATTTATAAATCTAAATATTAAAATAATTTATTAACATATTTATATCGATTTTAAATACAGCAAGTCGATCAATTCTTTTGATTTAAAACTTTAAAATGTAACGACTTTAAGCGATTACTTAAAAGAACTCACGAGAGCGCGAGGGTTCATATAAGAGCTTAAAAGAATCTTAAAATAATAATTTAAAATCAACAATTACCGAGTATAAAAGTCGAAGATAGCTGAGGTCTATATATACGAAAGTAGAAGCGCTAAAGACTCGTGAACTATAATTTATAAGTCAAAAGCGGAGAATAAAAGAATACGAAAAATACGAAAGAAAAAATGAAAGAAATAGCTTGGCGCATATAAAGTGCGTCCAAGAGACTTAGCGTATCGTTACGTAAGAAACCGACGATTAGTAAATGTGATTAGTAAATATAATTAGTAAATATGATTAGTAAATATGATTAGTAAATATAATTAATAAATATGATTAATAAATATAATAAGTAAATATAATTAATAAGTATTATTAATAAATATAATTAATGAATAAGATAAATAAAAGTATTTTTATAGAATACAAAATTTGTAATTAATCGTGAATTCTATTTTATATAAACTTAAGCATTAAGTTTAAGAATGATCTCAATTCCGTATCGCTATCTTTAACGCCGTAAAACAACTCCGGAGCTAGCTCGTCTTTTTTTTTAAATCAATTGCATAACGCGTTAAAATAAAATAAAATCGCAATCAGCTTTTTTAAATTTAGCATTCTTTTCGAATCCTTTTATATTTTACTAAGCGGCTAGACCCGGCAATTCGTATTCAATCTTATCGGTATTTGCTTTAATTTTAGCTCGCTAATACTTCTTTTCATCAAAAGAAAAGTAAACGTAAAAAGACTTGATTAAATAAAAACTAAAAGTTATAATATTAGTTCAATTGATTAAAAGCATAATAAAATGAATTCTTATTTAGTTCGTTTTAAAACCGTGCTTGCTAAGTCTTAAGCTATTAATTTAAAGAAAGCTTTTTTACTTTTTAAATTAACAGCTCGGCACTTCTTTGTTAAAGACCGCGCTATACTTTACTAATAGCGACGAAATTGCTAAACGGTTATTATATAGCGTAACTTTATATTATTAATAAAATATAAATATTTAAATAAAATAAATGCTTACTTATGCGTGCTAACGTGCTAATTGCCGAGTGACTTTTTTTATCTCTTTATCGATAATCGAGACGTATCTATCGCGAGGTATATTATTATTTTCTTTTTCGTTTTTTCGTAAATTAAATTCTTTATAAACCTTTTCGTTTAAATTGAATGCTTTATTAATTTAATCGCTATTTAAGTATTTTCTATTATTGAATCTAGTTGTAAAAAAAGCGGCTTGCATAGCAAGATTATCCGCGTAAATGCTTCGATTCTTTTTAAAATCGATTAATAAATTGCTTAATAAATTAAAGAAAAGAAAAAGTAGCGTTCATTTATAAGATTCTTTCGCATTTCGGCTTATCGAGTTTTCTTTTCAGCTTTTAATGCTTGAGAATATTTTAAGGTTTGTTTTTAAATTATAGAAAGCTGATTAGCGGCCGCTTGATCTCGTCTTTTAGCTTTTCGAAGCTTATTTACTTGAAGATCTTGTTTCAGCTTTGCTGTACGAGCATTAGCCTTTATCGTATAAGGATTAGTTGATAATTAGCCTCTCTTTAGCTTTCTTTTTTAAGAAAAATTAATAAATTAATAAAAGTTAGAATATTACGTAAAAAAGATACTTATTTTGCGCTTGCTAAGGTTTCTTAGCACCGGATTGCTTGCCGCTACGATTGCCGTCGTATCGGCCGCATTTTAAGAAAGACGTTTTTAATTAGTAAATAGATTAGTAAATAAGAAAATGATTTTTACTATAAATTTTTCAATCCTTTTTATCAAATCAAGCTGATTTGTATTTGCAATGATACTTTTTATCGAATTAAGCTGATAAGCGGCTATATTGAATAGTATTATAAAGAAGCTAAACGTTAAGAGTAATTGTTTAAAGTAAAATTAAAAGTAATAAAATAAAAGTGTTAAGATTAAAAGTGAACTCGTATATTCTATTTTTAAAATATCTTAGCGCGGCCGTTAGTGAATTCACGAAGTGATAAAGCAGCCGCAGTTAAGATAAGGCGGCCGCAATTAAAATAAAGCGGCCTCTTTGCGCAATTTTTATTTATTTAAGTAAAGTCTGATTTTTTTTTATTATTACTTAGTAATCAATTACAACTATCGCTTTCTTATTTGCTACGCTTTTAAATACAACGCTATTTATTGCTTTGTAAAGTCGTCTTTTTCTTATTTAAAATTATTAACTTATTGATCGTAAACTAGATTATCGCGATCAAGTCTTTTTATTAATACTTTTAAATAGCTTTTTTATTAAACGAACCTTTGCTTTCGGACCGACCTTCTTCTATCGATATACTAAGCACTACGGCTAAAAGAGATGACGCAAGCTAAGATAAGTTAATTGATAAAGCAATTAAGAATCAAGCGATTAAGGGTCAAGCGGCTAAAGGTCAGGCGGCTAAAGGTTAAGCGGCTGAAGGTTAAGCGGCTAAAGGTCAAGCAGATAAAAACGAAGCACAAAAAAGTGAAGCAAATACAATACGCGGCGAAAGCGTAAAAGAAGAAAACTTAAATTTGCAAGGTGAACAAAGTAAGTTTATATTTAATTAATCGGAGTACTATTAATACTTTTTCAATTACTTTGCTTAGCGCAAATCTTTATCTTTAGTTTAATAAAACTTAATTAGTTACGGATGCGCTAGACTTTACTTTTGCTAAGCGCCGCGCTATTATAACTCGACAGCTATCCGATTAGTATTTGATTAGTAAATTAATTAATAAATTAATTGCAAATAGCTAACAAGCATTTACAGAAATTCTTGACCTTACTTTTGTTAAGCGCCGCGCTATTACAACTCGACAGCTATCCGGTTAGTATTTAATTAGTAAATTGATTAATAAATCAATTACAAATAGCTAATAAGCATTTATAGAAATTCTTAAAACCTCGCGCGGTATTGCAAGTTTATAATAAAGAACCGATTTATCTCCGTCCTTTTCTCGTCGAATTTCTTAAGGTCAAGCTAATAAGTATTAATTACTTTATTAATTAATAATTGCTAATTTCTATTATTTTAAGTGACGCTCTTTAAACATTAACAAACTCTCGCGCAAATACAAACTAGCACTTATTATCTCTTAGACCTCGATCTAGTAATGTTTTTAACTTATGATTAGTAAATATTTATTAATTAAATTTTTCTTTAGCAAACGCAATTAGATTTACTTCGGCTATTCAATCCGAAATAAACAAAAGCATCGTTCTTAATAATACTAGCATAAGTACTAACAGCTTTTAATAAGTTTAATCTTTTTAAACCTTTTTCTTTCGTTCGCTAATTGTTTTAGAACTGCTTTAAAAGCAATATAATAATCGACGAGCCAAGCGAGTGCATCAGCTTAGCTTTAAAACGAAGATCCGTTTTACGACTTAAGTGCTAAAAACAATTCTTTTATAGCTGCTAAACTTTCTTTTGCTTTTATTAGCAATCGTATTAAAAAAGCTTTCGCGTAAAAAGCTTTTAAAAGGTCTTTCACTATCTCGGGCTTAATTATAGCTATAAAAACCGCGACGAAGACGATGCTTTATAATGATATAGATAAAGAAAAGCAAAGCGATAATAAAGAAAACTCAAATAAAAATGATATTCTTTTCTTTTAATATAAAAGAGCTAAAAAATCACTTTCGACGGCTAAAGCTGCTCGCTCCGTTTTATCAACTAGCAAATCACTTTCGGCAGCTAAAACTTCTTTTCGTTAAAAATCTAAAAAAAGCAAGTATCTTAAGAAGTGTATAATTGTTACGAAAAAAAAAAGTTTAAGCTAACGAAAGCGCCGTCGTTATAAGTTAAGAAGTAAGTTCAATCAATTAATAAATTGATTCTTAAGTACAATTATTGATTTATATAGCTATTGCGTTAAAAGAGATCCGACGATATTAAAAAAGCACCGAGCTTTTTATTAAAAAGACTCTTTTTTAGCGTCTTGTTCGAAAGATCACTTACGATTTTAAACAAGACTTTAAATTTTAAAGCGGTGCTTTAAAATGTTTATAAAAAGCTTTAAAAGCATTCTTCGTAAGAGAGTTTGAAAGTAAGTATTTATATATTTATTTACTAATCGATTTACTAATCACTTTTAATAACGAACTTATGTGTTATTCACGCTAAACGAGTAACGATTCAAAATAAAAATATAGCGTTAGTTAAGAAATTGCGGAAAATCATAACTAGAAGTTTTGTTTAGTAATTTTAGTTTATTATAATGTAATGCAATGTAATTGTAAAGTATAACATATGTGATTAATAAATATAATAAATAATTATAATGATTAAGTAAAATTAGTAAATATTCGTAAATTTGTTTTATTTTTAGCGGCCTTATATATATTATTTTTAGCTGTCCTACTTT
>NW_006763046.1:1884688-1901802 GCF_000298775.1 Drepanopeziza brunnea f. sp. 'multigermtubi' MB_m1
GCGTTGGTTAAGAAATTGCGAGAAATCATAACTAGAAGTTTTGTTTAATAATTTTAATTTATTATAATATAATGCAATATAATTGTAAAGTATAATATATATAATTAATAAATATAATAAATAAATATAATAATTAAGTAAAATTAATAAATATTCGTAAATTTGTTTTATTTTTAACGGCTTTATATATATTATTTTTAGCTGTCTTACTTTAAACCTATAAGGTTTCTTTATCCTCCGTAAGGAATTTGACTTAAAAAAATCCTTTTTATAGAGTTTAAAAAAAAAAGTCCCTCATCGGCCAAGACCTTATAAGGGGAATAGGGAGGAAAACCCCATGGGGCCCCCACCCCATGGAGCAGCCTATGCGAAAAATACTTTTAAAGATTTTTATAAACATTTTAAAACATCGCTTTAAAATTTAAAGTCTTGTTTGAAATCTTAAATCATCTTTCGAATAAAACGCTTAAAAAGAATCTTTTTAATAAAAAGCTTAATGCCTTTTTAATAAAAAGCTTAATGCCTTTTTAATACCGTTAAATCTTTTTTAATGCAATAGATATAAAGATCAATAATTGTATTTAAAAATTGATTTATTACTTAATTGAACTTACTTTTTTGCTTATAGCGACGGCGCTTTCGTTAGCTTAAACCTTTTTTTTTCGCAATAATTATAGACTTTTTAAAATACTTGCTTTTTTTAAATTTTTAACGAAAAAAAGCTTTAGCTGCTAAAAGTGATTTGCTAGCTAATAAAACGGAGCGAGCAGCTTTAGCCGTCGAAAGTGATTTTTTAACTTTTTTATATTAAAAAAAAAGAATTTTATTTTCATTTAAGTTCTCTTTATTATCGCTTTACTTTTCTTTATTTATATTATTATAATACATCGTCTTCGTCGCGGTTTTTACAGCTACAATAAAGCTTAAGATAATAAAAGACTTTTTAAAAGCTTTTTGCGCGAAACCCTTTTTAATACGATTGCTAATAAAAGTAAAAAAAGTTAAGCAATTATAAAAAAATTATTCTTAGTACTTAAGTCGTAAAACAGATCTTCGTTTTAAAGCTAAGCTAATGCACTCGCTTAGCTCGTCGATTATTATATTGCTTTTAAAGCATTTTTAAAACAATTAACGATTCGCGAACGAAAAAAAAAGATTTCAAAGTATTAAACTTATTGAAAGCTATTAGTACTTATGCTAATAATATTAAAAACGATCCTTTTATTAATTTCGGATTAAATAGCTAAAGTAAATATAATTGCGTTTGCTAAAAAAAATTTAATTAATAAAAATTTATTAATTATAAGTTAGAAATATTACCGGATCGAAGTTTAAAAATGATAAATGCTAGTTTTTATTTACGAAAGAGTTTATCGGTATTCAAAAATCGTCATTTAAAATAATAGAAATCAGCAATTATTAACTAATAAAGTTATTAATATTTATTAACTTAACTTTAAGAAATTCGGCGGAAAAAAGACGAGTTACGAAAATAAATCGATTTCTTATTATTTACTTGCAATAACGCGCGAGGTTTTAAGAATTTTTATAAATGCTTATTAATTATTTGCAATTGATTTACTAATCAATATACTAATCAATTTACTAATCAATTCACTAATCAATTTACTAATTAATTTATTAATTAATTTACTAATGAATTATAATAACAGATAGCGTATTTTTAAATAAGTAAAGCAGAAATTAAAAGTCTAAAAGATAGCGATAGAAGTGTTTGATCTATTTAAAAGAGCACGAAAGCAATTATAAATATATATATATAATACGTAGCCTTTAAAAAGCTTAACAAGCACGTGCAAAAGAGCACGTGCTAAGCTACGTAAAGAGCACGTAAAGCAAAGACCATATTGTATAATACACCTTTCAATTGCGAAGCTATTGCTTAATTAATAAAAGGTCGCTTAAAGAAAAAAAGAAAAAAAACAAACGAAAAAAAACTTAAAAAAAATCTAGCTAAAAGATAAACGGAGCTTATAAGCTCTTAAACAAAAAGTAAACAAAACAAAAGCACGCTAACGTTAATAAGCTATAACGAGCCTTTTTAAAGTAGCAACAGCTAATAGCTCTTAAAGCAAAGTGCAAAGTAAGTCCGCTTGCTATCGTAAAAACTCGCTAATTTAAACTTTTACTTTTTAAAAACGACTTAAATAAAAGAACTTATAATTAAAGCAAGCGTTTTAACTTTTTATATTACACTTCTTTTTCGCAAGCTTTAATACGGTTTCTAAGCTTTAATAAGCTTTTAGCAGCGCGAAAGCTACGGCTTAATTCACTTTTCCGGCGTATGCGAGCGGCTTTAAGCCTTTTATAAACTTCTTTTTAAATAGCTTTTCTTAAGCAATTATATTTCCAAGGTATTTAAGCTTGCTTTCGCTAGTAAAAGCTTTATTTTCCTTTTATTAAAGCTTTAAGTTTGCTTTTAGCTTTTCGTAGCTAAGCATAAAGAATCGCTTTTTAATAGCTTAAAGCTTAACCTCCGAAGCTATAAAGTTCTTCGAGTTTTCCTTAATATAAGCAAGTCTTAATAAGTCGCAAAAAAAAGGCTGCTTATGTTGGTATCACAGGTATGATGGTGCAAGGTTGAATACGTATTCAAAATGTGAATATGTTCAGTTGTTATTGCATGTATTCTTAAGTACGTAAAGTAGTAGCTTCTTATAGCTACCGATGCAAACGGAAGGTACAAACGGGTATCCACGTGACTTGACTTGTTTGACTGAGTTGACTCATTTGAATATAGTCAACCAAGCTAAATGCTAGTTCCAACACTCGCAGTCTTTCTTTCTTGTTAATAGCAAAGTAAGTAAAATGAAGGTAAGAGAAAAACTCAAAAAACTCCGTCTCCGTACGCTGAAGTAGCTCTTTTAATAAGAAGCACCGAAAACAATCTTTCTCAGCTTTCTCTTTCAACTTAACCTTCTAATTTAATCTTTAGCTTATTCGTATTTAAAAATGTTTCTAGCGCTTTATTAAGTGTTCCTTTTGTTATTGCGTCGGCGGTGTTATGCTCTTTAGCAATTCATCGAACCTTAGTAAGCTCTCTTCTTTCGTAAGATTGCTTAAGCGCTATGATGTCGATTATAAAGCGCTTTTCTTTCGTAATACTAAGCTTCATTAAGCACTTATAAAAAGAGTAAGAATCAATAAAGATAATTACTAGAATAGTAAGTAGGCCGAGTTATTTAGTGATTATTGCAAGCGTAATACTTATTGCAATTGCAATATCTACTCTAGCTATTATACTATATACTTCGAAAGCTAATACGCTTTTAATGACTCGAGAGCATTTCATTGAAGAGTAGTAGACGAGGTTGCTTTGCAATTCGATCTTATTAGTCTTTGTATCTTGCTTAATAGCTAAGATAATCGTATATTTAATTTAAAAGCTTAAATCTTTGTTGTTTGCAAAAAAGCTATCGACGAACACGAATAGCTTAGCTTTTCTTAAAGGAATAAAGATATACCGAATGCTTCGATTTATATTATCAATCATTTACTAAATTCGCTTATTCAGGTTTTTAATATTTATTAAAAAAGGTTTTTAATGTTAAGCAGTAGTAGAAAGGTCGAAACAAGCTTTTAGTTAGCATACTAATGCAATATATACAGCTCGAGCACGTTGCTCTAAGTATTTTACTTTAAAGTTAAAGCTATTCTCGATTAGTTTAAGCTTCAGCCCTTGCCTTTTCTGCAAAAGGGACATCGAGTTATCGGACGCGTATTATCTTAACACTCCTTTATTAAAAGCGAGTTCTTTAGTCGTTAAGAGCTTATCCTTTGACTTAAAGTCTAGTTTTGCTTTAATTAACTTATCTTCTTCTTTAGCGGCAAAATTATCTATAGTTAAGATAAAAGTATCATCGGTTTAAAGCTCGATAATCGCGAAATCGTCTTTTCTTAAAGTAGAAAGCAAAAAGCAAAGATCAAAAGTGCTAGTAAAAATACTTAATCTTTCTTTATAATAAGCGTAGTACGTCGCTTACTAATGTGTTCTAGCTTTAAGCATCTCGTATAGCGCTTTCTAGATTATTATAATCGTTCCGGAAAAGTATTTGTCTCTTAGCTCTTTCGGTAAGTGAGCTAGAACTAAGCGATTTAAAAAGTGAGTTGATTAAATATAAGCTTGTATGATGTCACGAAAGTAAGCTCGGATTCCGAATAATAGTAAAACTAATGCTAGCGCTATAAGTAATCGTTAGCTAACCTTTTAGACCGTAAGTGATTATATAAAGATTACCGTTTTTCTTTCGTCCGAATACGCTTGAATCATTAAGCGTGATTTCTCGAAAAAAGACGCCGTAATCGCTTTTTTAACTTTATTTACGAATCTCGAGTTAAAGATCTTAGTATTGCCGTACTTCGTAAAGTCGAATTATACTAGTTAAAACACTTTTTTTACTATTAATCTTTTTAGCTTTAATCGCTATGATTATTAAAATAACTCGCTAAGTATAGTGATCTTTCTTTTTTAACGCAATTTGATAGCTATTGCTTTATTAGACAATTCTTTTTTAGTCAAGAAAGCTTCTGCTTATGCTTCTTGTTTTATAGCTTTTTTTTGCTGCTAGAATGCTTTAAATCTTTCTTCAAACCCTTCTTCTTTTATGTAAAATTGCCGAAGAGGGCGCCGAATCCTAGAACCTCTTTTAAGTAGTAAGATTAGCGGAGGTAGAACTATTAGAACTGCTTTAATAAGCGAAGAAATATAAGCCGAAAGAACCTCGGCTTGAATTGGATTTTGGTCCTTTTGCTTTTGCTTTTGCTCTCGGTAATAAAGTTTGATTGCCGTAAATCGAAAATTTGTAAGTCTATTAAGCAATTGTACCGTGCAAGTATAACGGTCTATAGCAATGAGCTTTTAAAGGCCAGTCTAGCGTAGTCTGCCACCCTCAAGGAGGTGCTCCCGCTATACACGAACCTTTGACTAAATAAAAAGGTTTAAAATTAACGTAATATCAAGTCTATTTTTAGCTGCTAAAGCGTCTTTGACTTTCTTAGTTGCTTGTATTGCTCTTAATTTAGTCATAGCTTTATTAATAGCTTCCTTTCGCTTCTGAATAAAAAAGGAGAGTAAGTCTAGTTCTATAAAGCGAAAGTAAGCTTTAAATACTAATAGAATAAGTACGAGGCCTTTAGGTCTAGCTGTATCGTTGATTGCTTTAAAAGCCATTTGCAACAATTGTTCTTTCGTAATACTTTCTCTTCTTAGTTCTTTAATCAAGATGTCGTAAATTTAGCGCAACATAATATAATACCGTTCCACTTTGCCGACATTATTATAAGCTTTTACTAGTTCTTCTTTTACTTTAACTGCTATTAATTTTGCTAGCAATTTAAATTCTAATGCAGCAAAATTTATTCTTAGATTATAAATAACGATATCGAAAAGACTTAAGTATATATCAATCTAATAAGCGCGCAACGTATCTTACGCAACACGTGCTAATATATCTTTTAAAAACGCTTTAGCGTTATAAGCTATAGCACTATCGACTATATATAGCACTAGCTTGCTATTTAAATAGACCACATCCACGTATATAGCGTAGTTAAAGTTGTGGTCGTCTTTAATTGTAAATTTAAAAAGGCTAAGTGATTTTGCGTGCAATTAGCAATAATAACAATATTTAATAAAGCGTTCGATAATTGCCGAATCAGCTTCCTCGTCGTTCCTTAAGAGCTTTAATATATCGATTAATCGGCGAGCAGCTAAGTGACTTAAGCGGCGGTGAATTTAACGTAGCTCTTGCTCTGACAAGTAAGACTTAAAGAGCTCGGTTTCCGTAGCTTAGATTTACAAAAAAGCGTAGCTTAATTTCTTAATTATAAAGATTGATTTATTACTTTAGATCAACTTATTTAAGACGTTGTTAAAAATGATACTTAAGCGGTCTATATCTTGCAAGCATAGCAAGAAGAGTGTATTAGCTAGAACGATGCTAAAAGTAATCAAACCTACGGATATATTAATATCGACTATAGCTTTGATCACTATTAATTCTCTTTTTCCGAAACGAATGCTTTTAATAGTAATCGAGGTATTGATCTTAAAGTCGAAGAGTAACTTCTTTAAAGCTTCTACTTGCTTTTCGCTTGCTAAAAAAACAAAAGCGGCGCTTATATTAAAGATAATTCCGTGAAATACCTTTGAATCGTAGCGTTCGTTAAGCAAGCACTTTAAAAGTAGAACGTAAAGAATCGGTGCGTATAAGTCCGATTTTGTAAAAGCGTAGTATATTAACAAGTTAATCAATTTAACTGCTACTTCGCTTTTATTGATCTTTTTAATTAAAGTGTAGAAAATATTAATAAAATGCTCGAAAGATAATAGTATCTCGAGCGCTAATTATTAATTTTTAAGTAGCAAATGCTTTAGCTTTTGCTCCGACTCATTTTCGAAGTTTTCTACTCTTTCTTAATAGACTAAGAAAACGCAATAAGATTTTTTTATAGCCTCGTATTCAAGCATATAATATGCTTAGCGCTTAAACTTATCGAAAGCGATTTTGCGTTCTTTTTTCGTATGCTTTATAAACTAATAAAAGGGTTTTCCGCAAACGTAATAAACTTTATTAGTAATATTACTACCTTCACTTGCTCTACTTGCTTTATATGAACCTTTCTTATTTTAAAAACCGCTATTAAATTGGCCTCTCTCGGAAGGTCTACCACCTTAAAAGCCTTTATATAAGCCTCTCTTAGCACCTTTTCTATTGCGATAGCTTCTGCTAGCGCGGTTGCTTTCGTAAGTCCGATCGATATATAAAAAATCATTAATCTCGTCTTCTTTACTCGTGAACTATAGTTTATAAGTGTAAAAACTTAATATTAATATACTTGTTTGCTTTAAAGCGGTTGCAATTACTGATTTTAGCTCTGAAGTAAAGGCTTCGAAGGTGAAAGCAAGTTTATAAAGTGCTAAAGCGCATTCGAAGACCCTTTTTATAGCGTTAAAAAGAGCATCTTTAATTGATTTGTTATCGTAGTATATAAAAAGTAAGTTGCGTTATAAAAAAGTTAATTTATTAATTATGACGTCTAAAGCCTTCAATTTAGTCTTCTTAAGGTGCTGAGTAGCAGTCTTCTTAAGAGTAGTCTCTTTTTATTCAAACAAGTATTTCTAAGTGCTCTTTTTAATCTCGAACTTTATTTTCAAGAGATTGATTATCTTTTCAAATCTTAAACCTTTATTATATAAAGAAGTGTAAAAGTAAGTATTTGCTTAGTCTTTAAGCATAATAGAAAAGGCTTTAGCGTAAGCTGAAAGCTTTTAAAAGAGACTAACTATTTTATAATAATTATAAAATATTAATAATTTGTCTTTAAGAACGTCGTAATCGCTTTTACTAAACTTTTTATTTTTGTCCACGTAAATTTTAAGTAAGTCACTTAAAGGTTTACTGAAAGCGCCCGTATTAGCTTAAGGAAAAAGAAGAAGAAAAGGAGGACTAGTACCACCGTTACCGCTACCGCTACCGCCGCTACCTCTTAGGGGAAGAGAGGGAAGTAGTGGGCTACTACCGAAGGGGTTGAAAAGGTTGAAAGGGTTCCAACCGAATTAGTATAAGATAAAGAACTGTGTCTATAGTATTTGTTGTAATTAAGTATGGTCCGAAAGAAGAAGAGAAAGAAGAAGAAGCGGAAGTTGCTAATCTAAAAGAAAAGGAAGAGGAACAAATACAGCTCTTTTCTCGGATTCCATCTTTTTATTTAAGTTTTCTAAAACCTTTTGCGATTCTAAAGTCTATTTGAAAGGTTTGTCGTCTGAAAAGACATCTATAAATACCTTTTTATAAAGTACACTAGTATTGACAAGCTTGATTAGCACGCTATTTAAGAGCAAATAGCGTTAAATGTTTCTGCAGCATATCCTCGTAGCTAATATAAAAGTGTCTTGTGTCTAGCCTTCGAAATCTTCTTAGAACAACTTTCTTAAGTTGATTCTAAAGTACCGATAAACGTTTTCGTACTCGGTAAGCATTAAAAAGATATAACCGTTTACGATCTTTATAGTATTTTCTATGTTTGCAAGATCGAATTTCCTTTCTTAAGCTTTTTCGTCGACTCTAAAGCTTATATAGTCGAGAATAAGTGATATGTTATAAAAAAGATATCGTAAAAAGGTATCGTAAGAAAGGTATAGTAAGAAGGTTGTAAAGAAGTAGTGGGTTTTTCGTAAAAGTAAGTACGTGAATTTGCGTAATAAACGCAATTGAACAAGTATCGCTCTTAAGCTCGTAAGTTCGTGACGAAAACAAAAAGATCAAGTTCTCTTTTTAGCGCAAAAGTACTTTAAAAAGCAAGGTGATCTTCGTGTTAAGAAAATCGTTTTCTTTACTTAAGTAATTGCCTTTTCTAAAAGTTACCTTGCTATTTATAGTTTGTAAAGTAAACTACTGATTAATGTTAGTATTACAAGTGTGATAATGCAAAGTTGAATACGTATTCAAGATGTGAATGTATTCAATTGTTATTGCATGTATTCTTAAATACGTAAAGTAATAGCTTCTTATAGCTACCGATGCAAACGGAAAGTACAAACGGGTATCTACGTAACTTGACTTGTTTGACTGAGTTGACTCATTTGAATGTAGTCAACCAAGCTGAATGCTAATTCCAACAGCTTAAAATAAAAACGTATATAAAAGCAAATCTTTTTTTTAAAAGCTCGTTAAGCGTAGCGTAAACACTCTTACGAGCTCTTTTAACTTGCTAAAAATGCCTTTTAAATATCTTTATATAATCTTTTAAGCTTTTTAACTTAAAAGCTTCTTTTATACTAATAGCGTTTATTATAAGCCTTAAGTAGCGACTCTTTTAAGCAAAGTCCAACCTTTAAGCAATTGCTTTTAAGAAGTCCTTTATAGCAAAAGAACCGATAACATTTTGCAATTCGAGATTTAAAGCGATAGCTTTAAAGTGCACGAGCTTTTAATTCCGAATTTATTACTAAAGTTTAATAATCTTCGTAGCTTATTCGATAAAGACTCGACGGTACTCGTCTCGTATATGCTCTTTCGTCGATTCGTCGTTCTTTGCGTATTGATCTCGTAAAGACTTTATTAGCTTTTAAAATAAAAACTTTTCTTTTTTAATTAAACGAATCTTATAAAGCTATAAAAGCTCTTTTAAGACCGTTTAATTTACTTACTTTAGCATATATTAATATTTAGCGTTTAAAGCGCTTTAGCGCGCTTCTTTTTTAATATACTTTTTCGATCGATATGCAAACTCTTTTTTAACGTCTTAAAAGGTCGTACCTTTTAGCATTAAGCGATCTTTACGAATAGCTAAAAGCGCTTCGTTTTAATCTTTTATAAGCTTATCTTTCCGCTCGTTTTCTTAGTTTTTTTAGCTAAATTACTAAAGGTTTCGTAAATAATAATAAAATACGAAGAGTATAATATCCCGTTCTTTTTTATCGGCTAGACTTTTTACTTTAAAGTCTAATTGCTCGATCGGCTATAATTATTATTTGTTTATATATAAGTCGATTTAAATTAGTATTATATTGCTATATATAGCTAGCGTAGCTTTATAGCGATAACGGTATTATTATAATAAATGACTTAATTCGGAATCACTTTTTCGTAAGAATAAAAGTAAATCGATAGCATAAGCAAGCGACTTAATACGGAATCGGTTTTCCGTTATAAAAAAAAGGTATTCGAAATATAAAAAAGCGATTTAATACGAAATCGCTTTTCCGTTATAAAAAAAAAAGGTATAAAAATATAAAATCTTTTCGCTTTTAAGTATTCTTAGCTCTTTTATGATTAATCACTTACTAATAAATCAATTATTAATTAGTATTATATTGCTTTTAAGCGATTAAAAAATATATTCGTAACTTCGTTAAGATCGTTAAAGTACTTGTAATTGCAAAACACTCGGTTATAAAAGTATTTAAATTTCAAATACTTCTTTAAGTTTAAAAGTCCTGATTTCTTTTATATAATCAAAAGGAATTACGTGCGCTAGCTAATTAATAAGTTTTATACTTAAGTTAAAGGTCCTTTAAGCGATGATATGCTAAGCGAAGCATGCTAAGTGACCCGTGAACCAAGGTTTACAAATGAACTCTTTACTTACTACTACTAGCTAGCTAAGATCGATATGAATATACCGATAAATATAATTAATAAATATACTAAAGAATTATAATTCGTAAATATATATATTATTTTTAATTGCTTTATCTTTATTATTTTAAATATTTTTAGCTGTCTTACTTTAAACTTATGGAGTTTCCTTATCCTTCGTAAGAAATTTAATTTAAAAAAATCCATCTTATAAAGTTTTAAAAAAAAAGTCCTTTATCGGCTTAGACCTTATAAGAGAGATAAAGAAGAAAACCTTATAAGGCCCCACTTTATAAAGCAGCTTATTATATTTTATATAAATATATATTATATATTAATAATAGCTTAAAAAAAACCAACCATTCGTTTATATAAGCGTATTATGGAAGAGAAGAGCTCCGACATATACTTAACGTCAAATCAAGAGATATATATGAATATAGCTATAGTAGAATCGTAAGTGAATAAAGAGAGAAAAGAAAGACGATCGAAAGACATTCGAATGTATGCTATAAGTACGTGTATTATATTATATATTAATATAATGCTAATTCAAAAAAGAACTAACTACTCGTTTATATAAGAGCTTATACGTGACTTAACCACGTGCTTAGCAAGGCCAGAGCATATAGCGCACTTACGTGATAAAGATGCTTAGCATTAGTATTATATATATAAATAAAACAAATACAAAGCCGCAACTTTATTATATACGTCTTTTCTTCGAATAAGACTCGCTTTCGAGTCACCTTTTATTAAAGTAGTAAGGTTGTATTTGCAAAACGAGCATATAGCCGAATTGCACGGTCGCAATATAATCTTAAAGTATTACTTAATGATGCATCGCCGGATCGGTGTTAATATAAAGCGTATATGATATAATAAAAAAAATAAAAATAACAACGAAAATACAAGATAATCCTTCGAGTCTAACTCTTTTTTATATCTTTTATAATACTTTTATTTAATTATAAGAATAATATTAACTCGAGCGTTAGTATTATCGTTAAGATAAGCGTGCGCCGGTTTAAGCGGTTAAGTAATAACGCACTACCGAATCGGTAATAGCGCAAAGCTTAAAACGGTAACGTAATAAAAAAAACAAAAGCGGTAGTATATACTTAAAGTCTTATTATAAACAGTCAACCTTCTTCTTATATCAACCTTATACTTTTCTATTTTTCTTTTAACATTATTATTTAATAACTTTATCTTTTATTATTATATTTTCGATCTGCTTTCGATGCGTAAGCTACGCAAGCAAAACTATCGATAATGCTGCGAGTCGATGCATCTTCTTTTTTAACACTTTTATTAAATGCGAGCGTTGCTATGCTATTAAGTCAACTTGTATTTTCGTAAGTTATTTTACTTTTTGTTTTATATTCGTTTTGACTTCGATTCGATAGCTCTTTGCAAAAGTCGTCGGTGCCGGCATAGCTTTAATAAATGCGATAACGGCTATAGATAATAAAACTAAAACGGCCGACGACGTTTTTCGTAAAAGCATAATTGCAAATAACTTTTTTATAAAAACCCGCCGCGCTTTTGCTTTTCGAATTAATAATGCTTTTTCTTTTTTTCGAGCTCGTATCGCCGTTGCTTCTTTTATCGCCGCTAATGTTAAAGGTCTTTTAGCTAGCTTAAATCCCGTCTCGGCGTTACGCTTACTTGCCGCTACTATTACCGCCGATCTAGCTTCGCTAAACTTGCTGCGTTAGATCTTAATTGTAATAAATCGAAATAATACTTTGCTAAGTAACTTCTTTAGTCGCGTAAATATATGTTACGAACCTCTTATAATTTCTTTTCGATTTAATTACGATAGATTGCTAAAAAGTCTTCGACTCGCTTATCTTTATCTTCGCAATCGCTAGCACTTTTTTAAGCGAAAAAGCTCCGCCGAAATGCCCGCTAAGCTTTTAATCGCGGCAATACCGGTAGTTCTTTTTCGCGAGGTTTTAGCTATAATAATACTCGTAATTCTACGAAAAGTTCGAGTCGTAGCAATATCGGTAAAACCTCGAGAAGTAAAAGCAATGCTTAAAGTGCTGCGAAAAGCTTTCGCGCTATTTTACTTAGCCTTAAGTTATAAAGTCGAAAGGGTTTTTTATCGCGTATCGACAGCTTGCTAAGTAATTAATGCAATAGATTTTTCGTATGCTCTTTTTGATCAGCCTTTAAATAAGGTCCGCTTTATATATATAATATGCTCGTATATAATAGATCGAAAGCATATAAGTATAATAACGTAAAGCTTTTCGATATAAAAAAAGAAATAAAGAAAGTATAAAAAGAAAGAAAACAAAGAAAATTAAACTTAAATAAAAAAAAATAAAAAAATCAAATCTAAACTCGTCTTTTTTTTACGTATAATTATGCTTTTATAACTTAATCATTTTTTATTGCTTTTTCATTATTGCTTATAAAGACTCTTGCGTATTAGCTCCGTTGCTCTTTTATAAAGCTAAGTAATCGAATAACAAATCTATTTAAGCGCTTAATTTAAAGGCCGGATTCGGCTACTTTATTTAATAAAAGCTATTTTAAAGATCTTTTTATTTAAAGCTTAAAGCGAAATAATGACGCTTCGAAAGTATATCGCACGTAAAACTTTTTTAATCGATTGCTAGCAAATATTCCGTTTAGTAAAGCTTCGTCTTCTTTTAGCTCTTTTAACTTGTAGTATCTTTTTGTATTTACCGACGAAATTTAATAAAGACTAAGCTATCGAAAATCCAGCTTCTTAACGTTAAATATATCTACTTTACGTATTAAATCGTATTTAAAAACTAAGTTGCTTACTTTTAAAGGTCTGATTCGAAGGTTTTTTTTATTATTAAAAATATCTTTTCTTTTTTAGCGGCAGCGGGTTTTCTTAAGTATAGCTTCCGTAGCGTCTTCGTTTCGCATCCGAAACTAGCGTGCTTTTAATTCGATAAGCTTAATACGATTAGTTATTAGCTTTTAAAATAACGTAACTTAAGATTAGATTTAGGTTTTAATCGAAAACATTGCTTTTTTGCTGTATATTATATAAAAAAAAGTGAATCCGGTAAGAGTATATACCGAAGTGGGGTCGGCGAATAAAACGGCTAATAATTGCGCAATTTAATCGATGCTTTTAAACTTATTTAATGCGTTTTTAATTAATCCGTAGCCGCGTTTTACTATTTTATTTGCTTAAAAGTAGTATACTAAGACTACGACTCGATTGATTTTTTAATTGTTAAATAAGTCGATTACTTTTTTTTTAAACTCCGAACTTTTATCGATTATTAATTAAAAGAAAATCTTATAGCGGCAAATAATATCTTTTTAAATAAACTTAGCTATTAAAAGCGAGTCTCGAGTCCGAATCGCTTTCGCTTCGACTTATTTATTTATATTATTTTTAATAATAATTAAATAGCTTTTGCTATTGCGTGTAAGTAAATAAGTAATATCGATAACTTAGCGTTTTATTAAGCTATTAGATCGGGTAAAGTGTAGTAGCTCTTCGAGCTTATTAGCTACTCGGTGCTAGCATTTTTTATAAGTCTTAACGAATCGTTTGACGTCCGTATAATATTTATTTTAAAAGTAGCGCTAAGAAACACGGTAGTAAATTGATTTACAGCTTTTATAACTACTTTTATCGTAATAAGTCGTAATAATGTTTGTCTTAATCGAAAGCTTATCGATTATTAATCGGAAAAAAAGACTTTTCGTCGAAAGTCTTTAAAGTTTTTTATCGTTTACTTTGTATTTAATAGCTTTTCTTTTGAACTTACGATATTCTACTTTATTTAAGTCTTTAAGTTTTCGCAAGGTCGTTAAAAAAGTAGCTATCCGAATTGATTTTAAAAAGTATTCGATTAAGTTTAAAAGACTTTCGTAATCGTAGTCGTCGTTAAACTTATTTAAGTTTATATTCTTCGCTTTTTTCGAGCGTTAAAATATGTTTTTAAAAATAGATTAGCGAATATCTATTAAAAAGTCCGTCGAAGGTTTTTCGAAGCCGTTTCGAGCTTAAATAAGTCTTAAATCGGCTAGCAAGCTATTATCGAACTTATTTTTATCTTTTTCGCTTAAATCATCGGAATGCAGTAATCGTTTTAATAGTGCATCGGTAGCGATGTAATTTTTATCGAAGATATATCGGACTTTAAAATCGAAAAGATTGATTTAAGCTAATTAACGTATAATTAAAACTAAAAGTATATCGATAACTCTTCGTCGAAGCTAAGCAATAAGCACTTTAGCGTTAATCTCGAAGATAAAGTGCACTTTAATAATTTATAGTTTAAGTTTTTTAAAGATTTTAAATACTCCGCGGCACTTTCGTTTAATAGCGTCGTAGTTTCGTTTTGCTTCCGTTTAAGCCTCGGATTCGTATCGAGCCGATTGCACTTTGCTAAAAGTAGTCTTGCGTTAGCCGATATATCTTTTTTATCTTTTTAAGTTAGCGTCCGTTTTTATTATTATTTCTTTATTTTAATCTTCGTAATTGATCTTAATCAGAACCAAAGCTATCGTTAAAGCGTTTTATAGCATTCGCATAGCTTTCGAATACGCTTTAGTCTATTACTAATCTATATCTTTTTTTATAAGTTTATAAAGAAAGTCAATAATATATGCGAATCTTTTAACTTAGATGCGAAAGTAAAAGCAAAAGCTTAAAAATCTTTTAATTTTAATAACGTTTTCGAAAGTTTTTTAGTTATTAATCTTAATAACTTTATTCGCAACGAGTTCTCGACTTTTCGAATCGTATACGAATCTTATTACATTTATTTTATTTTAATAAAACTATGATTTTTTTTCGATTATTATAGAAGCACCTAAAAAGATGTGCTGTGCAGAAGCCTGGCTCTGAGGCTAGACCTCATAGTCTTACAAAAGAAGTATTAAAAAAGGTGAGTGGAAAGCTCGTTAATTGTTTTAGCTAAAGGATGTGTGCCTTCTTATAAAAGATAGGTCCGTTTAATGTGGCCTTAGTAGTTATAGCAGGTACCCTATCAAGTAGAGTGTTTATATCCGTCCTTTTATAAAATAAGTAAGCGCCTTCGCTTATTATTAAGTAAGAAGAAAAAAAAAGAAAGGTGTAAAAGAAAGAGAAAAATCTAATGTATAATAAAAAAGTATCTTATCTTTAAACTTTAAACATCTAAACATCTAAACTATGCTTCGGCAGCTTCTTTATAGTCTCTTTCCGTGCTTACGTTTTTAACTCTTTCATTCTCTTCAAGCTAAGAAAGTCTTCGTCTTTTAGCTAAGCTAGCATAAGATAATGACGTGCTAGCAGCAGCATCTTTAAAAGTAAAAGAGCGCGTATCGTTCTTACGCTTATTAATAGCGTCGTTGATAAGTGTAAACTTGGCCGACGGAAGGTCAGCGAAGCTAAAATAAGGTTTAAAGCTATTAGTTAGGTCGTCTTCGTTTTTAAGCAAGTTAGCCAAGGCTTTTATAGCTTTATCGAATGCGCGGTTTAAGGATTTCGGCTAAGAAGATAATGCTTTAAGATCGTTGATTTAGCTCGTAAACCGTAATTTACGAGTAGATTTCGCACTTTTTAAATTGATCTTTATATTTAAATCGAAGTCGTTAAAAAACAATTTAATCGATCGCAAGCTCTCTTTAAAGTCTTTTAACTTATCGGCGTTTATAAGGTCGTTAGCTCGGCGGCTTTTGCCTTTAGAAAAAGACTTAGCTCCGTAAGTCTTGGCTTTAGCATCTAAGATAATAGCAAATCCTTTTTTAAATGCCGAGAATAACTTCTTTTTATATTTAATAAAGTGTTTTTAAAACTAAGTTCGAGATATAGCAAAGATAACAATCAATTCTTTTACTACTCGAGGTTCGTTTTAGTTTATTCTTTCGATTAAAGCTTTTGATACGAAATTAACGTAGTCTAGCTAGATTGTAGCGGCGAAAAGCTAGCTTGACTTATTAATAATTCTTTATCGAAAAATTAACGGTATGCGTTTTAAGACGATAATGCAAGCGTGCTTTATAAAGCTGACTTTATTTTTTAAAGTGCTATCGTTTAGCAAAGCGGTATAATTGTTAAAGAAAATAGCTTATCCGCAAAAAGAATTTTAAAAAGCGTTTATGTTTAAGAAAACACTTTGTTTCGTAATAACGGATATAAAAGTAGCGAGATTATTAATTATAACGAAAGGTTAGCGTAGCGCAATGTTTTTGAAAGCATCTAAGGTCTTCGATTTAAGTTTAAAAGCTTTTTATTTAACGGTCTTTTTAAAGGTAATGTCGTAAGTATAGCTCTTAAGCTAAATAGCTAAGCTTCCGATCTAATTCTTTACGCCGTAAAGCATTAAGTAGTAATTTAAAACTTTATTTTTTATTCGTGAACTACGGTTTACGAATCGTTTGATATTAGCGTCGTATTTAATCGCAATCACTCGAGCATTATTATTATATTTAAAAAGCTGAAAGGGTTTCGAGTAAGCGATAAGCTTGTAGTTTTCGTTTTAGCGATTAAGCAAAGCAGTAAAGTACAGCTTATAATAGCTTCGGAAGACTTGCTAAGTCAAGGAATGTATTATGTTAAAGAATGTATTAATCGAAGCTCTTCTTAAGTCATTAGTTCGAAAGTAGTGCAAATACATCTAGATCTCTTTGTTTATTGTCACCAACGGTGACCCAAGATAAATTCCAGTGGTTGTAGTGGTTAGTCATCCAATCACGTGAGACTATTCTATACCGTTCTGGCAGGATTTCTGAGCGTGCCAAGACTTTTATTCTATGTCAATCTATTGAACTTTTTTCGGAACGGGTCGGCCCGAATTAAATATGAAACACAGCTAAGCTAAATTCAGCCACCGCTATCAATTCTGCCGTACGTAACGCACGTCGCTGCTACACGTAACTTACGTAAGGCTGCCATACGTAACTTACGTAATGCTACCACACGTAACGCACGTCGGTGTAATACGTAACTTACGTAAGGCTGCCACACGTAACTTACGTAAGGCTGCCACACGTAAGTTACGTAAAGCTGCTACACGT
>NW_006763046.1:1901902-1922642 GCF_000298775.1 Drepanopeziza brunnea f. sp. 'multigermtubi' MB_m1
CACTACAAAGAACTTGGTCCTTTGCCCTGGTAATAATAAAAAAGGTTTAGTTGCCGTGCTTATTGTTTAAAAAAAAAGCTTTTAATATAAGCTAAACTTTCGTATAGCTATCCGCATCTAAAGTATTAAAAAGGCTATTCTTTTAAGCGGTGCTTATCAAGCTAATGCTTTAGTTCAGCTTATTAAAGGATATCGGCTTAGCTTTGAATTTAAAAGAGCTTAAGCTAAACATTCTTTTAGCTAAAGTATTGCTTTTAGTTTTAATAGCGAACATCGATTAATTGCTTAAGTAAAGCATAAAGTTATTAAAAGCGTTAGTTTAAAAGGCTTCGATGAATCGATATAAGTTAAAACGGATTACTATTATTATAAAGCCTTTCGTAATTAACTTAAGATATTTAACGTATTCGAAAATATAGACTTCGCAAAAGACTTTTTTTAATAAGTCGGTAGCGAACGGTAAGACTTTGCGGTTAAAGCGGAGCTTCGTCTAAACGTCTAAGTTAAAGAGTTCTTTGAATTTATTTTTAAATTCTAATACGTTCTTTACCTTTTAAGAGATCTTTATACAATCGCAATCGTCGTCGTTAAAGCTTAAATTAAAGATCTCGGATAGCAAGAAATAGTTTATTACTTTGCTTCTTTCTTTACTTACTCTTACTTAACTACGACGGTCGAAGAGTCGTAAGATCGCGTTATTAGAAAATTCGTCTTTTAAAAGCTTGCGGATCTAGCTAATAGCTTTTTTAATTGATTCCGCGGCAACTTAAAAAGCATTATCGATATTCTCGTTTAAGTTTAAGCGGTCGAAAGCTGATTAATAAAAGTCTTAGCAAAAGTTGATAAAAGCTACGTTTATACTTATAAAATCTTTAATCTCGACGAGTCTTAAGCAGCGGTTCGATACAGCTTTAGCTAGTTCGTACTCGAAGCTGTCTTTTTTTTTAACGAATAATATTAATAGCAATTAGTTTTCAAGAAGGTCGCGTTATACTTTAAGTTTAAAAGCTAAAAAAAAGCTCGCGTCGATAAATTTGCGTAAGATAAACATAATCGAAGCAATTAATTTAGCGTTCGAAAGCTTATTAGCAAAAGATAACGTCGATCTTTAAAACAAAGCTAGCGATAACGAAAAGCGCGTAATAAATGATTTAAGCAAAAGAGTCTTAAGCGCAAAAGGTTGATTTAGTCTCGCTTCGGTTGCTAAATCATTTATTACTCGTGAATTATAATTTACGAGTAGAGTTTCAGATCCGGGCTTTTTTTGCAAAACGAAATTCTAAGTCTAATTCTCGTTAGCAAACTCTATACGTTTTTTAAGCTCGTCGTATTCGCTTTTAATATTATCGAGAGCTAAAATCAATAAGCTATATAATAAGACCTTTAGTCTTAGCTTTTTTAAAAGTCTTTCGTTAAGAATAGCGATCTTATCTTTTTATTTAATATTATTTTTGTTTTTTACGATCTAGCAAATAAAGTTGATTATCGTAGCATTAAGCTTAATAAACTTGCGTCCTCGAGCTATATTAGCTATAGTCTTTTAAAAGGCGACGTAAGCAATAATATAATAGTTAATAACTTAAATAGCGTAAGCGTTAAAAGTGCAGTTCTTTAAAATAACGCTTAATTAGCGGGCGCTGCGGACTAAAGTGCATACAGCTTTAAGGTAGTCGTTATATAGCAATTGGCTTTTAACGCCGTCGAGAGCTCTCTTGATTCGTTTATGTCTTTCGGCGTTTTTATTACGTAAAGAGTAGATAGCGGTAACTTTAATAATAAACTAGTCGTAAGTCGAAAAAAAGTCTTCGGCGTTTATATTTTTTTTTACGCATTCGGCTCGTAAGAACTAATCGTATTGCAAGATCAAGTCGTCTTCTTTACTTAATTTGTTATTAAAGTCGGAAGTTGCTACTTTAAGCATAGCTAATTGATTAAAGTTGCTTATTTAATAATAAGTTTAAAAGAACTTATCGAAAGTCTTAATAACTCGTCTTTCGAACTTTAATTCGAAACTCGATTATCGAGTTAAAGCAGCTTGCTCTTCGCTTATTAGTGAGCTAAAAAATGCATCTCGGATAAAAGCTTTTCTTTTAACGGCGGCTGATTTAAAAAGCATATTTGACTCGTGAACTACGGTTTACGAGCTAAATATAAGATAGCGGAATAAAAGCTAATAATAATAGTAATTAACTAAGTAATGATTAAAGTCGTTAGTATTAGTATGGTTTTGTATAGTTATAAAAAGGAAGTAATAATAGTATTATTATAATTGTTATTATATAAAAAGAGAAAATGTTAAAAAGAAAGAAGAAAGAGCTTTTTTATATAAGTACATTTATAAAAAGGACTTATTCTTCTTAATAGCAGTTCACCTTCGAATATACGTGATTAAACACGCTTAAAACAAAAGAACAATTTTAAATAAGAAATAAGAAATAGCCGTATAAGCTTAAAACAAATGAAAAACAATTAAATAATAAAAACAATTTGTATAAGACAAGTAAATAGCTAGTAAAGTAAGAGGAATAAGAAAAGAACAAAGAATACAATGAAAGGCAGGTCTAAAGGTAAAAGAATAAACGTAAGAAATACCTTTCTTTACTAAAACAAAAAGAGTGATTATTGAAGGCACGTCCTTTTATAGAATAAGTGTAGAATAAAAAGAGCATAAGAAAGTAAGAAAAAAAACAAAATAAAAGAAATAGATTAAGAAATAGTTTTATAAGTTAGTTTTTATTCTTTCGAAAGTGTTAAGAAAATGATTTAGAAGTTAATAAGCTTAAGTTTAAGGATCACTTTTAAGTTGAATAGTTTATTTTTGCCGTCGTCGGAAAGCTCGTATTCGTTAAGGTCCGAGTTATCTAAAGAACTCGAATCGTCTTTTTCTTTTTTTTCGTCGTCTTTATCAAAAGGAAAAAAAGTTTAATCGCAGCGATAAAATCGTTTAAAGCGGTTAGCTGCAAAAGTGCTTTTAAGCTTAATCTTATCGGTTTCTTAAAGTTTATAATATCTTTTATCGTAAGCTTTAAAAACGATATAAAGTCTTAGCTATTTATAATCCAGCTTAGTATCCGCGGACATATCGATACTGCGTTTAACGTCGTAAAGCAATACTAAATCTTTCTTTTTAATAAGTTTCGACTTAAAAACCTTAACTCGTTCTTAAGTAGCTTTAACGGCAAGTCGATAGCGTTTTTTTTTTAAGATGATCTCGTCGATATCTTCGTTTCGAAGTTTCAATTGTTTAAACTTTATAGCAAGCAAGTTAACGCAAGATCGAACTTCTTGTTATAACAATAACTTTTAAATTAGTTATCGTAACTTTAAAAGTAGCTTAGCTTTTCGTCCGTAGTTCAAGAAGAAAAGGATAATTCTAGTAAATACGTATATCGATGTCCGGACCGCAAAAAGCATTTTATTAAATTTGCGAACTTAATCTTTGAATCTTTTATTTATGACTTTCGATAAGCTATCTAAGATGTCTTTATAACTTCTCTTAATCATTTTATTTGCTTTTAAATTATAGCTCGAGATTTAAACCCTTTTGATTTCGTACTTAATAGCGAAGGCCTTAGCAATTGCTTTATTCTCGAGTCTTTTATCGATAATTAATTTCTCGAATAGTTTATAACGGCAAACGATATCCTTTTAAAAGAATTTAATAATAGATTCAGCGTTGGTCGATCGAAGTAGTCGCCTTTTTAACTATTTAAATAGATCTTCTTTAGCTAGTACGAAGCAAGTTATTCTTTTATCAGTGATAAATACTCGTGACACGTCTAAGCTGACTTTTAATCACATTTGAATAAGCTAAGTCGAGTATAAAAGGTTTTCTATTCGTTTAGCTTTGCGTTTTTAATAAAGCTTATAGCTTTAAACAAAAGCCTTACAGTCTTCGTAGCATCTATTTTAAAAGAATAGTTTTAACGTACGATAATAAGTTGATTTAGCTTTTTTATATCCGGATTTTCGGTAAGCGTCGGAAATAACAGTGTAGCGTCTTTAAGTTCCGTCGATAATTAGCTTAATCGAGTAGGAATTGTCTGCTCGCTTATAAAAGTGACTATTTTTAACCAAGTAATTAAGTGCTTTGTTTTTAAACTTTTAAAAGTCGTAAGTCTTAATCGAAGAAAAGCGTTTAAAAATGGTAAAGAATTAAGCAATAAGCTTAAAGTCGAGCGAGTAATCGTGCTTTAAAACTCTCTTTTTAGCTCGTGAACTATAGTTCACGAGTCGTTTAACCGAAAATACTAAAATAATATTTAGCTCGTTAATAACTTAATCGTTAATATCTTCTTTTTTTTTCTTTAATATCTAAAAGATGCTCTTTTCTTTTTTTAAAAAGACCGTCCGCTGCCGTGTTTTTAATCTTAAAGATATGCTTGACTTTAAAGTTTATTAATCTTATCTACGCAATTTAGTTCGTAACGAAAGCTTTAAGCAAATCGCTCGTTAATCCGTTAAGTTGATCAATTAGTACTTTAGCGTCGGTTTTTAAGATAAAATGAACTTCGTATAATTCGCTCTTTATCTTTTTCATAGCTTTTAAAGCACCGCGGCATTCTCGCTTGATCGCGTCGTACTTGCTTTTCGTAAAGTTTTAAAAATTACTTTCGAACTTAATAAGATATCGCTTTTTATCGGAATCCTTTTATTGCAATACTGCTTTTTATCCTTTAAGACTAGCGTTTACCGTCAAGTAAATTTTCCTTTTGTCCTTATTATAATCGATCTTAATAAAAGCGAAAGCAAAGAGCAAGGCTTTCTTAAGCAGCTTCATCGCTTTTTATTAAAGCTTGTTGTGCGGAACAGGCATGCTCTACCCAAGCTACATATGACATGTTATGTGACCTCGCTTAATAGCGCCTTTAGCATACTAGAACTCTTAAGTACATGTACATAGATCTTGACGAGCTTCTTAGATAAAATATATCAAGCTTTATTTAATCTACAGAATCTCCTCTTGATCTTAATGCTAGTAAGCATTATAGTTAAAAGCTACATTCGCATTTACGAGCTATTCATTTAGTCTTTGACAACCTTCGAATTAATCGGAAGCGGATTCTGCAAATCACTTTAACGCTACTTTGCTACAACTTTCATTTTTGCAATTTGTCTTTTTTTCAACTATATTCATTCTTTACAATCAACACTTATCACCTTTAAAAACTCCAATTAATTTTTAAAAACTCTAACCAATTTTCAAAAGCTCTAGTCACAAAGTCAACTGCTACAATAATAGACGACAAAGTAAAAGAGGTCTTCTTGATTAATAAAACGAACTTTATAAGTCGTAGCGACTTCTTAAGATAGATTACGAACTATAAATACCTTATTAAGCGCTTTAGCATAAAACAATACGCATCTCTTCGTATTAGCGTAAAAGAATCTGCTTTTTTTATCGAGCAGATTAAACTAAAAACGAAGTCTGCTATAGAAATAGTAACGGAGCTTAACAACGAATAGTTTTAAGAATAAAACCGCTAACGAAAGGTTTAAAAAGAACTGCATTTAAATGCTTTTGCAAACGATCTTAACAGACTTTTAAAACTAAAAAACGCTAATTTCGAAGACGTCCGAAAAGCGTATAACGATAATATAAAAGAATACAACTTCGTTATAAACAATTAAAAGGTTTTAAGTAATAAAAGCAATCAAATCATAAATTAGATCAAAAAGACGGTTAAAAGCTCTATTCTCGAAGAAACGATCTTGGCGGCTTTAAAAGAAGATAACACTTTTATTTAATTCTTAATAAAAAAGCTTTAAGAAATATGCTGTTTATTCGACTCGAGCTTTAAGCTATCGATAGTACGAAACTATAATAAATCTTTGCAAGCAGCTAAGCAAAAAAGCGTCTTTCTAACGGTATAGATCAAAGAACACCGAGCTATCTACAAGTTAGCGAAGATAAACGACCTTTACGAGACGACGGATACACTCGCGACAAAAGTATTCTTAAAAGCTATTAGCGAAAAATAGTTTTTAACTTAAGCGTCGCTAAAGCTCGCAAAAGTCATTCGAAACGACGAGCTATTATTGCTTTAAAAGCGCACTTTTTACGACTACTTTAATTAATACGAAAGCTAAGTCGAAGAGAAGATTAGCAATCCGAACTCTAACCTTTTTAGCGTATTCGCTACTTTCGGAAATCAAACCACTCGCAACACTTTCGAAGATAATAAAGCTAACGACATTGCTCTTAAGTAGTCCGATAAACGCTCCGATAGCTCTAAAAGACTTGCTAAAAGTTTTAAGTGCTCGTATTTTAAAAAGAGAAACTATTATTAAGACGCAATCAAGTGCAAGATCTTTCGCTATTGCTTTAATAGTTTTAACGAAAGTAGATTCGCAAAGCCGAACCGAGATAATATCGTCGCTATAAAAAAAAAGCTTTAAGAGCTTAAGTTTAAAGCGCTTTAAAAAAAGATTACGAAAGAAGGTTGAGTATAGATTCAAGTCGATAAGATCGTCTTAAAAAGTAAAGAAAAGCAATCGAACGATAGCGATAAATCAAAATACTTTAAAAAAGTGTTAATAGCTATCATCGATCTCGAGCTCTTTAGTACGCTCGATAATCTTGCTTTTGACGGTCTTTATAGCACGGTTAATAATAAGCATTAGCTATTCAACAACACTCTTCTCGACAATTGCGGCGCTATTCACTTTATTAACGATAAGAATCTCTTAAAACTAAAGTCAATTTAACGCTCCCGCTTAATCGATTTTATCGAAGCTAGAACGAGTAGTCTTTTAATCGTCGAGCGAAGTATTAAAGTTTTTAAAAAAGCTTTGAACGGATTAAATAAAGCTAAAACGAAGGATTTAAAGTTAGAAAACGTCGCTATCGTTAAAAGGTTTAATATTAATATCATCTCGGAAGCTCTTTTAAGCAAAGCTAGCGTATAATATTCGAGATATAACGCAACTCTTTATTACGAAAAGGTCAAGGAAAGCGTTGTGTTAAAAAAGTTAAAAAAGAAGTTTAACTTTACGTTTTTTAAATACAAGCTATTTAATTATTCTTTACTTTAATTGATTCGTAGCTCCTTTTGCTTAATAATATTCTTTATAACTTAAAAGCGCTTGCAAATACGCTATAAATTCTAAAAGAGCAATGTCTTTCGAGCTTTAAAAGAAAATTTATTAATACTTTAACATTTACGGACAAGTTATTTAAGCAAAAAAGCGCTCGAAGCGCTAACTTATAACGCTAAAAGAGTAAGACTTAAAAGAATCATTAAGGTTGAATATAAAGCATATACTATTACGCACGCTTAATAAATCATATTTCGCCGCACGTCGGATAATAAAACAGTTAAGCTATTTTATAAGATCGCTTAAGATCTATTCGACTTTTTTAACGGTTTTAATAAGAGCAAATGGTTGTTAATAATTAAAAATGAATACAATAAGAAGCTATTCGGCTTTATATTAAAAGATAAGTTATAATTAATAGTTATAAAAGTGCTAAAAGAATTTAAAGCATAAACGAAACGCAAATACGGTTTTTCAATAGCTGTTATGCGCTATAATAACGATTCTTCGGTAATCGCAATCAACGTTATCGGCTCTATTAAATATTAAAGATAAGCGAAAGAGGTTAAGATTAAGTTAAAGCTTTTATTATCTTTTAATTACGAACTTAATAGAAGAGCTAAAAAGGTTAAGAGAAAAGTAATAAAACGGTCTATTAAAATAAAAGTAAAAGTAAAGCTTTTAAAAAAGCTTTAGCTTGAAACTATATTAGCCGCTATCTACTTTTATAACATAATATCGAAAGTTAAAAGCTTTATAAAGAGTCCGAATAAAGTGCTATAGCTTTGGTTTAAGCAATATTTTAAGTAATACGATCCGGCGATTTTTATACGGATCGATACCGACTTAAGACCAGATTATAACGGTTTGATTGCGTATAACGCTCGTACGTACTTAATAATCAAGAACCGAGAAGCTTTTCGTAATAAAAAAGCTTTTAAGGTTAAATCAAAAGGATATATAAGCTACTTAATTAAATATATAGCTTTTAATATATATAAGGTTTATGTTCTTATACTTTATAAAGTAATTGTTATACGTAACGTAACGTTCGATAAGACTTAATTTTATTTTAAAAACGAGAAAAAATCGGTCGGCTAACTGATTAACGAGATCAAGAGAATCGTTATTAAACTAAAAGATATTAAAGACTTTAATTAAACAAAAGACGCTTTGTTTAATATAAAAAACGTTATAAAAGATCGCTTAAAAGAAACGAATGCAGTTGATATAAAAAGTAAGCAGCCGTTAAACTTTATAAAAGTTGATTTAAAAAAATCTAATTAAAACTTAAAGAATACGACCTTATCTAATCCGAGCGATGCATAAACGTTAAAAGCTTTAACTTTAATTAAAGATTTTATAGATACGTTTATACTAAAAGCAATTGCTTTACGAAACGATTTAATAAACTTTAACGATTCAAATTACACCGTTAAACGTTTCGCTAGCTTTTTAGCTAAGAGCAAAGGCGAAAGTGCTTTAAGACTGCTAAAAGCAAAGAAGAGCATCGTAAACGAGCAAAAACTTAGCCTTAATAAAAGAGCGCGCAAATCATACTTTTAAGTTGTTATTTAAAGCCGAAGCTCGGAAAGCTAAGTTATAAGCCGACTAACAAGAGCTTTTACGTTAACAACCGGCGGAGATTTAAACCGAACAATTAAAGAAGAGCCTTTAGACCTTTTTAAAGCGAGTACTAATAATAAGAAATTAAATTATAAACACTTTAAATAAAATTCCGACTTTAATAAAAAGCACTTAATTATTAATAGCCGCACTAAAAAACGCGCGAAGATATACGCAAGTATTAATAAGCTTCTTTTAAACAACTTTCGCGCCGATTCGAACCGCTATTCGCGCGTTTTAAATTTTATATCGATTTTCTAAGCTAATAACGAACCCGTGCGCGAAGATAATAAAGATTACGAAACATTGCACGCTATTATAACAGCTACTATTTCGTCTAAGCTATTATTAAAACAGCTTAACCCGTAAGAACGAAAACATTTAAAACCTTTTACTTATTAAAAAAAGCTATAACGACACTTATACGGTAAAGAATTTAAGGACGGAGCTCTTATAAAACTGAATAATTTAAAGAAGAAGAACTGCTAAAAAGTGATTCTTAAAAGCGAAGCTAAGTCAAAACTTATACTTTTTAAATAAGTGTTTATATATAAAATTAATTCGTCCGAAGAAATCGTAAAGTTTAAATCGAAGATTGTTGTTAAAAGTAACTTTTAAAACGAATCTACTATCTATTCAACTTACGCGGCTACGCTAGCAGCTAGATCTTTTAAGATCATAATAGCTATAGTAGTCGAATTTAACTTAAAAGTAAAATAATTCGATATCGTTAACGCTTTTATCAACGCTATAAGACATACGGATAGCGTCTTAATCACGTGTTATCTCTTTAACGGTTTTAAGCAAAAAGGTATGCTCGTAAAAGTCGATAAAGCTTTATATAAACTTAAAGACTCGCTAGCTTTATAATATTTCGATTTCATAAGTACACTCGATAAATTAAAGCTTATACTATTTGGTAAAGAACCGTGTATTTTTACGAATCTAAACAAAACGGTTTTTATAGCGTTTTACGTAAACGATATTCAAGTTATATATTATCACTTTAATCTTTTTAAAGCGTAAGAGATTATTAACGGTCTTAATAAAGCGTATAAGATCGAAGCGATAAGAGATATTAAATAGTTTTTTAATATAAAGGTCGCTCGAGACCGTTAGCGAAGAACGCTAACGCTTATGCACGACGCTTACATTAAAAAAATAGCTAAAAAATTCGAACTTATAAACGGACGTTGCTTAGCAACTCTATTACCGTTTTATAACTTAATCAAAAATAAAAGGATAGCTTCGCAAAAGCAAGTGAAAGAGTATTAAGAGAAGGTTGGATCCGTGTTATATACAGCGATTATGCTACGCTTAAATATAGCTTTTATAGCTTCTTAACTCTTTCACTTTAGCATTAATCTAAGCGCGAAGCATTTTCGAGCTGTAAACTAGTGTTTGCGATATCTATTTAGCTCGCGCTTCAAAGGTATTTAATACAGCTAGTTTAGCAAGTCGGAGCTGATAATAGCTTTTGACGCTTCTTACGCCGATAACGAAAAGATAAAGCGATCTTTTTAAAAGTATATTATGTTTTTATTCGAAAGTACGATCTTTTAAAAAGCTTTAAAGCAAGATATAATCATTATATCATCTATTGAAGCGGAGCTTCTTAGCATAGCTTTTATAATAAAAAAGACTATAGCGCTTTAACGGTTTTTCAAAAAGCTGCACCTTCGTTTTGCGGCGCTTTAAGTAGTTTATTATAATAATTAATAAACAATTAAGCTTATAGCTAGTAAAAAAGAGCGTATTTCTATTAAGCTTCGCTACGTCGATATTCACAATATATAGCTGCGCTAAAAGCACTTTAAAAAAAGCTTTCAAGTTTAATATCTTTTTATTAAAGAGATGCACGCTAACGGTCTTATAAAGAACTTGACTTGATAGAAGTTTAAGAGCTTTATTAAGCTTTTAAATTTACAAGACGCTCGCGCGTTAGTCGAGAAGCTTTAATAGCACGCATATGCTATTTACTTATTATATTTTATTTTATTTTTATTTGCATATGATTCAAAAGAAAACATTTATTTAATAATCTTAACCGTTATTCTATCTTATCTTAAACGCTTTTACCTTTCGCTTCTTATAATAAAAGATCGATTAAAGCTTTTAGCAATCTCTTTACTTTAGCTCGGCGCTCCGCAAGAGTCATAGCAACGGCGGGCGCCGTCGCAAAAGCGGCAAGCGTAACAATTAGCGCAAAAAGAGCGACGATAATAAGTGCGACGAGAGCGACGAAAGCTGCGAAAGCGACGGGAGCAGCGAAAGCGACGGGAGCAATAAAAGCGGCTAGCGCAAGCGCAAGAGCTGCTACAACAGCAGATTAAAGCTTTTGCATAAAGTCCGAAAAGAAGTTCTAATTAAAAGAAGCTGCTTGAATTAGATTATTTCGAAAGTCAAAAAGCTTGACTTATAAAAGAGTGACATGCTCGAAGCGCTCCGAGTCATCGGACTACGGTTCGCTGCCACAAGACTATTCAATCTAATAAAAGCTATATTTAAATTAAAAGTCTTAAAAGTAAAAGCAAAACTTATAAGGCTATCGAAACTACTTTTAAAACTTTTACTTCTATTCGTTAGACCGTTCGCATTACTAGCAGCACTTTTTGAAAAGGCAGCATTTAAAGCGAGCTATTGTCGCATAGCATTTCGGAGACCCCGGCGAACTTTTTATATAGCATTATTGTCTTTAACGCTCGCGAAGTTATCGAAAGCGGTATTAATAGCGGTAGAAGCAGCGGTGCAATTGCTATAGCTACTGTCGGTATATCCATATCGACCTTAGCTAGCTAGTAGTAGTAGTAGTAGTAGTTGGGGAAGCTCACCCGTGAACCATGGTTCACGGGCCACTTGGCATGCCTCGCTTAGCATGCCAGCAGTCAAGGGACCCCCAACTTGACAAGTAGACCTATTAGTTAGCTAGTGCACGTGATTCCTTCTAGTCCTATAGAAGGAATCAACTCCCCTGAATCTTAGGGAGCAGTTAGAATTCAGATACCTTATCAACCGAGTGTTTTGCAATTGCAAGTACTTTGACGACCGTTACGACCTTACGAATATATATTCCTAATCGCTTGGAAGCAATCCAACACTGATCAGTGGTTGATTTACTACTAAGTGATCAATCACAAAGAAGCTAGGAATACTCTATAGCGAGGATACCTTTCATTACGATACCTCCTTCCTTCTACAACGGAAGAGCGATTCCGTACCAAGTCGCTTTCTTACACTTCGATACCTTTCCCTTACAACGGAAGAGCGATTCCGTACCAAGTCGCTTGCTTATACTACCGATCTTTCCCCATTCCTACGGAAGAGTGATTCCGAACCAAGTCACTTTCAAAACAACAACTTCAACGCTGTAAGAGCCGCGCCTGCTACATATAGCAACCCAACCAAATTTAGATCGACCTACACACAAACAGACAACAACTATAGCCGATCGAGCAACTAGACCTCCGGGTAAGGAGTCCAGCCGACAAAGAGCAAAGTATTATACCCCTCGAATCTCATCACCACCCACGGAACCCCTAGCTATTCAACCAAAAGAAACACTATACCCAAGGCTCCCAAGCCTCTCGGAGGAACCAGACGATGAGATGTCGAGCATCTCATTTGACTTAAACGAGCTCCTATACGCAAGGCCCGACAGTGAGATTACGGCCCGAGCAATGGTAAAGGACTTCCTAAACGCGAAGTGTAAAAGGCTGAAGGATTACGACCTATAGAGCCTATTCCGGCACGCTTTCTCACGCTAGGATTGGACGAGTTTTACGATAACGAAGGACAATACGGGACGAGGCCTTAAGTTTGCTACCTTTATTAGCTTCAAGGAACACTTGCTGTCCAAAGGCGTGTGGTGCCCCCTAAAGCAAAGGGGCTACGCCAATAGGATGGTCAAGCTCTTAAACGATGAGCAGCAATACTAATGGACCTTCTAAGAAATAAGAGAGCAACAGGCAACACCCCTAGGCCTCGATTCAAGGTGGACCGTCGAAAACCTCACGGACGACGACGACGACGATATTACACCTCAACCACCTCTACCCCCGCGCAGTCTAAAAGGGAAGGAAAAAGAGACCTTAAGCAGGAAGGAAGAAGGGGAGGAGATACGAAAGTTACGGGAGGAGTTTTTAAAGGAAAAGAGCGATATGAAACGAAGTATAGAGACTATGGCAAAGCAAATAGCGGAATTACGAACTTACGCTATACAATCCAACGAAGAGCTACGACGAAGCACTTCAGCGTATTCGACACCCTCAATTCATCAATCGCTACGCAATACGCCAATCATACAAGAGCCAAAATCACCTTAGCGACCCTTAAACCCCTTTCTCAAGAGCTACACCCAGTTTTCTAGAAAGCCTGGGCCTAGTAGCAATAACAACAAGGGTCCTGGGATCATCAGCGGACCAGACAATACTCGAGGCCACGAGAGCTACACGCTAAAAGAGGAACCGCCAAAACCTAAGAGCATTCCGGATAAAATCAGCTCTTACCAGGGACAGCGTGCAGATTTCCGTGCCCAACCTCAACAACCCGAGGGGGGGATCCAGCACCTTCGGACGTACCGGCAAGCTACCCACACCTCTCAATAGGCCACGTATCAACAAGAGGGAGACTAAGGGTATGAGAATCGCCAAGAACGCGCTTAAGGGTACGGATATCACCAAGCTGGAGCCCTAGCTGGTGACCCAAATGGCCTTGGCGATTATGACGATGACCGACGAAGGGGAAACGGGGGAGATTGGCAAGGAGATCGAGGCTACGGGTACGGAAGGGGTAGAAATGGGCCCTCTGGACCACCAAGGGGATTCGGAAACGGACCCTCAAAGGACCCCGGATTCGGAAATGAGCCTCTTAAGGACCCTGGAAGAGGACGGACCACCGGCAACTATATCGGTAACTCTTTACCGATCCGACCACTAGCCAGGCACAGCACGCTTGCGTACGGGACTCCAAGCGCCCCTGACGACGATAGCGATGACTTCCTTAAGCTAGGAGCAGCAGACCTTTACCTAAGAGCAAAGGAGTTGGCCTTGTTTGCAAGAAGCTTTCCCAAAGAGCTAAAGTATTCGAGACCCGACGATGACTTCAAGACCCAATTAGGGATTTTTGCTGACCAAGCAAGTCGATACGGTTTGACCTCCGACGACTACTTGGCGGCGTTCCCTATTATGCTCACGGAGGAAGCTATTACATTTTACTACAATCACGTCATCAAAGCCAGGCTTCCGACGTTCAAAGCAAACGCTATTGCTATAAGGGACCACTTCGAGACCGACCACCGGCGGCAAGCAAAATACGACCGCTAAGAAGAAATTTCGCTGGATTTGGTAAGGAAGGAGAATCCAGGGACCTCGCTTAACGAGTGCTTTGAGAAGCTCGCTAAGGAGCTCAAAGGCATTCAAGGCTTTTTACGACCAGGTTTGAGGGATGATCGAAGTTTGGCTGACAAGCTGTATTCAGCTTGTAAAAACGTGCCAGAGACTACGATTGCACGAATGAATCCTGCTTTTACCTCCACCGCGGCAGTTGCTGACATTCGTCGAGCAATTGCCTTTGCAACTGAGACCTCCCGACCTCCCGCTAAGGCTAGAGCTTACGCGAGCTCTAGCGAGCCACACGAGCACACCTGCTCTCACAACACCTCAAAGGCTGACTCCGATTTGGACGAGGAATACGAATGTTTTATTCAAGACCGCCAGTACTTCGAAGGTAAAAAAGCTGCCAAGGCTATTGAGGGTGAGAAAAGGTGTTTTGTTTGCAAGAAGCCAGGTTGCTGGAGCACCAACCACACCCCCGACGAGCGCAAGGCTTCCGTAGCCAAGTTCCAGAGCTCTAAGGACGCAAAAAGGGTGACGAAGAGCAAATTTTCCTAGTATGTAACGTCGATCGAAAGTTTGCCACTTGTATCCACGGAAGAATTCGATCAGTTTATCGCAGGCCTACCAGACGAGCCGCCCGAATCGGGCAGCTACGCCAACATGTTAGAAGGTTTTGTGACTACCCACGGCACCTTTGACGCTAACGAAGTATATAAGCAACTAGAGATTCAAACGGCATTCCACGCCCTTACCAGCCAAATCGAGACCTAAAACGTGCCCACGGGTAAAGCAGAGACCTACATAGCCTCTAAGTACTTTAAAAACGTATTCATAGGCTTCATGATTGACAGCGGAGCAGCCAATTTCTCTACCGCTAGCTTGCCCTAGCTACGAGCACTCTAAAAGAGGTACTTCGAGGTCTAATTAGATACATCTCGAGCAAGGGAGAAGTCCGTCAAATACAGGATCGGTTTTGTTACCTCTATTAGAGCAGTTACCCTGGATACCCCCCTAGGTCAAGTGGAGTTCCACGTTGTGGAGAGCGACGTACCTTTCTTATTTTCGTTGGCTGACATAGACAAGTACAAGATGATCCTAGATAACTTGCGGAACGTGCTAATCCAAAGGAAAAGGGAAATACTAGTGATAAGGATGTTTGGACACGTGTGGATGCTATTAAGTAAAGAGCACGCTGCTACTTACTACAGCACCGAGGGCGAGACCGTCTACTGCCACCTTACGGAAGAGCAATTAAGGATCATCCATAAGCGTTTTGGCCACCCTTTAGCAAGTCGATTTGCTGCTGTTCTTAAAAGGGCCGGGCACGAATTCAGACGGGATTTGCTTTATAACATTCAAAAGTTTTGCCACCACTGCCAAGTATTCGGACGCTCCCCGAGGAGGTTTAGTATCAAGCTTAAGGATGATACGGACTTTAATAATACGGTATACGTGGACGTAATGCACTTTAACGGCAAGAACGTATTGCACGTCGTCTGCGATTCTATTAATTTTCAGGCCGCTACCTTCCTTAAAAGCATGTCCGCACAGCACTTACTTAAGGGATTCAGTCGATGTTAAGTTAATACTTACGTCGGACCTCTTACAAACGTCGTGCACGATCCCGGAACCAACTTCAATTCGGCAACGTTCCGAAGCTACTTTAAAAGTATTGGCAGCACTTTAAAGCAGATGCTTATAGAAGCCCATTACAGCGTCGGGCTAGTAGAACGCTACCACGTCCTTGTGCGACGCGCTTTTGAGATCGTCATAAAGGAGCTTCCAAAAGCCCCAAGGGAAGACCGGCTTCAAATGGCTATCAAAGCCATCAACGATACAGCTGGACTTAATGGCTTGGTTCCTACACTCTTCGTTTTTGGGACTCTACCGAGGCTGACGGAGCAAGATCGACCTGCCGCGTCTACCCAGGAGCGTGCTGCTGCTATCAACAAGGCTATAAGGGAAGTACGAAAATGCTACGCAGCGAGGCAGGTTAGGGACGCGCTTAAAAAAAGGAATAGGCCAGTTACGGAGCATACCCTGGACCTCCTTATTGGCTCACAAGTACTCGTGTGGCGGGAGAATCAAGGGTAGAAGGGCCCCTTTCAGCTGCTTAGCAGGCAAGGGCACACGTGCACAATGGCTTGTCCGAGGCCTACAGAATTCAGGTCAACCTCAGTAAAACCTTACTACTCTGAAGTTGAAAAGCTGCCAGAGGAGTTGCAAGTACCTGAAGTAGAGGTGGAAGAAGAGGTGGAAGAAGATCAAAGCGAAAGCGAAAAAAAGCTGGAAATACGAAATTCGCCTAAACCTCAACATTCGCTTAATCCACCGAGGTCGCTTAATCCAAGAAGCCCGCCAAGATCAGCAAACAGCCCCCCCAACCCTCAACTTGTCAATCCCCAGAAGTCAACAATACTAATAGTCTAGATACCTTACTAGAAGTACGATCCTAGTATCCCGACCGTGCCCGATGAAGAGGAAGACGATTCTTACGTTCTATTCACCAAGGACTCCGAGGTGTTTGTTACCGACAAGGAACGCCGGGACCATGAGCTCTCAGCCAAGCTACGAGCCGAAGGAATCATCAAGAGCCCCGGGGCACCGTTCCAAGAGTCTAAAGCAAAGGAATTGGCAAGATTAATAGCTCAAGGCATCCTCCAAGTGATCCCGAGCACCGACCCACGTGCTAAAGGCGCTAGGATCTTTGGATCTAGGTTTGTTGACGAGATCAAGGGCAAGGGAATACCCACGCTATACGAGAAGTCTCGTATAGTGGTCTAAGCCTTCCAAGATAAAGGCAAGACGAAGGTACTCACCGAGTCCCCTACGGTACAGCGAGCGGGCCAAAGACTCTGTTGTGCTCTGGCTCCTTCGCTGATAAAGGACTACGGGTGTCAAGTCTATAGCAGAGATATCACTCAGGCTTACACTCAATCAAGCACGAAGCTCATACGAATAATCGTCGTGCGACCACCTAAGGAGATCACCCATCGATTCTCCCCCGGCACCTTGTTCCTTATGACTGGCCCTTTATACGGCATCCCCGAGGCAAGAACGCACTAGTATAAGCGTTTTTCCGAGCACTTCACAGACAACCTCGGCATAAAGCAATCGAGCTTTGACTCTTGCCTCTTTGTATCAACCAACAAAGATCAACTAAGAATAGCTGCCCTACAGACGGATGATGTTCTTATGGTTATCAATCCAGCTATGAGGGCAAAGGAAAAGAGGGAGCTGGTCAAATCCAAGCTGAAGAGCAAGGAAATAGAGACCCTCACACACGCCGAACCGATGATTTTCAATAGATGCAAACTATCCTTGGATAAAGACGGATTCGGGCTGTTAATTAAGCAGAAAAGACAGGGTAAGAGGCTTGCCGTGATCAAGCACGACTCAGCCACACGGGCTAAGGAGTACTTGGAGCAACGTGCCCGAAGGGCGTATTTAGCTACCATTTGCTACTCAGAGGCATCTTGCGCTCTATCGATAGCTGCCCAGCACCAGGAACCAAGGGATAAGGACTATAAAGCCCTCAATAAGGTGATCCAGTAGCTGATTGATCACCCAACTCGAGGGATCCACTACGTACCCTTGGACTTAAGGACGGCGAAGCTCTTTGTATTCGTGGACGGAGCGTTTGCCAACAACGCTAACCTTAGCTCCCAGATCGGTTTCGTAGCTATCCTTAGCAATAAGGCTCACGTAAGTGAGAACGAGTTCACTCTGACGAGTAACATCCTCTATTAGGTGTCATAGAAGTGCAAGAGGGTGACAAGGGCGGTGTTAGCCTCTAAGCTATACGCTATGTCCCTAGGTATCGATATGGCCATTGCTATGTCGACTACCTTTGCCTAAATCACAGCTCAGCTAAGGATCCCCAATTTCCTCGTGGTTGTGTGCACTGACTCCTACTCGCTCTACGAGTGTATAGTAAAGCTGGGGACTACCAAAGAGAAGCGCCTCATGATCGATATTATGGCTATTCGGGAGTCATACGAGAAGCGGGAGCTCTCTAAGGTACGCTAGATCGGAGGAAAATCCAACCCTGCTGACGCCATGACTAAAGTCGAGGCCAATACCTCTTTGCAAGAGCTAGTTTTGACCAATACCTTGAAGGTGCAAGTGGACGGGTAGGTGGAAAGGCCGCTGTAAGAGAGGGAGGGATGAGATTGTTTTTCCTTTGTTTGATTACCTTCCTTCTTTTTCGGTCGATATAGTAGTTGGCAAGGCACTGCTTGCCAAAGAGAGAGTTGCCGGTGTCGGTATATCCATATCGACCTTAGCTAGCTAGTAGTAGTAGTAGTAGTAGTTGAGGAAGCTCACCCGTGAACCATGGTTTACGGGCCACTTGGCATGCTTCGCTTAGCATGCCAGCAGTCAAGGGACCCCTAACTTGACAAGTAGACCTATTAGTTAGCTAGTGCACGTGATTCCTTCTAGTCCTATAGAAGGAATCAACTCCCCTGAATCTTGGGGAGCAGTTAGAATTCAGATACCTTATCAACCGAGTGTTTTGCAATTGCAAGTACTTTGACGACCGTTACGACCTTACGAATATATATTCCCAATCGCTTGGAAGCAATCCAACAGCTACCTTTAATATATCGAAGACAACGTATAACGCTCGTATCGCAATTATAATAGTCTTTATTAAACTTCGATGTAATCTTATTATTAATACACTTAATACACTTTAAAGCCTTAACGGTCGTCGGCATAAGCAAGCGCTTGATAAAAAGGTCTAGAAAAAAGGGCGAAGGTTCGAAGGTAAGAGTGCGAAGTATAGCCGCCGCAGCCGCCGCAATTGCAGCAGCAGCAATAGCTAAAGCAAAAAAAAGATTCTCTTAATAGTTAGCATAAATATATTAATCTGTCAAGAGCACTTACTCTTAAACGGCCTCGGCCGCGCTTAACGATTCTATTAGATTGAGTTACTTGCTTAAAAGGCATTATATAAATAGATAAAGATTAAGTGTTTGTTATAATAAAAACGGACGCGCTTTTACTTATATAGCAACGCGATAAGGACGGCGCTAAAGACTTCCGCTACGTAATAAAACCGACTTAAAAAGGAATTGCATTCTTAATTAACACTCAATTAATAATGACAACCGTTATTTGTTTGTTTTAGACTACGATAATAATCTCTTTTATTTACATCGAGTTTAAAAAGCTTAATCACTTATTTTTTTTTCTTTTTTGTTTGCTTGCAACTTAATAGCTGTTTTGCTAACTTAAAGAGTATGTTATGCGGAACAAGCATGCTTTACTTAAGCTATATATGACATGTCATGTAACCTCGCTTAATAGCGCCCTTAGCACACTAGAGCTCTTAAGTACATGTACATAGATCTTAACGAGCTTCTTAAATAAAATATACCAAGCTTCATTCAATCCATAGAATCTCCTCTTGATCTTAGTGCTAGTAAGCATTATAAAGCTTTAACTACTCGAATTCGACCCTTTTTCTTATAATCGCGTAGATTAAAGCAGCAATCGTAAAGAAGTTTTTGATTTAAATTCTATAATATATTACGATCTTAATAAAAGCTCGAGCTTTCGATACATCTTCGCACTTAATTTATTTTAATATCTTTTTAATTTTAACGGTTTAAAAGTAGCGTCTTTCGCTATCCGTAACGAATCTAACGATATTAAAGCCGAGCATATAATATTAAGACTTAGTTCCGACGGTCGTCTTAGCTCTTTTAAACCTTACGAATACTTTATTAATGTTTTAAATATATTTTAAAACGAATCGTTGTATTTCGAATAAAACTTTTTCGTAATTATAAAAGGATCGCGACCTTTTGACTTTTACGTTATTTATATAAAGCAAGCAAACGTTAGAAATACAATCTATAAGGATCTTATAAATGACTTTAACGAATTAAGCGATCGAATTAATAGCTTTTATAAGTATTTGAGTTATCCGAAGCAATTCGATAAGCGTTTAAATAGCTATTATATCTTTAAACTCAACGTCGAAAAAGAATTGATCGTATTTAAAAAAGAAGTCCAAGAGTATAACTATCGTAAGACCGGCAAATTCGTTCGAGAACTAATTTACGTTCAAAGTAATATTAACGTCCTTAACTGTTATACGGTTCATCTTAATTACGGTAATAATTAACTTATATTTTCTTTTTTTTTTTTTGTTATAATAAACTACTTGTTCCGATAAAAGCCTTAGTATAATTCGAAGACCTTTTGCTTTAATCGCTCTTTTAGCATAAAAATAACTATTTTTTATAAAGCTTTCGATACCGTAAACGTCTTTTTTTATTAAACTTCGTAAAGTACCGTCTTGATCTTTTAAAGTAGTATAACTTTTTTCTGAACTTGGCTAAGATAAGTAAAATCTTAAGCTATCGCTTTTTCTCGATTCAAAAGGCATTAATAAAGCAGCTTTTTTTTTTTCGAAATGACTTAAAAGCTAATCGTAAGTGCTTCGAATCGTTTTTTCGTTAATCTTGATCTAACTTTTAAGTTTGAAAACTTGCTAGTAAAGTATTCCGAAAAAGGTCTTTTAAGCTTAAAAAGTCTCGCTTTCTTATCTTGCTTAAACTAATCGTCGATCTTTCTAAGTATCTTTTTATCTAATACTTTTAAATCTATTAGTTTAACCTTTTCCGCTTTCTTTTTATACATCGTATTAACTTTTATTATATTTTTTTTTAAAAGGTCTTTATCGTTATCGATAATAAATATAAAAATTTTCGATTTATCGAGTTTGATTG
>NW_006763046.1:1922742-1945944 GCF_000298775.1 Drepanopeziza brunnea f. sp. 'multigermtubi' MB_m1
CAAATATTTTTAATGTTTTTGATTTTAATAAGCTTTGCTTAATATTAAGTTGAATTGTTTTTTTATGATTTTATTGTTTTTGTACCGATCTACTCGTGAATTATAGTTCACGGGCGGAATTTCTTTTTAAGCTTCTTTTTAGCTTAGCATTCATCTTAGCTTGTATGCTAGCTATTAATTTCCCGGGTCTTCGACTAAATCCGATTTGTCTTTTGCAATAGTAATTTAGCTTTAAGTAAATCGATCGTAGTTTTAAAAAGAAGCTTTTATCGTGTTATTATCGAAGTAAAAAAAAGAGAATTAAGATTTTAAGAAAAAAAGCATGCTTAAAATGACCTCGTGATTGCTATTGTTAATAATAAAGAAATCGGCGTAATTAGTGATTCCGTCGATAATGACCTCGACGTCGTTTATTTATTTATCGAAGTTATAAAAATCTTCGGATACGGTAGTATAAATTAAAGCTCGATCCGTTATAATAAATAGTTTAGCTATCTTAACTACTTTTTTGTTTATTACGTTAACTTTAGATTTATTATCGAAAAAAGATTTGCTTTTAATTATACCGTCGATATTAATAAAAACCTTTAAGGTCTTTATCGCTACTTTAAAGCAATTGCGAGCGATAGGTTGTTTGCGAATTTGCGTCGTTAAGAAGTCTAGCTTACTTTCTTTATTTCGACTTAAACGTTTAATAGTTAAAGCGTTTATAAGAATAAGTTTACTTTAAAAGACTTTTACGTTTTCTTTAGCATCTAAGATTACTAGAATGTGATAGCTTAATAGCTTGTCGAAGCGAGAGCTAAGTCCGAACAAGTTTTTAATTTAAACCTCGATTCTCGATTTTATAATCGCCGTTATTGCTTTTTCTTAAGCTTTAATAATAACGTAAAAGTCAATAAACTTCTTTCGTTTATAAGTCTTCTTTTTCTTTCCTTTTAATATTCGCTAAGTGATTTCAACTTTTCTTTTTATATCTTTTATAGCTTCGTCGGTTATAGCTAGTCTAAAAGACTTTTCTTTAATTATACTATCGAACAACTTATTTTTTAAATTTATTTCTATAGCAATACTCGATTCTTAAGAAGCACGAGCCTTAAAGGTGCCGTAGTTCTTTTCCTTTTATTATCGGACATTCTTTTTAATCTTAATAAACTTAGATCCTTTCGAAAGCGAAAAAAGCTTTTTAGCTTTGTCTTTTGCGGCAGCGTTGATTTCGATTAAAGCAACTTTTATGCTAGATAAGTAGCTAAGCGTGTTGATCTATCTTATAGCATTAATGTTCTTAATATCGACTAGTCTTTTAAAGATGATAATAAGCTCTTTTAGCTAGTTAATTAGTTGTTAAGCATTTTGATCGAGCTAATACTAAGCTAGCTATTAAATTGGTTGTTAATAAAAAAGCAAGTGTTTATAAGTTTTAAGTCCGCTAATAAATCGATTCTTTAAGATATTATCGTATTCCGTTTTACGAACGTTTAATACGATAGATTTAAACTAAGTCTTTCCTTGCTTCTTTTAAATAATAAAAGCACCGATCCTTTTAAGTCTTAAGCAAAAGCGTTCGTAATCATTAATGTAAATACATCTTTTATTAACTATATCTTTAAAAGCTTTATATTCATCTCGGTATTAATAAAAAGCTTAAGTTGTGTCTCCGGAGTTCTCGCAAAAGCTATAGTCTTGCATTTAGTTTCCGTATCTTTTACTTTTTCTTTTTTTTTATCTTTATAATTCGTAACCGATAATAGCAATCTAAACTCTACTTCCGAAGCTAACTTTACTTCGAGCATCTTAAGCAATATACTTAATAAAAGCTTCGTCGTAGTTTTCGAATCGAACTTAAAGCTAAGATTAAATAAAGCGTCGAGAAGTTAAGTTAGCGACTTAGTTTTCGAAGTAATCAATTCGATTATAAATCGCATCAATCTACAAATTAAAGAACTTTTTAATTATAAAACTTACTTTATTAATTCTTTTTTTTTCATTCGTAAACCGTAATTTACAAGTGAACGGTATTACTACTAAAGCTTTTTTAATAGACTTAAGAACGCTAGCTAGCTCGATGTGTTTTTTAATTAAAGTCCGAATATCTTTAATAAAGTTAATTAAAAAAGACTTCTTTTGATTTATAGCTTCGATAGTCTTAGTACTTTAATCGGTCTTAAAAGCGAATGCGACGAAGTCGTCGAAAGCGGCATAAGAGTCTAAATCGAGTTCGTCGACTTTATAATACTTAATCGTTTTGTTTCGGATTCCGACGAGTAATCCGAGAAAGAATAAGCGGCTTTATTCGGTCTTGCTTAAAAAGTGCATTAAAGTAAGTCTTTCGAAGACTCGAAAGAAAATGCGATAATAGTTTTTCAAGTTATTAATATCTCGTTTTTACATAGCAAATTCTCGTAAAAAAGCGATTAAGTCTTTAATCTATTAAGTATCGTTTTTACGAAACTCAGCTCTTAAGGCTTTAACAAAAGCAGTTTAATCTTTTTTAGCTTTTTATTCGAGCAAGCTCTTAATAACCTTTTTGCGAAAGTTATCGCAATAACGAAAAAGCTTAATAAACCGATCGTTTTAAAAGATATTAAAATCCTTATAAGTCTTTTTATACTTTTCGATAAAATCGGTGATATTAGTATTATTAAAGCAAAGAGCTCTTAAAGCACTTAGCAATAGCATACGAGTAGTTATAAAAGCGTAAAAGATAGCAAGGTCGATTATAACTAGCGCAAAGCTTAATAGAAAAGCAAAAGGAGTAAAAAGAGAAAGAGTGATATAAATCTTAAGACCGGTATTGATTTTAAAAAGCATTTCCGAAGCAAGTGTTTTCGATAGAAGTAAAGGTTTTAATTAAAAGTCGAAGTAAGATAAAGTTAGTCCGAAGCTTATAAGAATACGACTAAAAGATTTAATAAATTCAAAAGATTCTAACGAAAAAAGAAATGATTCGGCGCTGATTTCGATATTAGAAATCTTAAAAAGGTTTTCGGTATTTTAAAGATCAAATATATATATATGCTAAGAATGATCGGGTTAATAAAAGGTTTTTAAATTATTTAATTTTGATTCGTGAACCGAGTTCACGAGCTAAATAAATGACTTTCGTAAAGTATTTTCGATCCGAGATTAAAAAGAATAGACCTTTTGCAAAAGTAAACTAATAATTAAGATTAAAACTATAAAAAACTTAAAAATCAATTAATTAGCTTCGCTAATAACTCCGGACTATATCAATTGCTTTAATTCAAGATAAGAGCTAAAGTATAAAAAAGTATTTTCATTAATAAATGAAAATTCTTTCTTATTAATAATAAAAAAAAGTTTTTAACGAAGAGCCGAAATATTACACTTCGGCTATTTCGGCGTTTCGATGTTCGAACTCATCGGAAATAAAGTTTTAATTATTTTAAAGTTGTAGTTGTAAAGTAAAGTGCTAAATGATAAACGAAGATCAACTTGATTACGAATCAAGCGATTGTAATAAGCTATATAAAGACAAAGACTAAAGGTTTGAATCCTTGCGTAAGTTATTAATGTAAAAGCACTTAAAAAAATATGCTATGCAAAAGCCTAGCTTTAAAGCTAGACCTTATAGTCTTACAAAAGAAGTATTAAAAAAAGTAAGTAGAAAGCTCGTTGATTATTTTAGCTAAAAGATGTATGCCCTCTTATAGAAGATGGGTCCGTCTAGTGTGGCCCTAGTGGCCATAGCAGGTACCCCATCAGGTAGAGTGTTTACATTATAATACTAGCGCGCTTAATCCGTTTTAAAGTCTTATCGATGTTCTAAATATATTCGAGCACGAATCGGCGTATACTCGGAAGTGCTTCTTCGTCGGAATAGTCCGTTTATAATTTTTTTACTTTAATATCGTTAATAAATAGCATAAAAACTTTAAATTGCAAAAGCTTTAAGATAAGATTAATTATTCGAACGAATTAAGCTATCGAGTTTATAATATCTTGCGAAAAAGTAATATATCGGAAAAGACTTAGCGGTATAAAGAAAGCGGTAAAGTCTTTACTCGATTAATAAAGTGTTTGTTAATTATAACTTAAATAAAAGTCGATTAAGCTAGCTATTTAGCAATTAAAAAACTTTTTAACAAACTCATTTATAATTAAAAGTAAATTAACGTCTTTTCGTGTAACTGTATTAAATAAAATTGTTGAGTTGATAAGTCGGTACTAGCTCGGCTGCTTTTTAGCTATTAAAAATTATTAATTCCGGTACGGTCTTTCGTAATACTTTAAAACTCTTTTATTAAGTTTATCTTAAAGCATTTTAATAATAATAAGTTATAAAGCTTTCAGATACGAGTAGTTAAAAGCTTGCTAAGCTATATATAAGATAGTTTTAAGCTTAATCGATAATAAAACGTCGTCGTAAAACTTACCGCACTTTTATTAAGCGAATGCGATTGATTTTTCTTTGCTTAGCATCATTTCTTTAAATAAATCCTTTTTTTTAAGTTGTAATATATTATCGATATCTAAGTTCGTTATGCGTTCGAGTATGATTCGAAAGCTTTTCGATATATCGGTAATGCGCGGAAAAAAGTATTGCTTATATTCTTTAACTTACTTTTATAGCGTATCTTTAGCTTTCGATAGCTTATATTAATTAACCTTGCTATTTAATACTGCTTTTACGCCGTCTGCTTCGTTAATTAGCTTGATCTTTTTATCTTTAGTCTTATATATATCAAATACTTTAGCCGAGTTCGAAAAGATCTCTTTTCGAATCCGATAAAATATCGAATTTTAATAATCTATATGATCGTAGCAGCGGGTTATAAAATTATCGATGCTAAAGGTATTTATTTAATAAGTTATTAAAAGATCGTATTCCGTAAAAGCAAAAACGTCGATAAATTGCTTTTAAGTAATAGAATCGTTTTCTTTTTATGGTGACAGAGGGCGTATACCTAAGTAAGTGGAGCAGATCAAGGTCTAAGAGATGGCGATAGAAGTGTCTGGTCTATTTAAAAGAGCACGAGAGCAACTGTAGATATGTACATGTGTAATACGTGGCCTTTAAGGAGCTTGGCAAGCACGTGCAAAAGAGCACGTGCTAAGCTACGTGAAGAGCACGTAAGGCAAGGACCATATTGTGCAACACACCCCTTAGTTGCGAAGCGACTGCTCAACTGACAAAAGGCTCGCTTAAAGAAAGAGGAAGGGAAAAAACAGACGAAAAAAAACCTAAGGAAAATCTAGCTAAAAGATGAACGGAGCTTATAAGCTCCTAAACAAAAGGCAGACGAAATAAGAGCACGCCAGCGCTAGTAAGCTGCAACGAGCCTCCTCTAAAGTGGCAGCAGCTAATAGTCCTTAAGGCAAGGTGCAAGGTGGGTCCGCTTGCCGTCGCAAAGACTCGCCAACTTAAACCTCTACCTCTCAAGAGCGACTCAAACAAAAGAACTTGTAGTTAAGGCAGGCGTCCCAATTCCTTACACTACACCTCCCCCTCGCAAGCTCTACACGGTTTCCAAGCTTTAATAAGCCTTTAGCAGCGCTAAGGCTACGGCCCAATTCACTCTTCCGGCGTGCGCGAGCGGTTCTAACATCTCTTATAGACTTGCTCTTAAGTGGCCTTTCTTAGGCAGCTACACTTCTAAGGTATTTGGACCTGCCTTCGCTAGTAGAAGCTCCATCCTTCTATAAGAGCTCTAAGCTTGCCTTCAGCTTTTCGTAGCTAAGCATAGAGAATCGCTTTCTAATAGCTTGAAGCTTCGGCTCCGACACTATAAGATTCCTAGGGTTTTGACTAGTAGAAGCAAGCCTCAATAGGTCATAAGAAAAGGGCTGCCAAAAGTAAGTACGCATGCAAAAGCAAACCTTTCCTTTCAAGAGCTCGTTAAGTGTAGCGAACACACTCTTACGAGCTTTTCTTTGCTATAGATGCCTTTCAAACATCTTTGCGTAGTCTCTTAAGCTCTTCAACTTAAAAGTTTCTCTTATACTAATAGCGTCGACTACAAGACTTAAATAGCGATTGCCTTAAGCAAAGTCTAACCTTTAAGCAATTACTCTTAAGAAATCCTTTATAGCAAGAGAACCGACAACGTCTTGCAATTCGAGCTTTAAAGCAATAGCTTTAAAGTGCACGAGCTCTTAATTTCGAATCTATTGCTAAGGTTCAATAGTTTTCGCAGCTCTTTCGTTAAGAATTCGGCGGTACTCGTCTCGCATATGCTTCTTCGTCGACTCGTCGTCTTCCGCGTACTAGTCCCGTAAAGACCTTATTAGCGTTTAAAGTAAAAACTCCTTTTCTTTAATTAAACGAATCTTATAAGGCTAAAGCAGCTCTTTTAAGACCGTCTGATTCACTTACTTTAGCATATACTAGTATTTGGAGTTCAAAGCGCTTTAGCGCGCCTTTTTCTTAAAGTACTCTTTCGACCGGTATGCAAACTTCTTTTTAACGTCTTGGAAACTCGCACCCTTTAGCATTAAGCGGTCTTTACGAGTAGCTAGAAGCGCCTCCTTTTACTTTTTTATAAGATTATCTTTCCGCTCGTTCTCTTTAACGATTAAATCGTCAATCGTAAGTAGCGCCGGCGGTTTTAAGGAAAGGATATAAAGCTGAGTTTCCTTCGAATAAAAGTCTGCAAGCTTCCAAACGCTTTTCATTATCGCAACGGCTTTATAATCGATAAACCAATCGACCTATGACGCTCGGTCCGTAAAGTGTTAAGCGCTTTAAAGTGACATGTCGTGATAGCTCGAAGTAGAGTGTAAATAAAGTAAAATAAGGTTTGAAAAGCTCTTATTAGACGCTCCGAGCGTTAAAAAAGAGAACAACTTCTACCGACCGAAAAAAAGAAGACGATAATAGATCTTGCAATCACCGAAGCAGTCTGTACCGTATTGTCGATAATTAAAAAGGAGCTCGTAGAAGCGTATGGCTCTTAACTATAGTGACAGAAGGCGTATACTTAAGTAAGTGGAGCAGATCAAGGTCTAAGAGATAGCGATAGAAGTGTCTGGTCTATTTAAAGGAGCACGGGAGCAACTGTAAATATGTACATGTGTGGTACGTAGCTTTTAAGGAGCTTGGCAGGCACGTGCAAGGGAGCACGTGCTAAGCCACGTGAGGAGCACGTGAGGCAAGGACCATACTGTGCAACACTTTTCGATGCTATAACGTTTCGCTTTCGAAACTAAGCGAAAAGCAAAAAGCTTTTAATATATCGACTTCGGCGCTTTTAACGAAGCCGGTTATTAGTTTTCCGAGTCGCTACCGCTGCTACTCGAAGACTTATCGTAATAGATAAAGCTTATACTTTGCTTTTTTAAGCGATCGACAGCTTCGTCGTATTAATTCGTTTTATCGCTTACTTTAGCTTAAGTAACTTAGCTTATAAACAGATTAATAATTATTGCAATAATAAAATTACTTTTATAATTCGAAAAGTATCGAAAATCGATTTTTGCTTTACGTATAAAAAGGTAACCGAGTATAAATCGAAACTTTAGCGAATTTATAACGTAAAACCGAGTACGGATCGTAGCACTTCCGATGTTAATAAACATATTATCGACGTATTTAATAAAGCGCGATAATAAACCGATGATTATTCGAAAGCTTATCTCTTAATCGTAAGCTATAAGAACTTCGAATTTAACCGCGGCGTCGTAAGTAATAACGCTTACTTTTGCATTTATATCGAGTGTAGCTCGCGCATTAGTAATTAAAAATTATCCGAGTATACTAACGATAACCTTAAGAGTTAGCGAATAATAATAAAAGTATTTAAAAAATAGCTAGCTAAACGTTAAAGCAAAGTCGATTTCCGTTAAAAGAAGTTCCGTATCACTTTCGATTGCGGTCCGCAAAGTACGCCGATTTTTACGAATAAACTAATCGAAAAAAAGATATTAAAATTAAAAAACACTATAAAACATAGCTATAAAAAGAGTCGGAATAAAACCGATAATAAAAATAAAGCAGAATCGCTTTTAAATCGAAAGAGCTTCGAATGCGAAAAGCGTATTGCGTCGGCGATGTTTAATTTAACTATTACAAATATTCTTTTGCAATTAAAGCTTGATCATTTAAAAGAATTCGAATAAGCGTTTAAGCTAAGACCGTTAAGTAATAGCATCTTTATATAAGATTCGTCTTAATCGAGCAAAGACTTATATAAAGTCTGTTTTATCGGTAGTTCAGCTGTGAATCGAAATAGCAAAAGAAAAAAGAAAAAGTAAATTCTTGCGATAAAATGCTTTATCGATAAAGCGACTCGTAACTTTGCAAAATAAATCGCTATTAAATAAAAAGATATTACTTTCTTTTTAAATAAATCGCTAAAGCTTTAAAGCAAGTCCGTCTTTTATCAGATTATTCGTCGCTTTCGGTATAAGTCTACTACTTATAATTAAGTAATCTTTCGAAGCTTTCGCAACGCTAATCTGTCACGGTACGAGAGCAAGGTCTTCGAATAAGGTCTAAATTGTGTACGAGGGATGGAAGAGATACTAAGGTACAGGAGGAGATAAGTCTATTGTGGGGGTCCGTGCGTTCCTCAGCCTTGGCATTCTTTGGCTGAATTGTTTGTATGTCACGGTACGAGAGCAAGGTCTTCGAATAAGGTTTAAATTGTGTACGAAGGATAGAAGAGATACTAAGGTACAAGAGGAGATAAGTCCATTATGGGGGTCCGTGCGTTCCTCAGCCTTAGCATTCCTTGGCTGAATTGTTTGTTTCTTCCTTTCATATATGGTCCCTTTTATTTCTTCTTTTCGAGCATCCTTTTCGTCAAAATTAATCAAACAATTAAGCTTCCTTTCGAGCAGTAGTAAGTTCTGCTTTAATAGGTTTTGGCTTTTTAAAGAAGCGTTTTTCGAACTCTAAGATAAAGGACCGTGCGTTGATTACGTAAGAAAAAGGTTCTTAAGTCTTATCTTTTAAATTATATCCTCTTTATAGAATCAAGTATTAGAAACCTTTTGCTTTAGTTCTTTTAAAGTCGACAATAGCTTTAACCGCTTATAGCTTTTCATTATTTGCATCGATAGCAATAAGAAGAGAGGGAGGGTTTTGTTAGCCTGGCAAAAGGTCGGTAAAGGCGAGGCGAAAAAGGTTAGTATAAAAACTGTCGTTCAACTTATCGTGTTCGAAAGGTAAGTTTAAGCGATAAGTATAAGAGCTTAATACCTCTTTGATTTTATAACGGCCGAAGAACTTGTGATCGAACTTCTTGATAAGTCTATTAGTTTTAATATTACGAGAGTTAAAGAAAACCTTATCCTTAACTCTATAAGCAAAGGCTAAGGATTTAGTTTTATTAGCTGCGAATTCTTAAATTGCTTAAGCCGAAATAAGGTTGGTTTTAAAAAAGGCGAAGATTTGTTTTATTTTATTCACGAAGGCTATGCTTGCTTTGTTTCTTGCTTGAATTGCAAGTGTAGAAGTAAGTTCGAAGGGTCGAAAGGGTCCGAAGCTAACGCGGGAGTGAAAACTAATATTAGCGAAAAATAAAGATATCTAAGTAAAAGCGTTCATTACGTTATTAGCTGAGAATTCGGCTATTAATAACTAAATGGCTTAGTTATCTTGAGTATAATCGGTATATTGTTTAATGAAGTGCTCGAATTAAGCATTGAAAATCTTTGTTTAACTATTCGTCTTAAAGTGGAAAGACGTAAAAAAGTTGAGTTTGATTTCGAGTTTAAAGCAAATTGCTCTTTAAAGTTCAAAAACAAATAAAGAGCCTTTGTTAGATACGATAGTATCGAAAAGGCCGTGTAATTTCTATACGTTATCGAGAAATAATTAAGCTAGTTCTTTTGCTTTAAGCTTAATATAATAAGCGATAAGATAGCGACCTTTAGAAAAGCGATCAACTACGATTATAACGTAGTCGTAGCTATTACTAAAAGGTAAAAGGCCGACGAAATCGATTAAAAGGTAGCGCTAGCGTTGATCGAAGAAAAGGAAGGGTTTAAAAGTGCTTTGGTATCGAAGTCGAGAAGTAGTATTACGAGAGCAGCTATCGTAATTGCGAACGAATCGAGCGCAAGATGCGCTGATATTAAGCCATTAATAGTCTCGAGATATCACTTTATATAAAGCGTTCTTACTTAGATAGCCCGACTCGTAAGAATCGTAAGCAGATTATAAAAAGAAAGTACGTAATTCGGTATCCGAGACGTATAATCGATTTCGGAAAAATAATCGATCGTTACGCAAGATGCATTCGGAAAGAGCGATTTCCTTAGAATAAAGGATCCCTTCTTCTTTAATCATCTCTTTACTAATGACTTTAAACTATTTGTCGGATTTATAGCTTTCTTTTAAAAAGCGCATGATTTTCAAGTTTTAAAGCTCGTTTGCAAAGGCTAGTTCGTCTAAGCAAAGAGCTACTTCGGTATAAAGCTTAGCAGAAGTGAGCTCGAAAGAGAAATCGAATTAAGCGAAGGCGTTTAAAAAAGAGGTAAGTATTAATAAATTCGAAATTTAAAAGTCTAAGTTATCGGTAGAAAAGAAAGCTTAGTTTCGATAAGTATAACGGAGGTCGGAGTCATCTTAAGAGAGGTCTTGTGATCGGCGTGTAAAAGAGTCAGGTTTTCGACCTTCTTTTCTTAATTTAAATTTAATAATAAAATCGAATTTAAAAAAGAACTCACTTTACCGAACCTGCCGTCAAGTGAGTTGTTTTATAATCATAAAGTATTCGAAGTTGCGATAGTCGGTTAATACGTGTATAAAGTATAAGGATCTCGTTAAGTTTAAACGCTAGCTTTCGAAAGCTCGAACTATAACGAGAAGTTTTTTATCGTAGATCTCGTAATTGCATTCGGCTGCGTCGTATTTGCGGGACATATAAGCTACGGAGTGAAGTTCACTTTTATTATCTTTTTAAGAAAGAATAGCGAAAGAGACGTAATCGGAAGCATCCGTCTTAAGCTAAATCTTACGATCGAGGTCGAAGTGAAAAAGAATCGGTGCTAAAACGAATGCTTCTTTAAGAGTATCGAAAGCTCGTTAGCAAGCGAAGGTCCAATTCTATTTAGATTTTTTCTTAATAAAGTAAACGAGAAAGGTAACGATTCGAAAAAAACTTTTAATGAATCGTTTATAGAAATTTAAAAAGCTTAAGAATGCTTAAACGTCTTTAATATTGACGAAGGCCTCTTAAAAGGTTATACAATCGACTTTAGCGAGGTCTATTTTAACGCTTATAATAAAAACAATTAAGCCGAAGTAAGTGACTTCTTAAACTTCGAATTCGCATTTCTTAACGTCTAATTAAAAGCCTGCTTCTTGGACAGCTTAAAGTACGGCTTTAACGTGTGAACGGTGTTTTTTTAAAGTATCGGAGTAAACTAGTATATCGTTAATATAAGCGGAACAAAATATATCGAAGAAAGGTCGTAAAACATCGTTGATTCGAGCTTAAAAGATAGCTAAAGCGTTTAACAAACCGAAAGGCATAACGAAAGATTCGAAAAAGCCGTATCGAGTGTTAAAAGCTATAAGCTATTTATTATTATCTTTTATTCGGATTCTATTAAAAGCGTAAATAACGTTTAATTTAATAAAGTATTTAGCTTTACTAAAGCGAGAAAGGGTTTCTTAAACAAAAAAGAGAAAGTATCTATTCTTTATTATAATAGCGTTTAAAGCTTTATAATCTACGCAAAAGCGAAGGCTTCCGCCGGGTTTCTTAGCGAAAAGTATAAAGGAAGCTGCTTAAGAAGTACTTGCTCGAATAAATCCTTTATTAAGGTTTTTTTTAAAGAATTTGCGAAGGATTAAAAGTTCATCTTATAACATATTATAAAAAGGATTATAAAGAAAGATAGCGCTTGGTTTCAGCTCGATAGCGTGATCGCAGTTTTTATAAAAAGCGAGTTTATTTGCTTCGTTTTGATCGAAAGCGTTAAAGTGATCGTAGTATTAAAAGAAGACGATTATAATAAGATCGATACAAGCTTTAAGAGCTAAAGCTTTTCGAATATCTTTAAAAGAGGCGCCGCAAAGATATATGTCGGCGGCTATATAGCGTTGCTAAAGTTCGGAAAGTTAAATATCGTTAACTAAATTTATAAAAGAAATATATAGTTTTCGATTTATTTTTTAAAAGTTAAAGAGGTCTAAGATATAAAGAAAAGGGCTTAGTCGAGAGGTGATGTCGAAAGCGGCGAAGTCTACTTTGAATTCGGTCTTTAATTATTAGTCAATTTCGTAGAAAGAAGCAAAGAAAATCTTTATTCTCGGTGTAAAAGCTGTAATATAAAAGGCGGCTGCACTTAGTCTCCGAAAGAGAGGTCTCTTAATAAGGGTTTTAAAGGTCGTAATAAAAGGTGTTAAGCCGCGTATAAATAATTAATAACAAGTAAAAGGTAAGCAATGATTTTTGCAAGTCTTATTATTAAATGTAAAAGAATCAAAGCTTTAATCGATTTAAAGGTTATGAAAGGCGAGCTAAGGCTTGCTTAAAATAATATCGTATTTGCCGAAGTTAAAAAGGAACCTAATAATGAGTTTAAAATAGCCGTTGATATTAAGGTGAAGTTATGTCTTATAAGTAACGTTCGCTAACGAGAGAGATCTATCGGCGAGTCGTAAAGATCGAGGTTTTAATAAAAGTTCGAGAATTAAGTTATAAGTTTGCGCAAAAGAGTAATTGATTATTACTTTTCTAATACACCCGCAATCAACTATAGCTTTGGTTTTGATAAGAATTTTATTAGTTAGGTTTATTACAATACAAAGAAGAACTAAATGATTCCTAATCGAGGTATTTAAAAAAAAGATGATTAGAGTACTTTTTTTATAAGGTCTCCGACGGCGTCTTCGATCAAAGATTAAGCTTTTCCTTGGCCCTTTTTTCTTTTAGTGTTTTATAAAGCGGTAAGGCAAGCGGAGCTCGTATGGTTTTTGTCGTAGCATTAATTGCAAAGGCTATTATTGCGATAATAAACCTTTTTAGCTTCTCTTTCGTTCAAGGTCTTAAGAATACGCTTAGCAAAAGCATCGGCGGCGGTTCAAGTAGCTATAAAGCTTATTTTTATCACGCTAACGTTTATAGCAGTGCCTCTTTGTGTAGTAGTAAAAGTGAGAATAGAAGCGGTGTGTTCGAGTGCGATTTGAAAGATAACGGAGACCGTGATTATCTTTTTTTTAAAGTAATTAAAGTCTTGATTGCGAAAGATATTATCAATACCGCGGACTTATAAGATAAACTCGAAGAGTTTAGTTTTGTGATCATTAGCCGAGATATATAAAAAGCGATTAGTAATATCGGAGTAGAGAGCGCGCTTAAAGAGAGCGATAAAAGCTTCGTCGTCGAATTAAGCTTCGAAGCAAGTCTCTTGCTACTTAAAGAGAAAGGTAGCGAGAGATCGGTTTCTTTAAACGAGGACGAAGAAGGCTTATTAAGCGATAGATTTAGCATTGATATCACCGAAAGCAGCGTTTAAGATATCGATGATCTTTGACACGCTTTTATAAAGTATTTCGCCACGAATAAAGGTGCCTCTTTTGACTTGTCCTTTAGCTTCGCCGGAAAGGCGAGAAAGGAAATAAGCCATCTTGTCGTACTCAGTAGAGTACCAATCTCTATTAACAGCGAGTTTGATGCTTATGTCGGTCAAGAACGAGCGGAGTTTTATAATAGTTCTATCGAATTTATCGAAGTCGAAGTATTCGACAGATCGATAAAGTCGGTTGAATAAAAAGGAGAAGTTGCGTTGCAAAGCTTCGAGGGTAGTGATTTAGCTAGCTAAGAGTGCTTTTTCGGTGTCGAAAGTGATGATTTGTCTTTAAAAGTCGAGTAATTGTCCGCGCAAAGCTTGATTGTCTTCGTAACCATTAATAAAAAGGCCCGAGAACTTAGCTTTTACGTCCTTAAAGTAAGCAGTAGCATATTCGGCATATCTTTATAATACTATAATCTCGGCCGCAATAGCGTTAAGATTCGATTAAAAGGTTGCGGAGACGCTAGCGATATCAAAACACGAAAAGAGAAAAGAGAAATTGTCTGCAACGAAGATCGGCAAAAGGTTCTCTTAGTAGCTAAGGTTTAAAGTAGCCATAAGATCGTCGGCGGATATCGTTCCGAAGGTGACACGGGCTAAAACTAAAGTAAAAGCTTTGTTTTAGCTTTAGATTTGGTATGCGAGGACGGGTATGCGCGTCGAGAGCATGCGAAAGAGTTTTCGAAGTGTAAGAAGGTTTTTAAGATCGCTAGGTTCGCGCGTTCGTGGACTGCGCTATATAGCGATTAAAGAAAGTACACAATATGTCACGGTACGAGAGCAAGGTCTTCGAATGAGGTCTAAATTGTGTACGAAAGATAAAAGAGATACTAAAGTATAAGAAAAGATAAGTCCATTGTGGGGGTCCGTGCGTTCCTCAGCCTTGGCATTCCTTGGCTGAATTGTTTGTTTCCTCCCCTCACATAATCGTAACTTAAAAGCAATTAATAACGCTTTTATTAATAAAGGTTTGCTGAATCATTTTATCGATTATACTTTCGAAAGAAGATCGTTTAAAAATAAAAAGAATAGCGAAGAACGCAATAATTTTATTAAGAGTTAAGCTCTTAAGCAAATCGCGCTTTTTTAAGAGCTTAATACGAATCGCTTCGTAATTTATTCTTAAAAAAGAAATTATTTTGCTAAGCTTTTCGTATGATTTAATAGTCTTAAAAAGCTTAGCCTTAAGCTTAAGTGCAGCTTTAAGAGCTTTTAATAGCGTAACGGGCAGATTCCGTAAGTCTTTTAGTCGTAAAGCGTTTCGGTTTAAAATCGCGGTATAAGCGAGCTCGAGTTTATTTATTTTTATTAGCTTAACGAAAGTAACTTTAAGCTAGCTATAAATAGATTAGACTTTTGCTTTTGCCGAAAGAGCGTCTTTTAACGAATATAGCGTAACTCGAGAGGCCGCGTTGCGCGCTCGAATCTTTATCGGTATAATAATAGCTTTCGTATTAAATACGTAAGCATATGAATTCGTTAATATAATATATCGCTAGCGAATCATATCCGAAGTATTGAAGTCGTTAATACGAAAAGCCTTCGTATTGCCGCCGTTAGCTGCTCGAATAAGCGCTTTAACGCGTTTTCGTGCAGCTTTTTTAATAGATTTTCGTTATGCTTTTAAAGCTTTATAACGTCGCTTTAAATTAAGATCATTTATCGTTTTACGAACCTTTTTTAAAACTTGCTCGTACTTAAAAGTATCGTTTCGGAATTAAAACGGAATCGATAGTATTTCTTTTCGATATAATCTTATATATATCAAGTCCGCTTCGTTAAAGTAAAAAACTAATCCGTATTAAAGCATAAATAAATAGCATTGATTTTAATATTTATAAAGTTTTTATTAATAGCTAAGTAAATTAAAAGTCTGTTAACATTAATAAAAAATGCACGTAAAATCGTTTAACGACCGTTTCCTTTTCGATATAGCGTAGCTTCGATTTAAATAAGTGTCGATTGTATTAATTTCGTAGACTCGGTGTAAAGCGATTTCTTAAGTCTTTTTATATTAAGCAGCTTTTAATAAGTTTATATAAGCTTCTTTCGGTACGAAAGCGAAGCTGTCGATAAGTCTTAAATGAATATTAACTTTCGCTAGCTATTTTATAAGAGCTTCGATCTTTAAGTCAAGATCGACGAATAAAGTAATCGAACTCGTAGCGGTAATGCTTACGTAATAAGAAAAAAAAGCATAAGTATTACCAAAGTAAATGCTATAAAAAAGTAAAACGTATAAGTTTCGCTTGCTCTCGAAAATGATAAACGGTACTTAAAGACGAGAGTTTTCGTTTTAATAAAGATTATAACGAGAAAAAGCTTTAAAGATCTCGGCGTAATTGTATTCTTTAATCCGTTTCGCAATGATTTGTTCTTGCTTAATTAAGTCGCTTATTATAATATATACTATGTTATAAATTTGCAAATGATCTTCTTTAAGTTTGACGTTCTTTTAAGTTCGATTTTATATCGATAATAATAAGCAGCCGAAAAACTTCTACTTTAGCTGCTTATCGGTAATATCTTTATTAGCTAAGCAAGCAAGGCTCGTAAGATTGAACTATCGAGTGAAATTTGAATTATAAAAGCTCCGCTTTAAAGGCTCTTTCTTTTGCTATCTACTTATTGCTCAAGTCGTTCAAGAAGCTAATACTATTCTTTTACTTAGCTAAGTCGAAAGCTTTGTACTCTTCTTTAACCGTCGATTTAAAGTCGTCTTAAATCACTTTCGGATCCGAAAAGCCGTCGAAGCTTTCGATATTGCAACGTATATTATAATCGAAAAAGCTAAAAATATTATACTTAATAAAGCACTGCTCTTTTTTCGAATCGCTAACGATATCGTAGTTTTTAAACGCTCGTTCGAGCTAGCGAATATAGTCTGTAATATTAGCTTTATCGAAAGCAAGCATTCTAAAAGCTTTAAGTTTAAAAAGAAGTCTACGGATATTTACGTAATTCGAAACATTTACGAAAAGTAAAAAAGCTTAAATCCTTTTTACTTTGTCTTCGGTTAGCTTGCGAGTAGTATCTTCGTTAAATCTGAAATCCTTTTAAGTCGAAAAAGTTATAGCTCTTTTTGATTTTCGAAAGCTTTAACGTAAGCTCGTTAAGTTGAGTTGATAAATATCGATTAAAATGTAAATATGTTTTAAAACGGATACGAAGAAAGAACGAAAATAATATAAATGTGAATAAATAATAAAAATGAAATAAATACAATTTATAATAAATATTAAATACATAAAGAAATGTTATAAAGATATAAGATCCCGATGCGTCGAAAGTAATTTATTAAAAAATCGAGTGTTAATCGCTTCGAGCTAAATAATCGAAACTAAATCGATATAATAAACGATATTAATGATACGTTTAACTTTTAAACGTAAGATCCGAATAAGCGAAAGAGTAATTGCCGAGATTAAATGTATCGAAATGGAAACGAGGTCGAATAATAGCCGAACTTCCGTGCAAGCATATAGCTTGCTTTTAATATAATACGATATTAAAACGGTTTCGAATTGCATAACACTTATTTTTGCTCGTCGTATCTTTCATTTATTAAAGCGAAATATGTTCGAAAGCAGTTTAAAGTCTTTATACGTAATTTCCGTTGCGAAGTAAGTATTGAATTTTTAACTTTTTAAGCTTAGCGTAGTATTTCCGGTACTTAGCTATTGCTTACTCTTCTAAAGAAGAAAGAGCAGTAGACTCGTATTAAAAGCGATATTAAATCGAAAAAGTAAAGTATACTAAACGAATAGTACTTCGAGCGTATCGCCGTATAAAGTGGTTTAAGTAAATAATACTTTATAAATACCGAATTGAACTCTAGCTAGCTCGATCTTCGAACTAAAGTAACGACTTTTTAAGTAGTACTTATCGAATATACCGAATAGCATGCTTAACGAACACAAATCGAAGAAAGATCGCTTTTAAAGCAATAGCTTTAAAGCTTATATATAAAAGCACTTGACTGTTAGTGTTAGATTGCTTCCAAGCGATAAGGAATATATTCGTAACTTCGTAAGGTCGTCAAAGTACTTGCAATTGCAAAACACTCGGTTGATAAGGTATCTGAATTCTGTCCGCTCCCCAAGGCTTAAAAGAGCTGATTCCTTTTATACGATTAAAAGGAATTACGTGCACTAGCTAGCTAATAAGTTTACTTGTCAAGTTAAGGGTCTCTTGACTGCTGACATGCTAAGCGAGGCATGCTAAGTGGCCCGTGAACCATAGTTCACGGGTGAGCTTCTTTAACTACTACTACTACTACTACTAGCTAGCTAAAGTCGATATAAAGATACCGATACCGGCAACTTTCTCTTTAGCAAGTAGTGCTTTGCTAACTACTATATCGACCGAAAAAAAAAGGAAAGTGATCAAAACAAAAGAAAAACAATCACTCTACTAAACTTCACTCTTCTTTCTCTTATAGCGGCTTTTCTACTTACCCGTTTACTTGCACCTTTAAGGTATTGGTCAAAACTAGCTCTTGCAAAGAAGTATTAGCCTTGATTTTGGTTATAGCGTTAGTAAGGTTAGATTTTCTTCCGATCTAGCGTACCTTAAAGAGCTCCCGCTTTTCGTATGACTTTCGAATAGCTATAATATCGATCATAAAGCGCTTTTCTTTAATAATTCCCAGCTTTATTATATATTCGTAAAGCGAGTAAGAGTCAATGCACACAATTACGAAGAAATTAAAGATCTTTAGCTAAGCTATGATTTAAGCAAAAGTAGTCGATATAGCAATAGCTATATCGATACCTAAGGATATAGCGTATAACTCAAAGGCTAATACTGCTTTTATCACTTTCTTACACTTTTATAACACTTAATAAAAGATATTACTCGTTAAAGTGAACTCGTTTTCACTTACGTAAGCCTTATTGCTAAGGATAGCTACGAAACCGATTTAAAAGCTAAAGTCAGCGTTATTAGCAAACGCTTTATCTACGAACACAAAAAGCTTCGCCGTCTTTAAGTTTAAAAGCACGTAATAAATCTCTCGAGTTAAGTAATCGATCAGTTATTAAATCACTTTATTAAAAGCTTTGTAATCTTCGTTCTTCGGTTTTTAATATTAAGCAGCTATCGATAAAGTATAAGATGCTTTTAAGTAGCAAATGGTAGCTAAATACGCTTTTCGAGCACGTTGCTTTAAGTACTCTTTAGCCCGTGTAGCTGAATCGAGCTTGATCACGGCAAGCCTTTTACCTTGCTCTTTTTGCTTAATTAATAATCCGAACTCGTTTTTATTTAAAGATAGCTTGCATCTATTGAAAATCATCGGTTCGACGTATGTAAAGGTCTTTATTTCTTTGCTCTTTAGCTTAGATTTGACTAACTCTTTTTCTTCTTTTGCTTTTATAGCTCGATTAACAACTATAAGAACGTCGTTTATTTATAAAGCAGCTATTTTTAGTTGATCTTTATTAATTGATATAAAAAAGCAAGAGTTAAAGCTCGATTGCTTTATGTTAAAGTTGTTTGTAAAGTGCTCGGAAAAACGCTTATACTAGTGCGTCTTTGCTTCGAGGATGCCGTATAAAAGGCTAGTTATAAAGAACAAAGTGCCGAAAAGGAATCGATAAGTGATCTCTTTAAGTAGTCGCACGACGATTATTTGTATAAGCTTCGTGCTTGATTAAGTATAAGCTTGTATGATATCTTTATTATAGACTTAGCATTCGTAGTCTTTTATTAAAAAAGGAGCTAAAGCGCAACAAAGTCTTTAGCCCGCTTGCTATATCGTAAAAGACTCGGTGAGTACTTTCGTTTTGCTTTTATCTTAAAAGGCTTAGATTATTATACGAGACTTCTCGTATAGCGTAAGTGTTCTTTTGCTTTTGATTTCGTTAATAAACTTAAATCCGAAGATCTTAACGCTTTTAACGCGTAAGTCGGTGCTCGAGATCATTTAAAAGATGCTTTAAGCTATTAATTTAGCTAATTCTTTTGCTTTAGACTCTTAAAATAATGCTTCGAAGCTCTTAATGATTCTTTCGGCTCGTAGCTTAGCTAAAAGCTTATAGTTTCGGCGTTCTTTATCGGTAATCAACACTTCGGAGTCTTTAATAAATAGAACGTAAGAATCGCCTTCTTCTTCGTCGAGCACGGTCGAGATATTAAGATCGTACTTCTAATAAAGTATCTAGACTATTAGTATTATTAATCTTTAAAAATTAATAAGTTGAAGGTTGAGAGGGCTGTTTGCTGATCTTGACGAGCTTCTTAGATTAGGCGAATGTTAAGGTTTAAGCGAATTTCGTATTTCTAGCTCTTTTTCGCTTTCGCTCTGATCTTCTTCTACTTTTTCTTTTACCTTTACTTTAAGTACTTGCAACTCTTCTAGCAGCTTTTCAATTTTAAAATAATAAGGTTCTACTAAGGTTGACTTAAATTCCGTAAGCTTCGGATATGCTATTATGCACGTGTGCTTTTGCTTATTAAGCAGCTAAAAAAGGCCCTTCTACCTTTGATTTTCTCGTTATACGAGTACCCGTGAACTAATAAAAAGGTCTAGAGTATGCTTCGTAATTAATCTATTCTTTTTTTTAAGCGCGTTTCTAACTTGCTTCGCGGCGTAGCATTTTCGTACTTCTCTTATAGCTTTATTAATAATAGCAGCACGCTTTTGAATAAACGCGGCAAGTCGATCTTGTTCCGTCAGCTTTAATAAGGTCTTAAAAACGAAAAGTATAAGAACCAGGCTATTAAGTCCAGCTGTGTCGTTAATAGCTTTTATAGCTATTTAAAGCCGGTCTTCTCTTAAAGCTTTAAGAAGCTTTTTTGTAACGATCTTAAAAGCGCGTCGCATAAAGACGTAATAGCGTTTTATTAGCCCGACGCTATGATAAGCTTTTATAAGTATTTACTTTAAAGTGCTGCTAATACTTTTAAAGTAGCTTCGGAACGTTGCCGAATTAAAGTTGATTCCGAGATCGTGCACGACGTTTATAAAAAGTCCGACGTAAGTATTGACTTAACATCGATTAAATCTTTTAAGTAAGTGCTATGCGGATATGCTTTTAAAGAAAGTAACGGCTTGAAAATTAATAAAATCGCAAACGACGTGCAATACGTTTTTGCCGTTAAAGTGTATTACGTTTACGTATATCGTGTTATTAAAGTTAGTATTATCTTTAAGCTTAATATTAAACCTTTTTAAAGAACGCTTAAAGACTTAGCAGTAGTAATAAAACTTTTAGATATTGTAAAGCAAATCCCGTTTGAATCCGTGCTCGGCCTTTTTAAGAACAATAGCAAATCGACTTGCTAAAAAGTGATTAAAACGCTTGTGGATAGTCTTTAATTGCTTTTCCGTGAAGTAGCAATAAACGGTCTTACTTTCGCTTTCGATGCTATAATAAGCAGCAGCGTGTTCTTTACTCAATAGCATCTATACGTGCTTAAACATCTTTACTATTAGTATTTCTTTTTTTTTTTAAATTAGCACGTTCCGCAAGTTATTTAAGATTACTTTATGCTTGTTTATATTAGTTAATAAGAATAAAAAAAGTACGTCGCTTTTTATAACGTAGAACTCTACTTAACTTAAAAGTGTTTGTAAAGTAATTGCTTTAATAAAAGTAGCAAAGCCGATCTCGTACTTGACGGACTTCTTTTTTGCTCGAGATGTATTTAATTAAACCTCGAAGTACTTCTTTTAAAGTGCTCGTAACTAAGGCAAGCTAGCGGTAAAGAAATTAGCTGCTCCGCTATTAATTATAAAGCTTATGAACACGTTCTTCGAATACTTAAAAGCTATGTAAGTCTTTGCTTTGCTCGCGAGCACGTTTTAAGTCTCGATTTAGCTAGTAAAAGCGTAGAATGTTATTTAAATCTTTAGTTGTTTGTATATCTCGTTAGCGTTAAAAGTGCTATAAGTAGTTATAAAACCTTCCGATATGTTAGCATAGCTGCTCGATTCGAGCGGCTCGTTTAATAAGCTTGCGATGAACTGATCGAATTCTTTCGTAGATACAAGTAGTAAGCTTTCGATCGACGCTACGTATTAAGAGAATTTGCTTTTCGTTACTTTTTTTGCGTCTTTAAAGCTTTAGAACTTGGCTACGGAAGCTTTGCGCTCGTCGAAAGTGTAGTTAGTGCTTTAGCAACTTAGCTTCTCGCAAACAAAACACTTTTTTTCACTTTTAATAGCTTTAGCAGCTTTTTTACTTTCGAAGTATTAGCGGTCCTGAATAAAGCATTCGTATTCTTCGTCTAAATCGGAGTCAGCTTTTAAGGTGTTGTAAGAGCAAGTGTAATCGTGTGGCTCGCTAGAGCTCGCGTAAGCTTTACTCGTTTTAGCGAGAGGTCGAGAGGTCTTAGTTGCAAATGCAATAGCTTTGCGAATATCGGCAACTGCGGCGGTAGAAGTAAAAGCAAGGTTTATCCGCGCAATAATCGTCTTTAGCACATTTTTACAAGTTAAATACAGCTTGTCGGCAAGACTTTTATCGTCTTTTAGACCTGGTCGTAATAAGCTTTGAATGCCTTTAAGCTTTTTAGCGAGCTTTTTAAAGCACTCGTTAAGCGAGGTCTTTAGATTTTCTTTTTTAATTAAATCTAGCGAAATTTCTTTTTAGCGGTCGTATTTTGCTTGCCGCCGATAATTAGTTTCGAAGTGGTCCTTTACCGCAATAGCATTAGTTATAAATATCGAAAGCTTAGCTTTGATAACGTGATTATAGTAAAAGGTAATAGCTTTTCTTGTAAGCATAATCGGGAACGCTATTAAATAGTCGTCGGATGTTAGTCCGTATCGATTTGCTTAGTTAGCGAAAATACTTAATTAAGTCTTGAAGTTATCGTCGAGTCTCGAATACTTTAGCTTTTTAAAAAAGCTTTTTGCAAACAAAGCTAACTCTTTTGCTTTTAAGTAAAGGTTTGCTGCTCTTAACTTAAAGAAATCGTTATTATCATCGTTAAAAGCGCTTAAAGTGCCGTACGCAAGCGTGCTTTGCTTAATTAATAGTCTAATCGGTAAAAGGTTACTGATATAATTGCCGGTAGTCCGTCTTTTTCTAAGGTTTTTAAAAAGCTCATTTCCGAATCCGAAGTCTTTTAAAGGTCCGTTTTCGAATCCTTTTAGTAGTCTAGAAAGGCCGTTTTTACTTTTTTCGTACCCGTAGCTTCGATTACTTTGCTAATCTCTTTCGTTTTTTTTTCGTCGGTTATCGTTAAGACCGTTAAAGCTATTCGGGTCACCGGCTAAAGCTTTAGCTTAATGATATCCGTACTTTTAAGCACGCTCTTAACGATTCTTATACTTTTAATATCTTTCTTATCGATACGTGTTTTGTTAAGAGATTTAAAGAGCTTATCGATACGTCCGAGAGTATTGGATCCTTTTCTCGGGTTGCTAAGGTTAAGCACGGAGATCTGCACGCTGTTTTTAATAAGAGCTGATTTTATCCGGAATGTTCTTAGGTTTTAGCGAGTTTTCTTTTAGCGTATAGCTTCCGTAGCTTCGAGTGTTGTCTGGTCCGATGATGATCTCAAGACCTTTGTTGTTGTTGCTATTAAGCTTAAGCTTTTTAAAAAACTGGGTATAGCTTTTGAAAAAAGGGTTTAAGGGCCGTTAAGGTGATTTTGGCTCTTGTATGATTGGTGTATTGCGTAGCGATTGGTAGATTAAAGGCGTTGAATACGCTGAAGTGCTTCGTCGTAGCTTTTCGTTGGATTATATAGCGTAGGTCC
>NW_006763046.1:1946044-1962017 GCF_000298775.1 Drepanopeziza brunnea f. sp. 'multigermtubi' MB_m1
GTAATTCCGCTATTTGCTTTGCTATTACTTTTATATTTTGCTTTATATCTTTCTTCTTTTTCGCAAACTCTTCGCGTAACTTCCGAATCTCTTCCTTTTCTTCTTTCTTGCTTAAGGTCTCCTTTTCCTTTCTTTTTGGACTGCGCGGGAGTGGAGGTGGAGGTGGTTAAAGTGTAATATCGTTTTCGTCGTCGTCCGTAAGGTTTTCGGCGGTCCACTTTGAATCGAGGCTTAAAGGTGTTGCTTGTTGCTTTTTTATTTCTTCGAAGGTCTATTAATGCTGCTGCTCGTCGTTTAAGAGCTTGATTATTTTATTAGCGTAGCCCTTTTGCTTTAAGAGGCATTATACGCTTTTAAATAGCAAGTGTTCTTTAAAGCTAATAAAAGTAGCAAACTTAAAGCTTCGTCTCGTATTATCTTTCGTCATTATAAAGCTCGTTTAATCTTAGCGTAAGAAAGCGTGTCGGAATAAGCTTTACAAGTCGTTGTCCTTTAGCTTTCTGCACTTTGCATTCAAGAAGTCTTTTATTATTGCTCGGGCCGTAATCTCGCTATTAAGCCTTGCGTATGATAGCTCGTTTAAGTTAAATGAGATGCTCGATATCTCGTCGTCTAGTCCTTCCGAGAGGCTTAAGAGTCTTAAGTATAGTAGTCCTTTTGGTTGAATAGCTAAGGGTTCCGTAAGTAGTGATAAGACTCGAAGGGTATAATATCTTATTGCTCTTTGTCGGCTAGACTCTCTACTTAAAAGTCTAGTTGCTCGATCGGCTATAGTTGTTGTTTGTTTGTATATAAGTCGATTTAAATTTGGTTAAGGTGCTATATATAATAAGCGCGGCTTTTACAGCGTTGAAGTTGTTGTTTTGAAAGTGACTTGGTTCGGAATCACTCTTCCGTAAGACTAAAGAAAATCGGTAGTATAAGAAGCGACTTGGTACGGAATCGCTTTTCCGTTGTAAGAGAAAAGTATCGTAGTGAAAGGTATCTTCGCTATAAAGTCTTAGCTTCTCTATGATTGATCACTTAATAGTAAATCAACTACTGATTAGTGTTAAATTGCTTTTAAGCGATTAAGAATATATTCGTAACTTCGTAAAGTCGTTAAAGTACTTGCAATTGCAAAACACTCGGTTGATAAAGTATCTGAATTCTATCCGCTCCTCAAGGCTCAAAAGAGCTGATTCCTTTTATACGATTAGAAGGAATCACGTGCACTAGCTAGCTAATAGGTTTACTTGTCAAGTTGAGGGTCCTTTGACTGCTGACATGCTAAGCGAGGCATGCCAAGTGGCCCGTGAACCATGGTTCACGGGTGAGCTTCCTTAACTACTACTACTACTACTACTAGCTAGCTAAGGTCGATATGGAGATACCGACAGTTAGCTTAGCGTATGTCAAATACTCTTCGAAAGAGCACCGCAAAAGCATATAGTTAATAGCTTAACGTATGACGTGAACTTCGAATATATAGCTTTTCGCAAAAAAAGCAAGTTTAAAAGAGGTATAAAGACCAACTTTTAGTTCGATTCTTTGCGTAAGTTATTAAATATATATAAAGAGGAAGAGCTTCGATATATACTCAACGTTAAATTAAGAGATATATATGAATATAGTTATAATAGAATCGTAAGTGAATAAGAGAAGAAAAGGAGGACGATCGAAAGACACTCGAATATGTGCTATGAGTACGTGTATTGTATTGTGTGTTGATGTGGTGCTAATTCAAGGAGGAACTAATTATTCGTCTATATAAGAGCTTGCACGTGACTTAACCACGTGCTTAGCAGGGCCAGAGCATGCAGCGTACCCACGTGATAAAGGTGCTTAGCATTAGTATTATATACATGGACAAAACAAATACAGAGCCGCAACTCCACCACAGTATGCACGTAACTTAACTACGTGCTTAGCAAAGCAAAGGCATACGATGCATCCACGTAATAAAAGTGCTTAATAGCATCATTATATATATAAACAAAACAAATATATATAACGACACGCTAAGTCTCTTAAACGCACTTTATATGCGCCAAGCTACTTTCTTCCTTTTTTCCCTCGTATTCTTCAAATTCTCTTATTCCCCGCTTTTGACCTATGAACCATGGTTCACGAGTCCTTGGCGCTTCTACCTTCGTGTATATAGACCTCAGCTACCTTCGACCTTTACACTCGATAGTTGTTGATTCTAAGTCATTACTTTAAGATTCTCCTGAGCTTCTATATGAACCCCCGCGCTCCCGTGAGTTCCTTCAGGTAATCGCTTAAGGTCGTCACAATACAGACCCTCAATTCTACTACAGTATTAATATCATAAAGTAATGCAAGGTCCGAATACGTATTCGATTATTCAAGTTGATTCAGTTGTTTTTGCATGCCTCTCTAGCTATGTAAGGTAGTGGCTACTTATAGCCACCGATATAAACGGAAGGTACGGACGGGAGCCCACGTGACTTGGCCCGTTTAACTCAGTTGATTCAGTTGACTCAGTTGACTGCTGTTAACCAAGCTAACCGATAGTTCAACTTCAGCTTCTGATTAATCCAGGTTTTAATTAAAGTCTCGGTTCCAATATTAATTATTTCAGTCACTTTAATCATTTCAATTATTTCTATCATTTCCACCATTCCAAGTACTCTCAACCACTTATAGTAAGCTAAAAGCTATAAATTCCACTTTTTCATCTTCTCGATACTTTGATCTTCCGGATCAAATTGCTTTCGGAAGCTTAAAAAGTTTATCGATAACTGCTTTTGATCTTCGATCAACACCATGGATTTCTCTAATCCCAATGCTCCGGTAATCATCACTTACTCTTCCCTTTTATTATTCAACCTTTGCTGATCCGTCCTAATACAGATGATCATGAACCACCACCTAGGAGTCTTCTCCTCCTCCGACAAGCTCGCCTGGTCTCCAGACCAAATCGATATCATGATCGACTTCGAGCTCAGCCATCCTACCTTTTCCGAGTACATCCGTCATCAAACTTCGAAAGCGCAATCAAGCGGCCAAGCTTTCTCGTTCGAGAATCTCGCAATCCCTTTCTCTCTGTGGCGTCATCTCGGCTTCGAAGAACTCGACGAGCGCACGACCAACTTCAAAGGAGAACGCATCCAGCCACTCGTCGAAGGACAGATCCGCGATGCGCTCGAGCATTTGTGGCAGCAGAAAGGGGAGCGTGAGCGGAGCGTTGAAGAAGAGAAGATTAAGTTTCAGGCTGCTGCTGCGGCGGGCCAGTTGGAGAATTCGGCGTGGTACTTGGCTCCGGGGAGCAAGGGCTACGGTGCGAAAGATAATGGGTATCAGATGACCAATGCTCATCAGAGTACTAATGCTTACCAGAATGGCAATGCCCAGCAGCTTGCCAACGCTCACTTCATCAAAGCCGGCAGCCCTCATCATACTCCTGGCCGTAGCGAGAATCAAGGTCCAACCCGTATGAAGATAGAAGAGGGCCGTCGCGAGATGGGAGACATGAGAAGCGACGGAGGCTTGAGCGGAATCAAAGATCGTGTCGCAAATGGATGGGACGGTGCGCTGAAAATGATGGATGGCGTCGAAGGCCCATGGAAGGGAATGGGTGGAAAAGGCAAGACGAACAGCAGCCCAAGTCCTAAGTCCCGCAAGTTCAAGGTCAAGCAAGAGGAAAAGCATGTGGCGTTCAAGGAGTCTCAGAGACTCCAACGAATGATCGATGAGCTTGCTGAAGAAGAGGAGGCTATTGATAAGGAGATTGATGAGCTCGCGAGCCAGATGCAGCAGATGATGGCGCAGTGATTTTGTGTGGCATTTGTTTAATGTGGACGAGGTACAAGTTGCTTGTCTAGACGAGACACAGTTTGCTGGGAGGACTTCTGAAGTTAATAACTAAATTGAATGGAATGTTTGCGTATATCATTTCGCTCCCTCAACCGCGAAGAAGAGCATTCCTTTGTTCTGGTGATTCCCCACCTTATTTGCATAGTATGATCCTTACGCGCGGGCATAACTATTACAAGATTGACAGAATGAAGCTCTTTCGAGAATTAAGCGAGTAACCTCGCCATGGAAAGAATCACTGCAGATCCACGCACAATGTCCTTACTGCTCGTATAATTCACCGAGCCCAAATAATCTGTTGGTAATCCATATAGGGCGTGCACACAGGGACTTGGTACGAATATCAGTTGTTGTATTCGTTGTATTATTAAGTCTGAGGGAGGAGGTTCTTGCTGCAAGGTACATGTCGTGGTAGGTGCCAAGGCTTCTACACGTGATTGCCAAGGCCCTATCCCGTTCCTCAATCCATTATTCCCATATAATCCGATCTGGTTGTGTTATGAATTGATTACGTTGACTGAGTTGACTGAGTTCATTGATTTGATTAATTTGATTGAGTTGATTGAGTTGATTCAGTTGATTGAGTTGACTGAGTTCATTGAGTTGACTGAGTTCACTGATTTGATTAATTTGATTGAACTGACTGAACTGACTGAACTGACTGGACTGACTCGATTGACTGGACTGACTGGACTGACTGGACTGACTGGACTGACTGGACTGACTGGACTGACTGGACTGACTGGACTGATTAAACTGACTGGACTGACTGAACTGACTGGACTAACTAGACTGACCGGACGGACCACTCCAACCTTATCATCCAACCCGACCGAAGTAATCAATATCACAAAGACGTTGCTATCGTCCGGTCTATATAAGACGAGGACTCCACGCTCCAGGAAGATACTTCGGCAGCAACAAATATACTCCGGCAACATACCCTAGCAATACACTCCAGCAACAGACTCCAGCTCCAATAAGGTACTTCCATAACAGACCCATTCCAGCCGCGACCCTTCGAGTCTCTAACAATACATCAGACAGCGTCTCCCGGCCGTAGTAACCATGAAGCGCTCTCAAGAACAATCTCTTTCTCGAAGCGCGAAGCGCAGACGTCAAAGACAAAGAAAACATGATCATAAAGCCGAAGCCGGCGCCGAAGCCGCTGTCGCTGCTAGCTTCGCGAACAGCTTCAACGACCTTGAATCGACTTCGAACAATATGACTGATGGACCGTATTCAGGTTCCCCCAACGCCGAGGCCGCCGCAAACTTCAAGCTGTTCGACTTTACTAGCCTTGCTCCTTGGATTACGGACAAGATGGCTGAGACCTTCGATCCGCTTGCTGCTAGAGCCGAATTAGCCTGCGACTACGACGAGTTTAATTCGCTGCTGAAAGAGATAGCTGATAATTTCGATCCCACTGCGTCCGAAGTTGAAGCTGCGGCCAACCTCGTTTCATTGTCTCGTCACCGGTACCCCGGGCTGTTCAGCATGATAGAAGAGCATGCGCCGGAGATAATTACCAAGGCCCATCCATTTGCTTCAGAGTCTGCTTCGGAATCCGCTTCCAAATCTGCCTCAACATCGGCTCCGAAATCTTCCACATCTGCTGCGAAATCTGCTTCGGCATCTGGCCCGACATTTGCGAAGGTTTGGTGCCAGGCTATGTGCGAGAGCGAGAGCGACAGCGATACATCGATTCCTGCCCAACGAAAAGGACAAGGTCAGCTTGAATCTTTCGGGATGCAACACGAATTCAAAGCAAGAGGTTCTCGTCCTCGCAGCTCCGTTGCTCACCGATCTTCACGATCCTCCGCCGGCATCAACCCCAACCACATCTCCGCCCACCGATCTCCTCGCTCCTCCGCCGGCCTCGAGCCCGTCGCCGCCAACCGGTACGGAGTCCTGCCTCCCCTCCCTTACCCTGCCAATAAGAGCTCTGCCAGCAAGAGCAGCCCCTTGCCATCGCCATCCTCGCCTCCATTTGCATCCCCTTCTCCATCTCCATCTCTATACCCGATCCCACCCGAACACCATTCCTCAGCCTCCCGACATTATCGAAGCCTCCACTCCGCCGCCGATGGCCCAGCTGAAGCAGCAGATCCCCTTCCATCAGCCTCTCGTTTCCCCTTCGACACTGACATCAACACCGATATCAACACCGGCCCCCCGGGTCCCCTTACCAGCCAGCTCAACGCCCTCGCCACCGCCTTCCCTACCCACACCCTGTCCCCCTTCATTAACGCCAGCGACCTCACCGACTTCATCTCCCAGATCCGCCGCCCGGTCGACCCACCGGTATTTTCCGTCGAGTTGTGGGTTCTGCCATCGGGGCTCGTGCAGCTCTTATCGGAGAAGCTGTTCAAGGATGGATTGCCTTTGGTAAGATCGATTTCCAGTTCTTTGCCCCGCTCCCGTCGAGCATTGAGGTCGAGCTGAGCTGAGCTACGCTGACGGATGATATCTGATTCGCAGGCTCGATTCAGCGACGAGAGTGTGGATCAGATGTTGTGATCGGGAGGAAAAGCGCAGGAGTGATGATGTGGTAGGATAAGAGGCGAGAAGATTAGATAAGACGAGGCAGATTGGAAACGGAATCTCGTGACGAATAACGAATAACGAAATTGGGACGGTTTAATAGGAGGGAGGCATTTGTTCTTTAGAAATAAATTGAAATCTGTTTGAACTATTAATTCCTTTTTTTTTTTTTTTTTTTTTTCGTCTTTTAATCGTCGGTGACCATAATAAATAAGACTTGACGTCTTAACTTTTAAGGCCCTTCCTTAAAGTAAATGAAACAATTATGTCCCGCGAAACAATCAGATCCCGCGTCGCTTATAAAATAACGAACAAGTTGAATATATATATATATATACTAACTAGAATATTAATCGTATAACGTGATAAACGTATTTATATCAATAATTTCTAATCCTAGAACCTAAAGTGAGGAAAGGAAATAGGAAGCTGGACTGCGCCTAAGGTTTACGCGAGCCTCGATAATGCGGAAGAAAAAGAAGACTTTTCTTTTCTTTAAGAATCCGGATCTACCGATACCGGGTCAGCTCGCTTTATGCGAGACGGAGCACAGCATATATAGGGACTTACAGGATATCTCCTTAGATATAGTCCAGGTTTACGGGGCTGGCTATGGTGCGTATCGTCTTGTGGGTTTTGTCCGTGTGGTGCTAATAAAGAAAGATTGCTTAGTTTAAAAAGAATATGGATTCGAGCGAGTGCAGCCCTCTTCTTCTCCGAAAGGCATCGATCAATTATAAAGACAAGGTCAGCGGCACATCTTCCTCTCTCCGGGCCAAGGCTAAGTCTATCTATTTATCTTTGCATTGCATCGGGCTAGATTCCAGCCGTAGCCTCGAAGATATTTCTTCCAACATCGTATCGAAATGGTCCGCAACAAGTAAGTGCATAGCTTCAGCCTCACGCGCAGGTGTCTCTACACTTCGTAGACATCACGCCAGCGAGAATATAGAATCCATAATATAACATGGCATACCTAGACTCAAACTCATTATGACAATAGAAAGCAGATGGCGGTTTCTGTATTACCTGGTAAGCGTGCACATATCCGGGGGGTGTCGTGTCGATCGTGTCGGTCGTGTCGGTCGTGTCGAGAAAGCTTTCTTCTTATGCGCCCATATGTTTTGTGCGGCTGCTTCTGCTAAGGGCTGACGGGGTTCGTGCAGGACTCGCCGTGGAACAAGCCGTCCTGCGCCAGACCAGCATTATTATGTCTTACGTAAGCCGCCCAACTTTTAAGGATGCACGCGAAGCTTCGAATTATTCGGCGTGTGTTGGTTATTGCTTAGCTGGGTGTGTGGACTGCATGTATGGCGTGGCGGGGTAGTTGGTAGCTGGTAGCTGGTAGCTGGTGGTAGCTGGTAGGGCGGGGAGCTGGAAGGGTGAGGGGCATGCATAGCTAGGTATGCGAGTGTTCGGGCCAAGGATTTCAGCCCTATTCCCGGAGTCCGAGGATCTTGAGCGTTCATCTCGGACTAGTAAGCTGGGCACCAACACGCCGAAGATGGGATAGGATAGGATGGTCTTATAGCAATTGCGGACTTTTTGATTAATATAATATATGAAATAAGTAGGAGACTTATCGTGCTAGTTCGCATTTTAAAGGTTGGGATATGCTTTCGAGTTTCGTGAGATGATTTTTTATAGCTAGAGCATTTGGAGACCGAATATATAATAGCTTTTTTGCATTTGATAGCGAATATATAAGGTCCGATTTAAAGGGTTTATTCACCGCTATAATAGTTCACGAGTGGAAGAAGAGAGAAGTAAACGGTGCTTATTCATTTGGACAGCTTTTACTTTCGCAGCTGGGAAAGCTGTCTCGAGCTGCTTGGATTTTGACGAAGATGCCGAGGGTCCAGATTCTGGCTTTGGCTTTGGCTTATTTGAGACGATAGTGATCGTTTTTCTTTCGAGCATTTCGTTTCTTAAAATACTAGCTGTTTAGGAGCTAGCTGTGGTTCTTTAAGGCTCGAGGGCTTTCTGCTAGGAGACTTCTGATAAGTCTTCTAATATAATGTTGAGCTAAATGTGGATGCTTGAATCGTCGGTTGCTTTGAAATTGCGATGAAATTTCTCGACTTAGCTGCGCTAGAACGGCATTACTTACTCGGGACATCTAGCACCTAGGACATCTAGTAATCCGAGACATCTACCAACCAAGGACTTCTAGCAACCCGGGACATCTAGCACCTAAAGATATCCAGCAACCAAGGATATCTATTAACTCGAGACATCCAGCAACCCGGGGCATCTAGCAACTCGGATTATCTAGCAACTCGAGACGTCTAGCAACTCGAGATATTTAATAACCCGAGATATCTAGTAACCCGGGATATCTATTAACTCGGGACATTTACCAACCCGGGACATCCAGCAACCCGAGACCTCCAGCAATCCGGAATAGCAACTTTTGCTTTTATAAATCGATATCAAATAAACTATCCACCACATCGTAATTATTTCTATATGATCAGATGCACCGTATTAAGTTTGACATCGAAGAATTAACAGAATTTTAATTACATATTATTACTCTATTATTGTGATGTGCTAAAGTAGTACAAATGGTACTTTTTCATGGTACTTGTCCGTGCGCCGACAAGCGAAGAAAGTCAACAAAGCCCTTCTCGAGCTCGGAAAGCCAAGCGCCAAGGCTCTCCAGACGGCGATTGAAATCGACTCCGGAGACGATGAAGAGGGAACCGATGACTATGATCATTAATTAAGGTGCTATTTAACTACTTGCGAGGTACTCTACCATTTTCGCCTGCTTTTACTAGATGAAAATGGCGGGCCGCCTCACAATTATGGGTATACTGTAGATCAGGATTGCTGTGCTGAATAAGCGAGGAACACGAAGATCGGACTTCAAGCAAATTCCATCAAAGGTACGTATGCATCGCGATCAACTTCCATTCAATAATTATTTCCTCCAGTAATCTGACAGATTGGATTATTTCATTTCGATCTATAAGACGTTGCTTTTTATCGATGTTGTGGTTGTTGGAATATCTGAAGCGGATAAGCAAAATTTCATTGTTTGGGACGGTTTTTGGCCATATTTTCATGAGATTTTAAATGTTTGAGTTAGACCAGATAGATGCATCTTCATATCGATGATTCATATTTGTATAGCGATATTCCCCGAGCATGTAGATATTTTTTTATCATCTGAATTATTAATGATTGTTGTGTAATATGTGTCTTGACGTCAGTGTCCCGGGTTGGTGGTCGCGTGTTGGTGGTCTGCCTCGGAGCTTGAACATCGAGAAGACAGACCCCTCTTATCTCAGTCGGGTCTTCCTCGTTCCGATTCTCCTTGATCAACTCCAGTTTATGCTCCATCTCCGCATCGGTTGCATCTCCGGCTTGATATGAATATAACCTCTTGCAAGCGTTTCCACCCGGAACTCGATTACAACTATTTTCGTAGATTACCGGACTGCCGTGACTGCAGATTTATGGATGATGGCCGCGCGGATCGGTACTTCGAGTAGAGGCGATGATGGGCTTGGTTGATGCGATGTATCACGTGATTTAATCAATTAGTCATCAAAGGATGCCCAGCCTCCTCATTACCCAAGGGCATCGTCACTCTCACCCAAAGCTTTGATAAGGAATTTCTCACGATGGTCGGCAACAGCAGCGCATCAGTGCTTGTCATACCATCGACTATATAATCGAACATCATTGATGCTAATGGATCCTACCAGTCAAGCATATCCCGCGCCATCTAACTCGTCGTCCCGTCAGGGACATCCTCCAATCTACCCTCCCCCACCACAAGCCGTCCTGCCTATTCCGCGGAGATCAAATACAGAAAATTCCTCAGGAACTTCATCTTCTGGCTCGAAGAGAAGACGCGCATTGGCAGAAGATGGTAGTGATCCCGCCCGCCCTCGCACTCGGGTGTCGAGCACATCCGACTTCAGTGTCAACACGAGGGCGCAGGTTAGAGAACAGTACAACAACAAGTGCTGGCACTGTGGAGCAAGTCCTGCAGACGTCTGCCATGTTATCGGCAGCAGAGATAACACTGTAAGTAACTTATACGACCAGCGGGGACTGATCTAACTTCATCCCAGTTTCATGAGGCTCGCAAACATGGTCTGATCGACTTCCACGAGAAACAAAACCCACAGAACGCGATCGCACTCTGCGGTACCTGCCATACGAATTTCGATCATTTCTACAATCCCTCATTCTTCTTCTTACCAACCGATCTGGAGTACTTTTTGAACTACGAGCGACAAGATCGAAAGCGTCGTCGGAGACTAGGACGTCGCACGGGGACAATTCCAGCGCGGATATGTCCTACCGCCCAAACATACCAAGATCACCAAATAAATCAGGGAATTGAAGGTGCCGAGGTGGGAGGGCTGTACACGAGGATCGTGATGAATGACTTCCTCCCTCAATATCCTGGACGCGCGCCTTTTCAACCTGGTCTCAGTGAGTATGGTGCGACAAAGTCATGGCCGGGCTCGCCGATGGCATCTTTGCAGCGTGCTGTAGTTATGCTGCGGAGACTCAATCTGCATGGAATTCCTCGGGAAATACGAAATGCCTTGCGACAATTACAAGATGCGTACAGCGAGGAATTGAATCTCGACGGCTCAGATACAAGCAGCCAAGGGAGCACCGAGCTGGGCCCATCAGAAGGAGATGATATTGAGCAAGGGAACCGGGACAGATTGAAAGACAAGACAAGAGAACCTAGAGCCAGGTCGCAACGAAGTAGAGCAGAGCAGAGCTCTGCTGCATGTTGGAATAGAGAGCAGGATTGTGAAGAGCACGGAGTCGCAGAAGACAAAGAAGGCAACGGCACTTGCACTTCAAATGATGGAGCCTATTCAGAGGCAAATCTTAACGCTGCATTATTACACTCAAGTTCACGCCATCAGGACATGGACTGCATCGTGTCACCAGGCCGTAATGCATCACTCTGGCGTTGGGGACCCTACGCAACAAGTGAGGATGCTGCGAAGTTCTTTCGGCGGGTACTGTAAGGCCAATACAATCATGCCTTGCATACAGGTAATACAACATTGACGTGTACGGATCAAGCTTGGAAAAGACCATAGAAGCAGAGCTGTATTGAATTCCAATTTACTCGAGAAACGCATTTTAATTTTTTTTCTGCGAAACAATTCGATTTTCCATCCACTATGCATCCGTGCTACTACCGGTAGTGCTTTCTATGGCATGGTTGCAAGCTTTGATCACCTGTACTACTTTCTGCGCTGCAGCACGTTTCTTATTATCTACAGTATCATGGTCACAATTGGCTCCGCTTCCGTCTCCGGCTCCGCCTTTGGCTCATCTACTCTTCCGGCCACGGTTTCCTTTGCCTTGTGTAGACTCTTTCGCGGCATACGTAGCTCGTGCCACCTCGATGTCCTTAAAGCTCATTACCTTCGCCTTCCCAACCAAGTACGACCTCGAAGGCATCAATGCGGGTAAGCGATTGTTCGAAGCAGATGGGCGATTGATCGCAACGGCAGCATACGTCGACGCCGAAGGCGCCACACATGCATTAAGAATTCCTAACAACGGATCGAGATAGCTCTCGGTACCTTTGATGAGGAACGACGAATGCACCCTGTGGTGGTGACGATGGGCACTCGTGCAGTTGGAACTGGGTTTCCCGCTAGAACAGCTAGTCGCGATAGAGCTGTTTCGAAAAGATTCTCTGTCATTGCAAAAGACTCGGGCGAGAGATCCAGCTCGTCTATGAGCATGGCGGAGCTTGCTTGATTCGGTTTTATCTTATGAGCTTTGCATTCTCGGGGTCCGAAATTAACCGGCTTAATGACGAGACGGGCGGTTTCTAGAAGTGGTTCGTCTTTACATGGCATTGCTTCTTATTCATCGTCCTTATCTTTTCCAAGTCCAATTGCTTGATACCAGCTTCCTCGATCTCTTTGCTGCTTTGGTCTTGAATTAGAATGCTAGATCGAAGATATAGAATGATTTTCTTCCTCTTTGAATAATGCTCGAGCGGCATATTCTTGAAAGAGGTCATCTGCTTGCATCTGCTTCACTGCCGGAAAAAAATACTTAACAACCGATTTACGATAGCAATAATCAATTCCAAGTCTCCGCACACTTGAGACCTTTCTTTTGCTTGATCTTCAACACCACGATAAGGTAATTGTACCCCTTGTCCTTGAGCTCTTCATTCCTACGGCAAGCATCCTTCCGACGCCTGATTGAAGGACCTTGGGTCTCTGATATAAAAAGCCGAGAATACACTTAAAGCAAATGTTCTCGGGTTTTAGCGGCGGGCGATATGCTTAGAATCATTTGGTGGGGGCCCGCCAGACGAAGCTATGCTACCCTTGCGTCGAGTTTTCGGCATCTTTCAAAATAATAAATACCGTTAAAAAGAAAAAAGATCTTAAAAGTTCATCCAGGGTCGACCGCGCTTTCTAAAGGTTCAACGCGGGCAATCATGATAGTGGTCGATATTCCTTACGTCGTGCGAGTCCGAGTAGGCCTTGTGCGGAAAAACGCATTCATGCAACCCGCTAACTTCAGCGAGGCTAAGCGAGGCCAGGCGTGTCCCTCATCCAACCAGCCGTGGCAAGTGCTGCAGACGTCCAACTACTGATTTCTTGGACTCTGATTAGAGTTTATTAGCGGGTTCTGTGTACTGGAAGATTGGAAAATTTTTATGGATAGCATAAAAACAAAACCAAAAAGATGGAAACAAAAGATAGAAAAGAAATCGGCTGGGCAGCGGTACGATTTGCGTAAAGCATTTAAGGAGCGTGTTGCATTGTTATGTGTTGGAGCACTTCGCTCACGTCACTTGTTAGTTTATAATTAGTATATCGCATTGCAAGTAAAAATAAGGTTGCGCGAAGGGAGCCGCACGTCACGCATCGCTTGATTAAAAGCGTTGCTTGCACCGTATCGGAGGCAGTTCGGACGAGTGATCTGCGGGAACTCTATGAGTAGGCCGAGCTAATTTATCCATTTTAAGAGATTAATATAGAGAAGCGGCTGCTCGGGGGAGATCTCGCAGCTATAGGGCGTCCCGATAGACTTATGAAGGACGGAGATACTAGCTATCTCCGGCTTTAGACGCAAGGGTAGTTGCTCACAGCCAAGCGGGATTTCCAGCTCCCTGATTCTCTCGGCCGACATAAGGCCCGGGGCTAAGAACGCATTATCAGCAAAAATAAGGCTCAAGAGGGCGACGTGCGGTCTGAAGGTCAGGGACGGATTAAAGATAATCTCGGGAAGTATCAAGGTATCCTTGGCTTCTATATGAGCCGGACGTCTCAGCTAGAATGGGAAGGGAAGGGGGATCGAAGGAACGAGAAAAGGCGCTAGTTTACACTTACGCTTCTTTTATGTCGAGATACATCTTGGTGAACTCGCACGTGAACTTGATCAGGATCCGCTAGGGCCCGCCACTACGCTTGCGGAGCAGGTTCGCCGCGACATCATTATAGCGGAGCTTTAAGAGCGATGAAGGACGGTTTGCGGAGAATACAGCTAGCTAGCAGAAGAGGCTAGTTTGGATCCGCTGCCGGTCATGTGTGTACTTTCGCTTCGTCGTAGTCCCCTTGGTCTGCAAGACGCTTGCGAGATCCTCGATATACGAGCGGGACTTCTTCGCTAGATTCCTGAGGACCTGCGATATAAATTTCATAAGCTCTCACCTAGAGATGATTCAGACTCGATTGAGCCGTCAGATAAGAAACGCTACTTAATTAATGCATCTGACGGTTAATCTTCTCGTCGATCTTCCTTCTATTCGCTCGTTCGTACACGAGCCGGAAGACCTTTAAGTATGTCTTATGCGTGCTGGCAGACTTGATGCCGGCAAGCCTTTTTCTGTCTTTATTTTAACGTTAATTCAACATTTACCTGAAAAAAGGTCTTGAGGTCACGGTGAGAGGTGACTTGTATCATCCGGGCAAAATTCTTTCGTATGTATTTGCAATGCTTAAAAAGTCAGATGAGCGATTCCATAGCAAAAGACGGCATGCAAATAGAGAATACGGTACACACTGATGGAACTAACTCTCCATCATTTCGACGAGGCGAAGACAATTATCGCTATAATCTTTATCTTTATTCTCGGATTCCTCGGAATTTTCCTCTTGATCGAAATGATACTCTGGCGGGCAGGTGGGCGTTCTCTTCTCTAAGGATCCACGCAACATCTGCCTCTTCATCTCTACCAACATGGGTATCAACGTCTATCGGCACGGTGCTAGCATAATGCTCCTTACGAGTAAGCCACTCCAGATCTAGCAAGTCTGCCTTATCGTCTCCGTCGACATAGGTATCTACGTCCGCAAGCTCGGAATCGATACCAAGCTCTTCTTGCTTATTTTCTGTATCAACGCAGCTCTCAATGTCTGATCCGTCGCTATCGGGGGAGAGAGGGCTTGATTTTGGTTATTTGCTATGACGCATAGCGATGAGGCATAGCGATTAGATCAAGCAAGCAAGACGACGGTAATGATAATTGAAAGCAAAGAACTAAGGCCAGAGATTTGGAGGAGGAGTTTGCTGCCCAGATAGTAGTAGTAGGATAGGAGAAGACGTATAAACCGAAGGAAATTTATATGAGTATAAGAGACTTGGAGGAAAGAAGTGGGAGAAGGCAAGGAGGGAGGGAAGACGAGTAAATATGAAGGATTGCTGTCCTGAGTCATTTTGGATTTTAGACTTTGAAATTTGGATTTGGGATTTAGGATTAGGGATTTGGGATCTGGGCTCTGATGAAAAATAATAGTGAAATGTAAGATGCTAAATGAACGGAAGTTGAGGAATATGTTGGTTCGCCGGTAGCGAACGCTCTCGCTCTCACCGGCGTGCGTCGCACTTGGTCACTTGCAATTGCAAAACAATGAGTTTGGATGTTATCTGATTTCTGACTACTTCTTGAAGCTAGGAGTAAGCGACTCTTTGTGTGTGGTTAGAAGGAATTCTCTTGAATGGCTACATATCAACAGTTGTAAGGAAGTTGGGGGTCTTGAAGGATGTCTCGCTAAGCGAAACGTCCATCCTCGGGCGAGCTAGGCCGATATTACGGCAGCCTTTGCTGTAACATCTTGAAATACTTTCTAAGGCTGTCTTGTATGTGTTGAACGGTGACACGGGCATACAAAGATGAGTAGAATGATTCTTGATTATGCTCTGATGAACTCGGGGAGTAGCCCTCTACTTATACATCTGGAGAAGTCTTGACACGTGATAGGTCTATCACCTGATCACATCCGATAGTATGTAAGTTTGCAAGTAAGCAAGTTTCGAAGCTTCGTAATATCGATTAACCACCGAATCAACTACCTAGCAATTTGTCTGTCTACCTGTCTATTCTAGTATACAAATCCATCTTTACTCCTATCTCCATTCCCTTCCTCAACTCTTCTTATACTCCATATTACCCCTCAATCTCAAAATCCCAATTCGCATCCAACACCCGATCCAAATCCAAATCCCACTCACCATTAACCGCATCTTCGAAAACGTAAATGGTCGGATCGTAATTGATGTCAAACTCGCCAGGTTGAGCTTGGGCTTGGGCTTGAGCCTGGTCTGCAAATTGAGCCTGGTCTGCAACTTGAGCCTGGTCTGCAAC